>WEIT01018891.1:117316-257670 GCA_013389985.1 Dryoscopus gambensis | reverse complement strand
TCCGAGCGGCGCTGGGGACCCCGCGTGTCCCGGCCGGCTCGCTCGGGCTGCCGGGCGGTCAGACGGAACGCGGGATCTGTGCCGCACCGAATAATTGCAGCGGCACGAGTAATCGCGATCTTTATTTTGTAAAAACATTCCCTCAAGCGCGTTTTGATGGCCTACAAATGAGGTGTTAACAAGCTGCGTTTGTGGTGTGACCATGGCTTCAGAGCTGGTGTATGCCCACTGTAAATGAGCTCTCTAAAATTCCCTGGCATTCTTCCTCACAGTGTGAGAACTGCTGTACAGCCTTTAAAGTGCCTATTTCGTGTTGCCCTGCCTACTTATTCCTAATGAAGTGCATGAATTCATAATGTGTATTGAGATAACATTAAGGTTTGTAGCCTAAAGCAGGGAAAAGTAGAATGGCAAGTACTTGGCCTTTGCTGATAATTTAGCTGGTTGTAAAGGGAAGGTCAAAATTCATATGCTTTACAATGAATTTCTAGCAGCTGTCAGCTGCTTCCCAAACCTTATGTCACTCTACTTGCATGTGATTTTTATATTTAATGTCTAAATTAAAAGATTTATGAGAGTTCAAATCTCCGTCTGTTAACCAAGGGTGATGACGTGCTGTCTTTACAGCCCTTTAATCCATGTATATCAGTCCCTGCTTTTCAAAAGCTGTGTAAATAGTTATATATTAGTCTAAATGTGCCTATTTTGTGACCTAATGAGAGCATTTTGAAGCATTTTCTGCTCTGAAAGTAAGAAATGCTTTGTTTTGAGATATTCTAACATATGCCTTGATCACGTATTTATAGATGGTTTTAGAATATTCTATTTTTCTTTTAACAAGGAAAGCAATAATGCTACCCTGTACATACAATCAAAACTGTTGAAACTATTTTCAGAATTTGCTTGGGTGTCTGGAAAGCTGCCTTATTGAAAGGCAAAGATGATGAATAACCACTGTCCTGCATATCTACTTTTGTGCCACAGCACTTTCCATTTGCAGATCTCAAAATGCTTTCTCTTCTGTGACTTGACCACTTCCATGATCCATTTCTTTTCTGGACAGTTCTGTCAGACGAGTGACTTCTTGTTAATGACAGGCAGAGCTGGTAGGAAATCCCCCTCATGACACTCTAGAATTTGGGAAGATAAATTTATCTCCTTTGAAACTCAAGTTCATCTTACCATTGTCCTTAATGGAACATTTCTTCTTTGATTGTGCTCACATATAATAAATTAATTTCTTTTCAGTGCTTCCTTTCCCCTAACTAGAGCAATGGGGAAGCTCTGGGGCATTACAATGGATTGTCCTTCTTTTCCTGCTTGCCCAGGTATCTCCAGCCATGGGTCATGCAGTGGAGCGTGGTACACTGCTGTATGTGTCTAAATGGGAAGTGGTTCAGAGAGCTCTTGTGGGATTACCAAAGATGAAAACAGGCTCCTGGGGAAAATGTAGAGCAGCTGATGGTCTGCCCTTGCCCAGGTGCTCCTGCTCTCCCTGTGGATCTTGCTTTCCATGGGGAACATGTCACAACTTGCTTTGATATTGAAATTTTGTCTTAAATTAAGGCAAAATTTGATTATGATCGTCTTTATGTGAGCAACACGAACAGGACTACAGTCTTCCATCCCCCTGTCCAGCTTCCATATCACTTCTACTTCAGTAGCATGCTCAAGCACAATTTCATTTGCCTTTCATATGCATTTTTCCATATTTTTTGCTAAAGAGATTTGCTCATCGATATTTGAACTCAGAGAGTATTTCAGCTGATCATTCTATCGATCCTCTCCAAAAGATATTTTACCCGTGAAAATGGATTGAATGTAACTGAAGTGGCAGAAGATTTAGAAACAATATGTAATGAGGTCTCAGCCTTTTTTTTTTACCTTCTATTTGCTAAAATCCTAATATATTGTGCATAAGTGAGAGAAAGCAAGATGGATAGGAAAAGGCAATATAATATGGTAGAATCAGTTTCAATTTCCTTCGCAGGGCATGTGTGGGTCATTTCGACATCTTGCTATGTACATTTAGAGGATGGAGTACTCAAATAAGCTGAGCTTTTCCCTCTTCACATTGATCCGGTCAGGTTCCACACAACCTGTCACCTGGCCAAAAGCTCATTATTGTGTTAAGAGAGTCAGCTGCATAAGCAGTTCTCCTGCTGAACGTGCTGATCCTATGAAGTTATAAATTATTTAAGATCTTTTTTTGTTTTGTTTCCGCCAGAGAAATAAGGACACCTCATCACTTCTGCAGGATCATGTGTTTCTCGGGGTTCACACAAATCAGTTTACAAATGACAGTGTAAAGGCGAGGATGGCCTTGCTGAATCAGCACCACTACCTGTTTGTGTCCAGAGAGGAACAATAAACACTGTTGCAAGAGCACAGAAGGAAGGGTAGTGGTACCGTGAGGTGGGAACAAGGGAACAAATAAACTACCCCCAAAGCCTGTCCCAGCTTGTGCCTGGCTCTGGCCACATCTGTCGTTTGTTGTGGCCTTGGGCAGCCCTCAGGGGCAGGTGGCCAGAACGTGCAGGGGCCTGTGTGTCTGGGCACAGCTGGCACTGGGGTAGGGATCTGGCAGGGGTAGAGCGGCTCCAGCACAGCTGGGCTCTCCTGGCAGCTCTCTATGGAGGAGGCCAGCCACAGCTGTCCTGCCCCTTGCCTTGTGCTGACAGTCAGCCCGAGACCTGTGCCCGTTGTGCTTCCAGAGCTGCGTGCATCCCCTCCTCGGGACAGCCTGTGAGCTGAGTATCTTGAAAGAAGTGGGGAGTAAGCACTTTGTCTGAGAATAAAAGATCTGGTAACTGACTTTTAAAGGGCTTCCCGGTGTGTCTCTCCAAAGAATCAAATAATGCCTCATGATACATCAGTTTTCAAAGGGCTTTGAGGTACATAATCATACTGCTCAGAGACAGGCTGTTCTGATTACTTCTGCAGGGAATAATATACATTTGAGTTATCTTTCCACCAAGAAGTTTCAGTGGAGAACTGCACGGATGATTGACAAATTTGTGCCAATGGAAATTTGTAAGACCTTGTCAGGTATTCTGTACAGGACAATAGCATTATACAGTCTTGCAACTTCATGTAGTGCCTGCTAAGAATGAAACCTGACTATTCAATTAAAATGATGTTAAATAGTATTCTCAGGCAAATGCTTGTCCTAAGCAAAATTGCAGCTAGGGGTCTCTGTGTGCTTGGAGAAGGCAGCAGAATGCCAGGAAAAAAGTGCCTCAGAACTTGTTTGTCCCTCTCAGAAGTTTGTCTTGCAGTGTACAGTCAGGATTTTCTAATTCCAGGTACGTAAAATACAGACTTTCTGTTTCTATGGCACAGACACTTAGACTCACTCCTGCTAATACCATTCTTTTTTGTGGCATTGTGTTCTGCGTCTTGCCAGCACACTGATGATTGTTGCAGGCGTGTCTTTCTTTGGCTTCTCTGGGATTTGAGGTGCTCCCTCATGGGTTACCTGGGAAGAAAGGTGAGGGCTGGGTAGCGGAGTTTGTGAGATGCCAACAACAGCTACTGCCCTCTGTAACTTTGCCTGGGAGTGTTTTAGCAGAAAGAGTCATTTAACGTGAGACGAAGAGCTCAGGTTTAGCCCTCTCTTAGTGGTGTAAGCTTTTCCTTTCTGCAGGTCTCCATATCCTTTCCTCTGCGGGGTCTTGCAGGCATTACTATGGCCAGAGGTAGTGACACTTATACTCACAAAAAGAAATTGTCTTCAGGAAAAAAATTTGGCTTATCAAAAGTGCAATATTACTAATTTGGACCCTTTTTAGCAATGATACACAGCAGAAAAAAAATGGGATGAACTTGTGTGGGAGTGAGGAACCCAGCACTGAAGCCATTTGCATGGAGCAGTGTGGCACAGCTAGGAGCAGAATCTCAGTTTCTTAATCTGGAGGTCATGGGGGTTTGGATGCAGTCTCTCCTGCTAATGTCTGTTCCACAATAACATCCATGTTTTTCAGAATAAAATTAAAATGAATTGTTAAAAAGTGCCTGCAGTAGAGAATGTGATAAGTACCCACAAGTGAACAGAGAAGCCATGTAAATCTCCTGGACTGCTTTAGTCGCCAGTGGCTGAGATTTTTTAGATCAAAGAAAGGGAAAAGAACACAGAAATAGGAACATGAGAGCACCCCAAATGTAGCTGCTCCAGGTTTCTCATTTTGCAGGGGAACAGACTCACAATGGAGGGAAGATGTTTCTGCCTTCATTCTTGCTGTATTTTTGGATCTGAAGATTGTTATTCTCTCTTTGAAGAGTTTACTTTATAGATTCATGATGAGCTGCAGGTGGCTTGTAGAATCAGGGTGACAATATATCATTCATTATGACACCTTTTGCTGACTAAGAGTGTCTTTTAAAAATGAATTGGTTGATTAATGCGCATTTTTATTAATATTATTAATTCTCAGCCTACTTTGTACATGGAACTGACCTAGAAGAAACTTGCTCAAAAAAGCATCAAAAATTCCCAAGTAGCATAAAGTGAAGTAGCAGCTGTGAGCAATCAGTCAAACGAAAAGTAAAACTTAGCAGAACCGGGAACTTTCAATTCTAAAACTAACTGCAGAGGTTTTTTAAACAAAGTATGTGAGGAATAAATGGTATATGTGTAGTATATGCCCTAGCCCACAATAACAGTAAAAATTATCCCTTTTATTGATACAGAATGCATATGAGAAAGTGCTGAAAGGGTAAGAGGGGACCAGCCCATCACAACAGACCATCTCTTGCAAAGTGCTTGTACTTCCCCTTTTCACAGAAGTCCATGGGATTTGAAGGCATGCTGCACTTAGCACATCTAATCTAATCAATTTTTAATGTGACTTTCACTTTGGAGCATCATGCTGTATGTGAAAACCCGACCCAGCAATGTGATGCAATTGCTGATGTTTCTAGATGCAGTGGGTCAGAAAGTACAAAGTCTTTGAGTAAGAACCTCCTTTACTCTGTTGATAGCTGCAGAAGTTAGCTAGATAGACAAAGTGGTTTCACAATTTTCAGTATGTTAACACTTTGAAATTCCCATTTCCAGTTTGCATCAGCTGGGTAGAGAGTAGACTTGATCCTTTTCACACTGGCATCCAAAACACTTTTGTTCTTGACTTTTCTGAGGCCATTTTGAGCCTTGCCTCTGATTTTTCTAAAAGATGAAATTAAGGGACATATATTTCTGGGGGGAGATTGTGGTTGAACCGTTGGACCTCTTCTGTTCAGACATCAAAGTACATTTACAGCTTGTGGAACTGTATTTTATCCACAGTCAAAGTTTGCTCCCTTGGCTCAGTTGGGATATGACAAGTAAAAGTGTTCTGGATGTCCTCAGTCATTTCCTCCTGTCTATGCAGGGCCTGGGGAAGTGAGAATAACAAATGCAGCCAAAGAAGGACTTGCCACTGTGATTCAGTCCTGCTGCTGACCACTTAAGAGACGCAAAAGTTGCACATATACGGAGTCAAATGCTAGAGGTCTGAATCTCCTTGGTAGCTCGCTGACATGGCTTTGTCCTGAGGAGTTCCCTGTCCAAACACAGTTTTCTGTTCCAGTTCACTGCTTCATGATGCTTTGAAAAAACTGAAAACAGAAGCTTAGATAATTATGGAAGCTCTTGTCCTTACTTGGTTGTTCATAACTCTCTGGGTTAGCTGCATCTTCCAGACTTCTTTATTGGTTAGAAAAATATTTGGTCTTACCCTGCATCAACTACAGTGATTGTGATCATTCCTTGATTTGCAAGCTGGTTCCATAGAAACAAAAAAGGCTCATTTTCCTTTTCCACATCAAAGCACACTAAGCTTCTTGTCTGTGCCTCATCAAAGGAATGATTTCAACACATGTATTTCTCAAAAGATGACAGGAGGAGCTAGGAAACAAAATTGAAATGAAACATTAATTTGAAGGAACACAAGCATCCTAATTGGAGCTTTACTTTAACAGATTTCCCCGTATCTGAAAAATGATGGCTAGGAGCATAATCAGGCTTCAGGCAGGCACCATCTCTGAATTGTTCATAATAACTCCTAAATCCATTGGCTGAGATTTTAAAATGAATTTAGAAGCAATCATCTGTGTGGGTAATCTAAAGGACCACATCTTGATCCTTTGCTCAAGAAAGATGTATTCATTAAAACTGCTAAAAACAACAGAGAACAGAAGGCATGTCAAGGTCATTGTGATATTCTTATTCTGAAATTACTGCCGTAGTCTGTACAGCATAAATCATATCTGGGCCAGCTAAGTTCCCCTGCTTCAGATAATGTTACATGAGGGATGGAGTGAACAGAGTATCATTGCTTCTGTGTGAACCCAAATACAGTCGCTCTCCAAACCACGCTCAGCTCTTGCAGTTAGAAAAGCACTGCAAAAGTGAACATCCCAAATTCTTATCACTAAGGTTCACAGTGGGTATAAGGACTCTTCCTTGTGGCTGGGAAATAGGGGCCGGCACAGTGCAGTCAGCAAAAAGAAGCTGCCCCTGTGTCCTTTGTAAGGTAAATAATTGTCCCATTAATATTAACAAAGAATACCCAGTTGCATTCACTGGGTTAAATTCAATCAGGTATTGTGAATGATTGAATATATTGCAGCTTACATGTGCAAAGACATCCACTACTAATTCTTTCAGAATACCCCAGTGATGGATCTTTGAGGGTTTATAAGCAAGAGATTAGAAAAGCCACACGTTGAGAGTGAAAGGAAGACAGACACACAAACACAGCCTCTGGGATGGAGGAGCATTTATTAATAAAAAGAGATACCCATGCGGTGCTGACTGCTAGCAAGTGATGCACACCCATGGAGTGGGTGTGAGTTTCCTATGGAATTAGATTAAGTTCTATTTAATCCTGTTTATTATTTAATTAAAAGGCAGGTTGGTGGGAGACCTGCATCTCCTCTGTTGGAGCCCTTTTTTAGTGCTCAACTTTGTGTCAGGAAGTGTGAGATGGAAGGCAGCTGCCCAGGCTGTGTCCTGGGTTTCAGCACTGTGTTCATTGAAAGGATGTATATTATTGCATTTGTTCTGTCATGACTGACTCTTGGGATAAGAAAATAAGGAAGGTAGGCAAAGGACTTTTTGATAAGATGGACAGACAGTGTAATCACAATGTTTTTTACTGCTGCTTTCAAAAATCTCTTGTCACACTTTGGTTTTCTACCCATGGGCTATGCCTTGGTCCAGATTTGCTGCCAGCTCTAAATCTGAAATGATGACTGCAGCAAGGCGTGAATGAAGCTCTAAATGACAAAACCACTAGGAAAAGAAAGGGAACAGGTTATCTAGACTCTGCAGGAGAAACAGGGGAACTTGACCTGGGCCTCTGAAGATAGACAATAGGTGATGGACAGCATGTGAGATGACAGAAATGGTTTACAGACCACTTAAAGTTAGGATGATAATTCTGACATCATCTGCTTCCTTTTGAAACTCTGCATTTCCTTAAGGAAAGTGCAATAAACTATCTATGTTCTTTGGTCAGGCTTCTGATTAATTTCAGGATGTTCTGTTTCGTAGGAAGTGGTTCAGGAATCTTCCTACAAACTCACTACTACTGCTGCAAGTACTTTAGCTAGGCTTTGCATTAGTTTTTCAAGTGTTTGAGTTTAGAAAGTTAGCAAAAGGATTATCTTCAAGTTTAGTGCTTCAGGAGAGTCTGTTGTACAGCTTCAATGTGTGCACTATGTCTATGTGAGACAGCTGTAGATTCATGTAAGTACAAGTGTGGCAGACTGGAATTCTGGCTGCTGATGGGTGTTTTTAGGTACAACTGGAATGTAAATACTAATAGCAGGCTGGTGCAATAGGCAATGAGATACCTGCCTGAGCAGCTGGGTACTCTGATCCATAGTCTCAACAATGCAGGCTTGCTGCTTTCTCAACACTTGATTTGGAGGCCTGCCTAAAAGCAATCTCTTCCAAAGATTAAGTCAGACTAGACTGAGGTGATGCTAGGCACCAGGAAAATGGGGTGAAAGGGATACCTTTTTCCAAAGAAATCCCCTTGGTTAGTGAGGTCAGCAGCTTAAGAGGTATTTTCTGTTTGGGAGAGATAGGACTTAACAGATTCCTAAAGCAGGAGAGGCAACTAGGATAATTGGCTTGAATTTTGTTTGTCTAGGAATTTGCTGGGTTTTTGGATGGAGACAATGGGATAGCTGCCTGTGTTTTGTTTGACCTCAGGACTGAAGTTATTCTGGGTGACCACTTTTCTGTGTGGTGCATCTCTTTGCTTCTTTTACTGCCGTGTCTCTTTCCAAACACAATGGAAAATGATGACTAATCAGCAGAGCTGAAGCTACCTTTTGGGCTGTCTTTCCCTTTACTCACCCTCTTGAAAGAACATCTGGGACTCTTCCAATACTGCTTTGATTTTTAGCTCAGGAGAAATGGGAGCAGGATGTTCTCTGTGAATCAGTCCTAACCCCTGTTGGTCTGACAAAGCAAAACCCAAGTTTTTTGACCTTTTTGGCAAGTCTTTTCTGTTTATTCATGAATTTTACTGTGGTCAGGACATGGGAAAGGTTTTGGCTTTACATGTTTGCACTGGAAAATGCTTCTCCTTTTGTTCATTCAAATGGAGAAAAGGTTTTTGTTCTCCTCCTCGTACTGCGAGTCTAAGAGGAAACTGCCTGTATTGCCACTGCTGTTTCTACATTGCCATGGGAACAGATTTGAAGTGCTGCATCCATTAAGTCACTTAACTGAAAAGTGGCACAGTTTACCCGTTCAAACTGCATTTTTGCCACTGCTCTGTGTATATCGGCCTGTTGCAACGTGGGTTTTGTGCTGCCTTGGTCCCAGAAGAAATATTGCTGCTTTGATGGCTCTTGGGTACCATGGTTTGGGGTGGGATAGACAGCACAGGCAGAGCATCATGCTCATGCAGTTGTGATGCCAGCTCAGGCTTGTATGGGATGGTTCAGAGGTGGTGCAGGTATCTACACTGACAGAACATAACCCTGATACAGCTCTGCATTTCATTGCACAGGACTTCCTCTTAAAGACTTCTCATAACACTTTGCATTCAGTCACTATTTAGTGCTGCAAAGATTTAACGTCCTACACACTTTTTTCTGTTTTGAGGTTTTTCTGGGTCTGGAATGCTAAATCAGACTTCATGTTACTAAAACGTTACTAAAGCTTTCAAAAGTAATTCTTCTGTGGATAGTAATTATTGCTTGTTAAGCATGGCAGAGTCAGGAGAGAGTGAGGCACAAATTGAAGCAAAATGAAGCCTCCTGAAGAAACTACAGTGCTCATGTTCTTGACTGCACAATGCTTAATTGCTAAAGAAATTCTAAGCATATATTATTATGGTAATATCGATCAAAAATGGTGTGAATTTATGTATTCTTACATAGTGTTGATTCTTTTTTCTTTTCCCTTTTAAAACCTACCTCAAGAGTGAAGAATAGAGGAGTAATTGTTGAATGCATTCATATTTCAAATGAGACCAAATTCACAGCCTTTTAACCTCATCTGCATGGCCTGCTGGGACGAGCATTTTTTATGAGGAATAGCATTACTGTTTCAGGTTCTACATTTGAACAGACACAGAATGTAGAATATCGATTATAGACATTTACAGAGGGAGTTGTAAGTACTTGATAAATGCCGTTGGTGTTCTGCTAATTTGTGTTTGTCACGCCTGGTGCTGTAGGTGCTGCAGATAAGATTGTTGGCTGGGTTCCAAAGGGCCGTGACTCTGAGGTGGATTGGAGAAGATGGGCTGCTAGCAAATCATTCTGAAGTCACCACAGCAGAAAGGGAAGAAAGAAGCAAGGAAGGAGTGAGCAGATTCTGTTTCTTTTCTTTTTTTCCCCTGACACCTCCATCTTTAGTACTGCCAGCCTTTCCCCAGGAATAAANNNTTTCTCTTTTTCTCTTGGACAGACATATGTAGGCTAATTTCCAGATACCTGCCAATGATAAATAATTTAAATCTATGCTGAGAATTCATGATTTTTAAAATCTCTTTAGGCAGTTACTTGGCAGAATTTATGAAGAGGGAGCTGGGTGCAAGTGAGAAGCCAAGTGGTAGTAGTTGAGTATTGGAAAAAAATTAAAACAACTTCACAAGGATCCTAGAAGGCAAAAATTTTAAAAGTCTAACTCTGAAATGGAAGTTGAAATACTTTTACTCTCCCTGCAGTTCTGTGGTAAAAATTATTCCTCACACTGATTCTAGAGAAAATGGTGCATTTTGAAGTGTGAGGATGGGAATGGTTAAGTCTGAGCTTTGACATTTTAACAACAAGGTTCAGGTTAGAGTGACACTTTATACAGTGCAAAAGTCTCCTTTGAGCTTTCTGCAGTGGATTCTGTGTGAGTGGAATTCTATTTGGTAGCTGATGAACTGCTCTTCAGGAATCTACTCCAGTCTACTTGACCCACAGCTGATACTTACTGGTAGCACAAGAGCGAGCATTTGGGATATGTCTGAAAAAAGGTTTTATGCCTTAAAATGAGAATTACTCACTTACCTGAGTCTCAGTCACGTTGATCTCATTTAGTGAGAAAAGTTCTGGATGTTTTGCTTGCAAAGTGTGTAAAAGATAACCAGGGGGTTCTATGAATATATTGGGAGTAAGGAAAAAAAAAAGAAATTAAAGGCAGAGAGGAAATGAAGGGTGAAACAGACAGGACTGGAGCAGTCAATGCCTTCTTTGTTTTGGTCTTCACCAAACAGTTAATCATGATTAGATGCTTCATGAAGTTAATTTTAATAAGAGGATAGGCGTGAAGGCCTGTACAAGGAAAGAGTAGGTTTTGTGTTTTCTTGTTAAAGAGCTCAGTGAACCTTAGGCTTGGTCAAGAGTATCTCAGGAGTTCACTGGAGTAATTTCTCAACTGCTAGTGTCTATCTGTAAGATTTCATCAGTCATATCCCAAGGGAGAAAAATTAGCCCAGCCACTACCTTTTCACTGAGAAGGTGTGGAGGGTCCAGCTGATACCAGAGCAGCCAGTCAAATTTCAATTCCTAATGGATTCTGAGCTAAGACAACGCAGACTTTATCTTGAAAAATAATGGACCTGTGGTAGAATAACTGAACTGCCAACAGGGTGGAAGCAATATCACTGATATGTCTGAGAGGATTTAAGTCCTCTCCAAAAAAATCCAAAGATTTTTTTTTGACAGTCCCAAGTGCCATTTCTCATAGGCCAGTTAGATAAGCTACTCCATTGCCATAACAAAATGGTCATTGCCATAACAAAATGGCTTTTTTAAAAGCCAACCTGGCTGAGTTCTAAGCCATGACTTAGTATGGAACTGGGAAGGCTTCTGAAATTGAGGCAGACCAGATAGATCTGTTGTATACTGGGTTCTGGTCAGCATTTTACTTTAACAACTTAGATAATGAAACAGCCAAGTCAGTTACAAAATTTGTTATGATTCTAAATGAGGAACAGGAAGGGAATGAAGCATCTTGAGGGATGGCATCAGAACAGAGATTAAAGTGAAAATAAAGTGCCATTCTGTTTTTGGAAATCAAATACATATGTACCACAAGGCTTTGACTACTCAGCTGTGTGCCAGCTACATGGTGCAGTTGTTAAAAGGCAAATAACATTCCAGAATGTTGTAGGAGGAGTGTCAAATGTAATTACTCTGCTCACCTCAGTGCTGTTGAAGCCTCAGCTGGAATCCTGCCCTCAGCTCTGGGCACCACACTTCCAAAAAGAGTTAGAAACAGCTGAGAGTAGAGTAATGAGAACAGCAGGTGGTGTAAAATACATGAGATTGGAGATAAGTGATGAGTATTTCTTCCCCTCACAGAAAAAATGGAATTGCTTAAGTTGTGGCAAATATTTGCACAGGATTTGGGGTTTCTAATTGGATTTATACTGGCTGTCTGAGAAGAGAGAGGCAGAGTTGAGGTGGCAAAGCCTTACTGCTTACTAAACTCCTCATGGGATAACTTTGAACATGCTTCTGAGGAATTTGTGTTTGGTGTTTGTCTAAATATACTGGGCTAAAGTTTCTGCAGCCCAGAGTCTGCTTCCTAAGCTGTCCTGAATCGTGGCTGGGACTGGCCTCACCACTGCTGTTCCTGGCTTTAACTGTGAAACATTCAGCACATTTTCATTGGGAATGGGATTTTCTTGGTGTTATCCATGATCTGTTCTGAGCTTTATTTCCCCAGGAGTACTCTATTTTTTTAATACCCTTCTAATACCATCTGACTCTCTTCACTAATACCTTTATTTCCTCCATATTTTCCAAGCTTTTTGCTTTCTCTGGTTTTGTCAGCCGTGCTTCTGGCCTTCCTTTGCTGGTCAAATTCTTGCAGCCACAGGACTTTTTCATGGTGTTGATGAAAAGTATGTTGGTGTTGGAAGCTAGAAAGAATTTTCTCACTAATGTTGACAAAATAATTGTTTAGCCCTTCTAAGTCAACCACTTACATGCTGAAACAAAAGCAATGTAGTATGGAGGTCTGCTTCTCTCTGGTTTTGGTGGGACTTTAAGTGACACAAAGCCTGTACAACTTACCTAGGGAAGATTTAGTCTTGATTTTTTTCCATGGAAAAATGCCAGGCTTTTCTCAGAACACATTTTCTCACCTAAATTGTTCAGTACAGTGTAAAACAGATGTTCTTTTACTGTTTATATTAAATGTACAGGATGCATAATATCTAGAGTTTTCAGGCAGTACCTAAATTCAAATTTATGTATTTAAACTGGAAAAGGACCTTGAAAGTGCTTCTCTTACACACATATTTTAGTCTCACTTACCTATCCCTTTAGGCTAGGTAGGCTGCTACTGTTATCTCAAGAGTTGCCATGGAAACAGTTCTACCCTCTCCTTCCCTTTCAGTCTGTCTATCCCAGACAGAATCAGTCTTTTTTTAAAAATGTGGCCATGCTAAAATGGAAGTAATACCTTAATTATTGAATACCGAGAGTTACCTCACCAGCTGATATTGAGCGAATAAATTTGTTTAAATTAGTGAAGCAGTGCCAAATGACAAGGTGAGAATCTGTCCCTGGATTGTTTAACCCTTTCACTCCTCGTTTTCTCCAAAATTAAATATAAAACTGCTTTGAGGTCCAAGCCTGGTGTTTGTGAGGTACAAGTTTTTCAAATCAAGAATCTTTTCAACTGCGTACATGTTTTTCATTCTGTTGCAGCTCCTGGGTAATGGCAATTGTTTATACAAATATAATTGACAGAAAGTGCTAATGATTTTAAATTTTGAGGAGTTTTCAATGCAGTCTTCAAAAGAGAGATGTTCCACTTCCAAGTACTGGCATATGTGTATGAACTCCACATGGCAATCAGGTAGGGAGGTCATTCACTAAATTAAAAAATATGTCAGAAATGTGGGTTTATAACATGGAGACATCAAAACAATCATATCGAGCAAAACACATTGAAGTGGATGTGACTTGTCTCATCCTCAAAGCTCAGATTTCAATAGGGAAATTGAAGCTAAAATGAAAGAATCAAGAAAGCCTGTATTCCTGTGATCCCTTATCTTGGAGGGGAATTTATCAGTGTCTGATGAAAAAGGCTAAGCAATACCCCTACAGAATGTTAGGATCATATGCTTGCAAAGTGACCTCCTAACTTTAAGGACTAACTGACAGAAAGGAACTGTGGTAAATATTACCAACCAGGAAATGGCAGGCATTAGTTTAGTCTGTACCTTGTCTCAGGAAGATCGACATCTGTGTCTCATGTTTTCTGACCAGACAGTGGTGACATAGTAGTCAGTTTTAATTTCAAGTCAATAGCAGCCAGGTACTGTATCAGCCATGTTTCTGAAGTAGTACCCCATGCAGCCACTAAATGGTCTGAAAAAGCTGGAGACCCCACAAACAATTTAAACTGAATTTCCTTTTCACAGAATAGAATCACAGAATCACAGAATAAGCTGAGTTGGAAGGGACCTCCAAGGATTATCAAGTCCAACTCCTGGCCCTGCACAGGACCATCCCCAAGGATCACACCATGTGCCCAAGAGCATTGTCCATATTCTCCTTGAGCTCTGTCAGCCTTGGTGCTCAGACCACTTTCCTGGGGACCCTGTTCCGGTGCCCAACCACCCTGTGGGTGAAGAACCTTTTCCTGATATCCAACCTCAACCTCTCCTGACACAACTTCAGGCCATTCCCTGGGGTCCTGTCACAGTCACCACAGAAAGGAGATCAGTGTCTGCCCCTCCTCTTCCCCTCATGAGGATATTGAAGACTGAGATGAAGTTTCCCCTCAGTCTCCTCTTCTCCAGGCTAAACAGCCCAAGACCCCTCAGCTGCTCCTCATACGGCTTCCCCTCAAGGCCCTTCACCATCCTCATGGCCCTCCTTTGGATGCTCTCTAATAGTTTCATGGTTTTTACTATATTGTTCACCCAAAACTGCCTCCAGCACTTGAGGTGAGGCCGTACTGGTGTAGATCAGAGCAGGACAATCCCTCCCTTGCCTGGCTGGTGATGCTGGCCCTGATGCAACCAGGACATGGTTGGCCCTTCTGGCTGCCAGGGCACTGCTGACTCATATTCAAATCTCTCCATCAACCAGGACCCCATTATTCATTTCAGAAATAATTTTCTAACACCTTTGAAGATGAATGGTTGATACAAACCTGGGCTGAGTGTACAGATCATGGTGTAGAGTACATGTAGAACAAATCTGAATTAAGAGTAGGGGACAGAGTTGGAGGTCAGAAGGGCTGATGAAGTAGGGATGGATACAGAGCAGATGTAAATTATCATTTACCACTGGGACAGCATTGAGGACAGACTATCAACCAGCAAAACTTGAGCTGGATTTGGGACTGGAGCTCGAGTTGTTACTGACTTGAGAAAGGGCGCTGGCTCAGTGAGGTATCTTTAGGTCATGCAGCCTTTTATGTGAGCATTATTTCATGCAGACCACAGACTATGGCACTTTTTGAGAGAGACTGATATTCAACAGATCATTCATGTCCTCACAGATGCCTTGTCAGGATGTTGCAAAAGAGGATATAAAATAAATCTCTGCCATCAGGTATTTATTTTTATTTCCTTTATGAATCCTTTAATCGCAATGTGACCATTTCAGGTGGTTTGTCTGCACAAGTATCTGAGCTGTGCTGAAGTGTATTCATTTCAGCTTGAATATCTCCAGTTCTATAGCTGCAGCTGACTTAATTTCTATAAAAATCATCCTGCCATACCAAACCCCGTAGTGAGGATGCATTGAAATAGAACTATGGAAAAGCTATTCCCACACTCCCTACGTGGTAATGAACTAAACATCTGTTGGATTTCAGCAGATTTAGAAGGGTGTTTGAGTAACATAATTTTTAAGGCAAGATGATACAAGTTTTGAGGCCATGTTATGTATTCCTATAAAAAGGGGAATTAAAAATGATTAGTGCAATTAAAGCTTGTCAAAATAATTACAATAATGACAGCAAATATGAGAATTTATCTGCTTATGCATAATATAAATGACAAGAATAGGTAAGAAAATCAGCAAATGCAAAAATTATAAAAGTTAATACTGTAAAAAACCAGAGGATCTATCATTAAAGAAAGTTTCTTTCATCTTCTTATGACTATGTCTATTCATTTAAACCTGTATTGTATTATACAAACTCCTTTGTATGGTTCAGTGTGTCTCAATTAGGATTTTACTGCCCTGTCATAAAGCTCATCACAGGCTAAAAGTTTTCTTTTATTTCCCTGTTTGTGAAGCCTGCCAAGTTCTGTATAAGCTGTCACTCACTGTATTACACTCAATGGATGAATAGAAGTTTGTCCACAATGAAGTTGTCCCATATTTCGCAGGGTTTTTTAGACCATTTACAGTCTATCCTATCTTCCTAAATCCCCTGCACCAAGCCCTGCCAGTCAGAAATGCACCAAAACATCATACAATGGACCTAAAAAACCAGCAAGAACATCTATCATTTGAAAGCTATTTCTGGCAGTCTTTTATAGATGCAATTTATAGTAAAAAAGTATGGTATGTTAATGAACAAACTGATTCACCACGTTAAACTGTAAATGTGAAATGTTAGGATTGTTGCTAAGAGTGCTGTGTCTGCAGCCCAAGACAAAAGGAGGCAGTAATAGCTCCTTCTGCCTGTCACCCTGACACTGCAGTGGTTACTCTTGGAATATGCACATGAAACCTGTCACAGAGGCATCACCTCCCCCTGCAGAAGCCTAAATAGGCTGTGCAGTGTCAGTGGTACAGATAAGGGGCCCTGGAAATGTCTGCTTGCTTCCATGCACATAGATAAGTACCTTGCAGAAAAGCTCACGCCAGGTAATATGTCTTTCCAGTGTCTTTATTTCCAAGGTAAATAGCATTTACAATGAATGCCAGGCTCTGAATGCATAATGGAAGTATATTTGGTGCTGAATTGCATGAAGACATTAAGCATGAGTAGCAATTTAGAGTATTCCTAGAGAATTTGCATTGATATAAAAATACAAAAGATCAGAGGGAGTTTTTGATAAAAGGCTCACAAAAGGTGCTCACAGTTCTCTCCAGCTACAATGGGATGTGAGTGGCCCAGCACCATTGCCTTATATAAAGAGGCAAAAAAATAGATTAAAAACAAAATAGTTTTTCAGAACATTCAGTGTTCAAAAAGGGAGAGAATTTGTGAAGTGTCATCTGCATCTGCTCTGTGGCCTCTATTAGGGTAGATGAGAATGGAAAGAATTACGTTTTGGTGACTGAAAAGGATGAGCAGTCTTTCTCCTAATGCTGCATTACCTTACAGTACCCTGTGTCCTGAAATAAGTCTTGTCTCTGACCACTTTAGGTTTTTATTTGAGTTTTATTTGGGTTTGCTTTGTTGGGTGCACGTATAGCACGGAATGAAATGAATACCCATACTGTCCCAGTTAAACCATTGACAGTGTTTCTCTTCTCAGTTCTCCTTTCCCAGCACTATGCAAAACTGTGGAAAAGAGCTGTTGTTGGACTGTGTGAAGCTGGCTATGTGTGAATAAATTGAAATATGGTTTACAATTGCAAATTAACAGGAATGAAAAAGACTGCTGCAAAAATCATTGCTAAACTTTTCCGAGGCTTTCCTGCCACCTCTGTATTGTCTGGGTGAGATAGTTTGGTAGATTCACTCTGCTTTCCTCTGGAGGGCATTGGTTATACTAGTTTTCAATGCTGTAAATCAACTACTTTTAGTTATTCATGATTCTTTTAGGGTTGACCTTGGTGTTGCATCAGCATCTCAGTGAGATTTGAGCTAAAATTCTGACCCTTCTGAAGTTAAATGGCAGGTTTGGCATTGATGTAAGAATATCCAAGAATTTTCACATGGTGAAAACACAGTTCTTCTCACATTGTGCTTAAATGTCATGAGGCAAAGCCAGATCTCAGAGCAGAGACCTCATTTCTGCTGGAGTTTAGCAGTATGATTTTCAAATTAGCAAGGAACAAGGTTCCTGCTGTAAGGGTTACCTGTTCTTCTCCTTTACAAGAAAGACATGAGTATGTGGTGTTGTCTGTGTGCTGCTGTACAAATACACACAGAAAGCTTTTCCAACTTTTGCGTAGTTTGTTAGCCAGGTCTCCAGGAGCTGGGTAATTCTTCGACCTCAGCAGACTGCTGATGTTCACATGGTGATTAATGGACATGCTAAATAAACAAATGTTTATTTCTGCAATTGCAGTGCAAGATTGTAACCCCAGCTTTCAGGGGCATGCCACATTGAGCTACAGAAAGCCTCAGCATTCTTTAAAGAATGAGTTTCACTTGTCACCGTTACTTACAGCCAATATTCTCAGTAGAAGCAACCCAGTTAAAAAGAACAGTCAACAGTAACATTTCACATGCACTCTTCTAAAACAAAACCATTCTGCTGTTAAATGGCATGTCCTGCCTTCAGTTTTAAGTTCTTCAATGTCTTCTCTCTCTGGATTCCTTCTGGAGGAATTACTGGACAATTTATCATTATTTCTGTATTATTTCCCTTGTGAAAATCAAATTCCTGGTCAGGGCCATAAAACATGAGTGTCTTATTTTTAAAGTCACCAGACATTTGCTTAGGAGTAAGAGCTGGAAATGATTTGAGAGAGAGATCCCTATTCAGTCCTGAACCCTGCAAGCCTTCCATGAGCCACACAAAGAAATATATAGGGATATACACAGAAGCTTGGAGGATATTTGGGCTGAAGTGTCCAGCTGGGCTTTTAAGCTGTCTAGGTTTGATGGAACCCATGCCATTAAATTCCCCTGAGAGAGGGAGAGGTCAGTTCGTGTAGGTGAAGGAATATTAACTCCGAGCTCAGGGGCTGGGGATGGCTTTCCCACATAGACAGTCTGGGCTTTGTGCTCTCAGGGCTCTCAGGAGCTGGAGTTATTATCTGTGGGGGGCTTTGGGATGCTGTGGGGGCAGCTTTGTCCTGGTCTCTGCCTACAGAGAAAGTGCTGCACTCCTTGGGTTTGGGTCCAGGCAGACCACTAAGGAGAGCTAGATCTCTCTGGTTATTCAATCTAGGATAGGAAAAGGTTTGTGAGCTGCAAATGATCCAGACAAAATCCCCCAAGATATCTATAATTATATGTAGTAGCAGCCTACTAAATTGAAAAAGTGTTATGGAGGGAGAAAGGCTATCATCCATTCCCCGGCCCTGGAAAAGGGCTCTTAATAATTTGGGTGGAAATTTTGTCAAGGAATCTGTGTCTTTCATCTAGCAGCTAGAGATCTATATAAATGCAATTATTTTTATTTTAATTAATGATTATGATAAATGGGAGATCTCTCTTGCTCATTTTCCTTGGACTTTTATGCTTCTTGAATTACATTTTTAATAGCACTGAAGTACCTAGAGGATGGGTGCAGTGTGTTTCCTTCCCTGTATCTGTCGACAGGTCTGAATAAAATATGTGAAGCTGTGTTTCTTTAGTGGGGTGTATATACTTTTTACAAGTAAGATGATTTTGCTGAAAACTGTTGATCTTGTATATCTATGACTCATTCTAGTTTCTGAGCTTGAAAAATGTGCCTTTTTTTGTATTTCCACAAATATCATAAGAGTAGAACTTAAAATGTTGTAAGTTTTCTTAAACTAGGTTTTACTTGTAATTTTATTTGGGTTTTGAACACTTTTAAAGAAGCTTTAAAAGAAAAAAAAAGGAAACCACAGAAAAAGCTTATCAAGAATTAGAAAATTTAGCTACTTGTTTTGGATACATTCAAAATAATGTTTCCTCACATCAAAACTCTTAGTAAAGGTAAATTTACCCTTTATCATATGCAGCTCTTGAGTGAGAAATTTTAGAGAGCAGCAGCACTGACATTTTTTCATATTTACCTCTGTGGGAGATACAGCTTGCTTTGTCTTTACAGACTTTATGTACAACTGTAATTCTAAAAGTAATCACATTCACATAAAGACAACAATAGCAATAGAAAAAAACACTGTGAATCACATAAGGGATGATGAAAGTACTTATCATTATGTGTTACCTTTCATTTGTGCTTCAAGAACGCTGAATTCTATTAGTAATAATTCTTTGCTAAAAATTAGGACAAAAGTGGTATTTCTGTGGTTTTTGGCTGCAGAAACTGACTTGGGGTTTAAAGTGTATCTTTTGAGGAATACTGTGAACAGATTTTCAATATAATGTATATTTTTAGAGCTCTGAGATGAGAAAGATGATGCATCTTAAATTGATTAGAGAACATCTTTTACAGTTAGAGATGCTGCATGACCATTGTGAGTCGTGCATAAATCTTGTTTCTTTTTGGCAATGATTTTTATACATGGTTTGATTTATGTTATGAGGTGGATGCTAAGAGACGAGCAACATAAATCACAGAAATGAAGGAGCCTAATATGCAATAGCTAGTTACAAAATTCATACTTGGTATTAGATGAAATAAATTGTAAATACTCAGGAGATGATAGAGTGCCTTTATCTACGGAGTTAATCCAGCTCTGCACGCAGAAACTTGACAAGATGACTGCGCTTGTTCCTTTGGGCAAAGGAACCTTTGGGCAAAATTTTGTTTCCTCTTGATGTTAATGGCCACTTGTCTTTCCTGATGCCAAGATTTCACCTTGGATCATGATCCTTCACAAGCACATTTTAACAGGAGGAGCAGAAGGATGTTCCAGTCCCTCTAACCAGTGGAAAAGAGGGAGCAGAGCATTAGAAAAGAGGGTTTGCATGAAGCCTGTCTGTGGAGCAGATTTTTTATGTTGTACAGTGCTTTCAACCTGCAGTGGTTGGGTGTCTGTGGAATCCTTCTCCAGGGTTTATTACAGGAGGCTTTTTTTGCTGTCAGCCTTGGCACTTCTTTTCTGCCTGTGGTCACAGGTTATGTTTATTTAGGATCTGTCTGAGGGAGAGGGCTTTGAAAGCACAACAGACTGTGTTCATCAGAAGTCCAGCAAGTAGTACAAGCCAGCAAATTTCTGTGTGAGAGAATTTATATGAGCTTTTTAGTGCTTATATAAATAAAGAGGGGACATCTCCATCTATTTTTCTGGTAAGGATAAGGAAGATTGAAATGGCAGCATTAGAGGAAATCAAATTTGAAAACATGACATACATGACATACAGGCAAACAAGCACACAGGGTATGGGATTTATGGAATCGTGCAGCTGCTATGAAAGAGCACTTAATAAGCCTTGTGGACAGAAATATCTATGCAGAGGAGAGGCAATCAAAGAAAGTCCTGGGATTTCTAATTTAATTTTGAGACTACTGAGGGGGATGAGCCTGGTGATAAGCCTGAAAGCTGCAGATAGCTAATTCCCAAGAGGATCTAAACAGCAAGCCCTTTTGTGAGGAGGTTAATGAGAGGAAGAATGTGAATTCGAGGAAGGATGATGGAGGGATCAGCTAGTGCAGTAACCAGCTAAGGAGGATGTGAGGGGTAAATGCTATCAGTGGTAGGTGATGGAGCATCATCAAGGAACAGTCAGTCCTTCTGAGAAAATGAGAGGAAGAAATGAAGGAATTTCTGAGGGCTGTTGTGTACAGAAGATCAAGGGTAATCAGCGTAAAGTTACATTTAACGTAGTTTTCAAAAATATTGATGACATCCTTAAGGATAAACTAAATAACCACCCTCGTGGCATACTGAATGAACAGACGAAATTGTGTGGCCATAGCAAGGATGTTTAGTCAGTCTGTAGGGAGATACCTGTGGCTGGAGTTTTCAAACATTTAGAAGAGGAGAGAAGGGAAGAACCTGCACAAGCACAGACATGCTTTTTTGTACTCTAAAACTACATAAAGTCTTGGATTTTGAAAGAAAACTATTTAATGACATTGAGGCAAGCTTGAATTGGGAATAGCAGCAGAAGAAGATGAAGATTTTATGTAGGTGTCTACTGCCGGCAATGTTTTTTATGAGCAGATAATTCATACTGAACTTTCTGCTGTGTTCATGCTGTCTCTAAATGTTCTTGAAGTCTTTCAGTTCAAAGGACACAAAGACTGACATTTGTTGTGTAGTTAACAGTTGTTCCACTGTTACCTGGTCTAAGGCAACTGTAAAGATGGCAAT
The DNA here is from genome assembly GCA_013389985.1 of Dryoscopus gambensis. Taxonomy (NCBI): domain Eukaryota; kingdom Metazoa; phylum Chordata; class Aves; order Passeriformes; family Malaconotidae; genus Dryoscopus; species Dryoscopus gambensis. The sequence continues at coordinate 236,157 of WEIT01018891.1, read as the reverse complement.
GACACCACCCTTGCAGAAATGTGCACTAAAGCTTAGCATAAATACAATTTGAATGCCCAAGACTTCAACCCCGAGCAGGTTATCCCCAACATTAAAACTGTCTCAAATCTACACAGTGCAAATGATATCTTCTGGATTCCTGCCAACTCTCATGTCACATCTTGCTCTTTCTACTGTTCCAGCTCCTTTCAGGGCATAACCTGAAGACTTGTAGCAACTTGAAATCCACCAGACACAAAAGAGTATTTGCAAAACAGAGAGAGATTTTCTTTCAATGATGAGACTTCAAATGATAGGTGTGGAAAAAATCTTCCCTTCTTCCTTTGTCCTTTCTTTATTTATAACTGTTTCATTCCCATTTCACCACTGGATGAGCAGGCTTTGTGCCAGTAGATATATGTTTTCAATATATAAAATTGAAAATACTGTGGTCAGTGAATGAGTGAAAAAATACTTTGCATGTGACATGCGAACAGCTCTCCATGTGCCTTCTCTGACTGACCTTGCTAGTGAGACCTGTTAACATGGGAGCCATTGGGAGGGGAAAGAGACAAAACACTTACAGGTTTATGTGCCTAATCTTATTGGCAGGCAATATCCTGGAGACATTAATAAAGATGTGAGATCACAAAACATCTGGAGAAATATCAGCTGACAAAACCTTCTCTTTCTGATTCATAAGGAATAAATTGTGTCTGACAAAGTTGGAGATGGAGAAGAGCAGTAAATATGAGATAGTGGATTGGCACTTTGAAAAGATTTGGAGATGAATTGCAACACTGATGTTATGTATAAAGATTTGAAAGTAAAGCTGTAGAAATTAGTAGCCATGCTCAGATAGGATGACAGGTACTTGGTCTGGAGAGTTCTTTATGCACAGTCTGTAATTTAATTAAATTAAAATTTTAATTCATCTTTAATCCACAGCTGATGTGTGCTCAGTGAGCTCTGATCACTTGACTTGAGCTATAATATTTCTAAGAGGGCAATATAAGAAAATTAGCAAGTTAAGATAGAATGAAGACAGTATGATCTTAATTCTTTAGCTGAACACAGCTCTTCATGGATAGGGGCTTTTTGTAATGACTTGATCTTCAGAACGTACCACTTTCCCCACCTCTGTCAGGATTTATAAAAGTGATCACTCTTTGTGTTCCCAACAATAACTAAATCTTCTCTGTGTGTCTGGATCCCAGAAGAGACATAACCTCATGTAACCCACAAACTTCCAGCCTGCGGGGAAGTTATGTAGCTAAGGAGAGATTATGCTGCTTGTATACAGAATCAGATAAAAAATTGCTGTTCTGCAACTGGAAACAATTTAATATTGATGATCCATGTGTGTATGTTTGCAACAGGACTGAAATTAACTTTAAGTTATTCATTAATTTGGATAAGTAGCTGATACTGTACTAGAGGGAATTAACTCTAACCACCTACCTGCTATATAATCTTCCTGCAAGAGGCTGTGGGAGATTTTCTGCAGTGTCCAGGAGCCTACAACACAGTTCACCATCTAGTTAGTCTGTCTGTTTATCACAGGCTGTAGTTTATTAAATGCTTTGAAACCCATTGAGATTTCAGCTGCTGTGCATGTAAATGGGTTATTTTGATCTGGTTCATCCTGTAGCTGTTTGTGAGGAATCGTTATGCTGTGTGCAAAGTGCTGAACTGCCTTTATAGAGTTCTAAGGTAGGAACTGCAGAAATGATCTGTTTAGTACTATAAGGAAGCAGTGTGTTCCTGTAGGTTTTCGCAGATGTGTTCTTACGTTGAGTCCCTAATTTTATACTAGTGACTTCTTTCTCCAGCTAGCACATGATTTTGAGCAAGACTTGCTGTAAGCCTGAAGTCAGTGCAGGTTGTTTAGAACAGAACATGAAGGTAATGTGCAAATGTGTATCTGCTTTCTAATTTCCTTGTTGACAGACATTTGGGAGCCTGAGCTGACTCTCACAAGAAACTCTTCCCTCCCAACTGCGGTCCTAAATCAATAACGTACTTGAGCATATATTTAGCCTTAGGTAGGTGCCTCAGCCCTGCAGATTTTCACAAATTCTAAGATTTGTTTTAAACATATGTCTTCTAATTGCATTTGCTTTCCGCAAGCCGCTTTATAAATCCTTGTGTCTGAGCTTCAATTCCTCTTCCACTCCTGGAGGAGACTGGAGTTCATCTTTCGGCTGCCAGTGTTATCTAGTGTTTGAGGGATGCCTCCCAGTGGAGGCATCTGAAAGCAAAGCATGATGCTATTTTCTTTCTAGCTATGAAAGATGAAGCCTTTTCTATAATGATGAAGTTTCTTCCATAAATTATAGTAAACCAGTAAATCTTTTTTTTTTTTTACTTTTTTTTTTCTCCCAGAGTAAAAACATCTGCCTATTGCAAATGGTTAGCATAGTTTTTGACACAGGAGAAAACTTATGATGGTGCTATGCAGAGATAAAAAGACTATGTGGTGCAAAAGTTCATCTATATTTCTCCTTAAGAAAGTCTACGTGCAACAGTGTTGGACAAAGCAATTTCCCTTACGTGCCTCAGACGGGTGGTGTTTGAGGATGAATGAATTTCCCCAAATGATTAAGAGCCAGTGTTTGCAAAATAACTTCCTTATCTTCGGATGGTCAAGGATGCAAATTCAAAAGTACTGGCATTGGGTGTTCTGAAATCCTTACAGCAACTGTAGATAAACAGCATAAACCAGTGAGCGGGACTATCACTCAGGGAGGAGTGTAACTTGGGAAGATATTTTCAGGTATTATCATCCTTTAGCTCTTCTCTTTGCAAAACCATTCACAGCGGAAAAAACAGAGCTTGCATGTTAAGGCTGTTTATGAGGTGTCCGATCTGACCCTGTGCAGCCCAGTCCCACAAAAAGTTCTTCCCAGTAACCCCAGCTGGACAATGATTCAGTGCAATGTCACATCTGCACCCAAACACAAGCTTTAATTGTGCTGACTCTGCAAGCTGTGGCACAATACTGTTTCAAAAGCTCTCATTCCTCCATTTTTGTTGGATTTATTCCTGGTTAAACTTCTGCTTCTCCTTTTATCTCCTCATTATTTTTTATCTTTTTTTTTTTAATGAGGACAATGGATGTCATTTTGTATTACCATTAAAATTTCTTTCAAAAAGGCAGAAATGTCTTTCCTTCTTTATACTGCGGGAAACCAACATAGCTATACAGACCCAGAGCCAAAGTAATCATATGCTGATAAATAGAGAACAAAACTCCAATCTGGATTTTTTCCCCAAGTGGGAAAAGTTCCAGCAAAGAAGGGTAGGCAAAGAACGTGTAAAGGATTATAAATGGGAAGTTCTAGCAAACTGTTCAGTAATGTGTTATAATGTTAAGTACATAAGATATTAACATAAATTTTCCTTGAAATTTATATGCCAGTGCCAATGATTTTTAATCTGGATGTAGTAAGATATGAATTTATTAGAAACTTAAAACTTTTTAATATAATTTTTAAACAGGTATGTAGTGAGATATGCTTTCTGTCTGGTTTTGTGTTTAAGAATTATTTTTGTGAGATGAAAAATACAAGATTTCTGCATAAGCAGGGATAACATAGAAACCATACCCAGAAGCTCTAACAGCTGTAGTCCTTTGACTTTACAGATGAGTTTAAATCAATGTAGTTCAGCATCAATCAAAACCTGTCTCCAAATTCAGGCTTAGGCTCAATACCCACAGAACATATGTCAATACACATAGAACATATGTCTGCCTTACACATTCAGCACAGTGCAATTACTGATGGGCAAACTGCAAACTTTATATCAACTCTAGATTACTAATATGTTCAATATTGCACAAAAACATCCGCCTAATGTCCAGGTACATCCTCATGAGATGTAGAATTTGTGTGCACAGGGAGGCATTTTAGAGGTACCAACACAGGTACCAGTACCAGAACAGGGGGAGCTCATTACTGGGAAGTAATTTTTGAGATATATAATGTAGTTTTTTCCATAGTGATAAAAATATGGAAACTGCTGAAACTGCTGAATGGAGTCTCCATTTCTTGATGATCAAGGGCAAAGGAATGACTTTGTGGAAGATATTTGCTAACTAAGCATATTTTGCTGACTGTACACAGAAGTGAGTGGGTGAAATTCTGGGGTTTTTCTTGTGTTGTTCTGTTGTGGTGTGGGCTTTGTTTTTTTTCTTTTTTAATGCAGGTGTTAGATGAGATGATCTAATGGTCCCTTCTGGCCCTAAGGCAAAGTGCAGCCTCCACTCGACAATATTCATGCAGCTTTCTAAACCCTTTTTACCAGGCCTTTGGGGAAGGAGGTTTCTAATAGGGAAGAATTTTATAGAGCAGAAAAGTGTTTGCCAGCAGAAATATTTGCTGTTGGCAGTTGATTGTTTTGGGGAGGAGGAAAAGTTTGCCAGGTTTTCCATTTGAAATGTCTTTTAAATCTCCATTAAAGGTGCCTGTGGCGATATTCAGGCATGTCTTTGTATATTTTTCCCTAGAAAAAAAAAGAAAGATTTTCAAGACAGAGAAACAAGAGTTTGCATATTATATCATGGCAGAGGTAAATTCAGTCTCACAGTTGGGTGTCTCAGGGAAAAAAAATTAGGGAATATGACTAGCATCTGTCTCATGTCACTGTTCTCAGACACAATGCTTTCCAGCTTTGGTAAATTCATCCATCTCTTGAGGAAACTGTCAGAGATTTAGAGAACCAGGGCTGCACTTTTGTTAGCTCTGGTTCACCTGAGAGCACTGTGGACTGCTCACTTTTGAAAAACAGCAGCCACTTTTCAAAAGCAGGCCTAGAAACGTTTATAAAAGTAGCATAATGTGGTGATGTGCTTTGTAACCATGGGTAAGTGATCAAGTAAACAATTTGCCAACAACCAAGGTGTCAGACAGGCCATTGTACAGGTTATGCACAACAGGCAGCCTGCTCCATGTCTGTAAAACAACTGGGAAAAGTTCAGATGGCTTGTGGGCAGGAACACTGACAAAATGCAAGTTTTTGCACAGTTTATCCATTCATAATTTAGAAATGATAATAACTGATGGGAAAACACTCTGTCTTCAAGCCGCTCCCTTCAGGAGGACACTCGGAGCAGAGGACGGTGCCAGGAGCCCATGCTGTGCCGCACAATCTGTCACGGGGCCGCATGAATAGCGCCCACGTCGACCTTTTGTCCCCAGCCACAACAGAGACAACTGGCTCTGCAGCTCGTGGGTGCTGCCGGGTGGGCTGTCCTGCGAGGGGACAGATGTCATTAAGGAGTGATGTACAGCAGGCTCCGTGGCTTGTGGGGCGCACAATGGCCGCAACATCCAAAGGCCATATGTAGCGATCTCATTAGTTCCTTGATTGCCTCCTGCACAGGCTGTTGGGAATGTTTAAAAGTGCAAGTTCAAAAGGGAAAGTGATGTATCATGTTTGGATTTTCTCCTTCAGTCATGCAAAGCAAACAGAGAACCTGCTGTGTTTGGAAGCCAGAATTTTTAGAGACTAAGGCATATCTTAATTGTGGCTCTGTTATGTGGCTTTGTTTCACACTGAATTTCACTGCTGTCTCCCATGGTCAGAGAGAGTCCAAAGAGGTATTGAAGATATGCAAAGAGCTTTGGGCATTTTCAACCTGAAATATTTATCTGCTTGGTTCTGTTTCAGTCCCAGAAGATATTTATCTTCTGTTAGGAATTTAAGGGAGACATCTGCAGAATTCCTGAGATGTTCATCTTTGGATACGGCTGTGAAGAAAAACACATGATGTTGGTAATGTTTTATTCTGTTCTTTTCAGTTTTATTTCCCTGTTCTCAGTTTTGAATCAGTATTATAGGCAGAGTCACATTCAGCACCTCAGCCTGGTGGGTTTGCCTACAACCTATTTTGGCAACGTTGGGAAACCTTTTGCCCTTGGTGCTCAGCAGCACATTGCACTGTCCTTACTCTCTGTTTTCATCACTGGGATGTTCTCTTCTAGTCCACTCTTTATGCTGTTTAACTACAATTTCTCAGCTTCTCAGAAGAGCTTGTTTCTGCCTGCACTGGGCAGCCCTTTTACAGCAAACACCAAGTGGAAAAATTTTCTGGGCAAGATTTTTAACAAAGGCAATGACTTTTTGTTTTGGAAGGATATATTCCATTGAAATTGGCAGCTTTGAAACCACTGTAGACCATTTAAAGTTTAACTTTTAAACCTAACACAAAGGGATGCTGCTATATTTCTTACCTACAACTCATTATCTTTAAACTGATGCAAAGGCATCTTGGATGCTTTGGCAAACACAGGCATCAGTAAAGATCTTTCTAATATTACCTTACCATGTAATTTACAAACTCTCTAGTAAAATGTAAACTGCTGCTTAAAAAGTGTGATTAGATATTATTATAGAAATAAGTATAAGGAATTGCATTCTGTAAGGTTTCTTCTGTTTTACTTTCACTGTCCTGCTCTCTCAGACTTTTTTCCTATGGGGTGTAAAAATTAGTGTGAAAGCTTGATTTTGGATTCCCAACTTAATTGTTAATGGCTAATGCCCAGTTCAGCTTTTTCCTGAGCTTTGCTGTCTTCATAGTTCTGAGTTCAGAGTCATCATGGTCCCTATTGCCTCACATCTAAAATCAATCAGCATAGCCCTTAATTATTCTGTTCTCCACAGACAGTCTTTCCAGAAGAGACCATTAATCCCTTCACCCACATTACAGTGCATTGCATTCCCTCTGTCTCCAAATGTGAATGTCTGTGTAGAGTGAATTTAGGACTGGTACAGGAAAATGGTGTGGTATTAGTGAAATATGGCAAATAGTTCTCTGCCTGAGGTATTAGTCCATCCTGCAAATGTTATACATGACTCTAAATTGTGTTTACAAGCCACACTGGACTTGAAAACCATCATTGTGTTGGGAACTCCTAAAAGGTTTGTGTCCGAGTGACTGAATGCAGTGTAGTGTCCAAATCCTGGGGGTTAGTCCAGCCTTGTGTCTCCCAAGTAGTGGTGGCAGAGGTTGCATTCATAGCCCTCATGTGTGTATTAGATTTCTGGTAGGATATCCCAGGGCAGCACATTAAAATTGGCTGCAGTATTAGTCATTTCCTGGCTGCTCTTTCCCTTTAAAGAAGACACTATCTATGCCTGTGACCTAAGAATAAATACTTTAATGTAAATATTTTCCAAGTAGAATTACTCATTATTAACACAGACAGTTCTGAAGGCAAATAAAAACATTATGTGTCAGCAAAAACATTATTATTAAGGAATTCAGACTTCAAACCACACCGTGATTCATAGAGCACCTGACTGATTTTTTTTTCTTTTTGCTTCTCAGTTTCTTTTTTTCCCCTTCACTAAATATGAAAATATCTTATGGGACATCATGTTTTTCAGAAGGCTTGTGTTGGCATCTGATAAACTGGAAGAAGGGAGGAAGATGCCATGGGTAACAAGGGTCTGGTGAAATTTTGTGTAAGTGAAGCAGAAATGGAGAGGGTGACATTAAGCTAACTGAAATAAACAGAAATAAACCAACAAGCAGACCTACAAAAGGTCCGTCTGGAATGAGAACATGTGGTGAGATGGGGATACAAGCCGTGCCTTTTTTACTGTAAATAAAGGCTTCAAGACCCATCTTCAGTGGAAGCTGATTGGAGCCTGGGTGTTTTAGTGCTTTCTTCATCATGTGAGGCACTAAGGAGGTGGGGAATATTATGGAGAAATGAAGTAGTTAAATTATCATAAAGTAAATTCTGAATTTCCCTCTAGTTTCCCCTCAGTTTTTCACACTGTACTGGGAAACATTCTTGCAGGCATGATTAGAGTTTTGGTGCAGGTCTGAACTTCACTTCACTGCCAGAGGAATAGAGCAGGACTCCTGTTTAGTAGCCCTAAACTCACTGCAAAGAGTACTACTAATTTTTAAATTTCTTTTCTTCTTCAAGAATACTTTACATGGAATCACATCAATATAGTGATTTTTAAAAAATATATTAAAAATATAGATTTTTACACTGTTTGCAATGGGTGAAGAAGAGAGAATGAAAGATATATATAATTAATTGCAAGTAATTGAGCCTATAATGTTTTAAGTAGTTAAATTTTGAGGGGTTCATCTGTTTTTTTTTTATTTTATTTTTCATCAAACTAGTCTGCTGTGCTCTGTGATACCTTCATGCCTCAGGTCTCTTAAATCACATCTGAACCTCTTTTATGAGGCCTAAGGAAAAGTCGAAGGTTATGTTCCTTACTTCCTTTTGTAAATATGTTACAGTCCATTTCATCTAGAATCTGGCTCTTTTCACAGCTGGTTGTTGAGTCAGTTGTAAACGCTCTGTTGTGATTTAAATCACTTAATAACCTGTCTTTTGATTTTTTTTTTTTTCAAATATGAAGAACATTAAGATTCATGTAGTTGAAGATTTAAAAAGTACACCCTGGAATTCTAAAAGTGTGTTATATTTCCTTTGTAGATCTGGTATCTGCAAACTGAAAAAAAAGATAGTCTTCATCCTAACCCGCATTTCAAAAAAAAAATTACTCATGGCAAATAATTCTTTCACAGCTTAGTTTATACAAAAAATATACCAAGCTTTACCAGATTCTTTTCCAACTGAAATTAAGCAAGAGGACAGGAATGCATATTAAGATGAATGACACTTATTTTAGAGGAATGGATGACTGATACACTTTTCATTGTCCAAAATTCATGTTCTAATCTCTTGGAAGTGATTTTATTCTCCTTGCTGCCTCAGAACTAATCAGTAAATCAGCTATCAGATCTTATGTTGAGACACATAAATTTATCATCTTGGTTTTGGTACAAATTTCATAATTTGAGGAAGTCAGTAGTTTTGTTTTCTTCTGCTTTTTAGTAAAAATAATAATTTCCACAGATTTCACAGGCTCAGCCAATATAAATGCAAGCGTTTTGTTTACATACGTTTTACATATATAAGTTTTGTTTACATACAATACGTTGTTTGAAATCAAGAGGGTAATGATGTCAATAGAAGGAATCAATACCAGTCCACTTAATGGGAATATCCCTGGTGTCACCTCTGCGTGCTCTTGGGGCTGCTGTCCATCCATCAGACGTCCATCATAACACTTTTTCCTCAGTGCACCACAATTGCTTTAAGGCCTTTGACTCTTGGGCCAAGTTCACAGATTTATGGAAACAACTAAATTTCCCAGGCACAACTTTGAAAATTTGGTACTTTTGCTGTTTGTAAAACAGGAGAAAAGAAAAGGAACACTGAGAAGCACCATGGTCTTATGTGTAAGGAATTTACCAGTGTTTATGTGAATGATCTCGACTTTGCACGTTTTGCTGGCTTAATTTATGAAACTTGATTCAGGATCCTGTTTCATCTATAGCTGAAGCTGGTAGCTGGGGAAGGAGGATAAAAAACCTTTGGGGTTTTGGCCCATCATTAACTGCTTTATAGTGAAAACTTTTAAGCGTCTGAGCTTAAAAATGTAGTGTGCTTCCTCCAGTAGTACATGTTTGTTCTTGATTCTATGATCTCTCATTTTCTTGCCAGAGGGGTAGGTGGATTTGCTGTGCTGTGGAAATATGACTAAACTTGGCCTGAAACTTAACAAATTGTACACTCTTTGCCTATGATTATTAAACCACAGGCTAGCAGATCTATTTTTAAATCAGCAGCAACCAGAGCCTTGAGATTCTTCTTTCTGCACGAGGAGATGACATGGATACAGGTGATGGAGCAGAAGGAGCAGAACTCTTCATCATGCAACTCTGAGCAGCCCCTAGTTCCTCTTGTTCATCTATCAAAGCTCTAGCTTCAACTCAGGTCATTGTCTTTTGCTACATCAGTTTTCCAGTGCTACAAGATCCTTTTTTATAAAAAAAATTGCTTTTTCTCCTCTCTCCTCTCCCAAATCAACTTTATTATTCTTTGACTTGGTCAGCTTTTCTGCATTTTTTTTCTAAGAAATGACACCAAGTACCACAAATGTGCACTGTTTTGTTCTTGTACAGCCAGAATAAGTAGGAATTATGACAGATAGAATCCATCCCACAACACAGAATGGAAACAGCTCAGACAACCTGGAAATCCTCAAAGACCAATGTGCTGCAAAGCTGTAGCATCACTTGTGTAGTGATTTGTAGTTCTGGGGTCTCTCTGGTCATTGGCCAAATGAATCTATTCTCCTTCTATTATATTTCCATCCAACGTGTGCCTCTTCTATATAAAAACGTTGCTGAATCTTTGTAAATTCCCATTCTGCACCTGCAGACTACTGGTTTGATGTTGTAGACAAAAAGCATTGCTATCTTCTTGGATGAATGTGACTCCTTATTCCCCTACAGCATGCCCAGTCGACTTCCATCTGGAGATTTTTAATTGGGAAGAAGGAGGTGGCACATCTTTCCTTTTAATTGCAACATGACAGTAGAATAAAAATAGCATATCAAATACATTTTATCTGCTAGGGTTGTTAAAGCTTATCGTCCTCATTTTCAGCTGCCTTCTGAGTCATGAAAAGCAGAACCTGTACAATTTTTTTTGGCAGAAAAATAATAACCAGAACATGGTGATGATAGCTCAGGAAAGAGTCACATGATGCCATTGAGGCCCGGTCCAGCCCCATGCCCAATTACTGTGGGGGCTGAGTCCAAAGAATAGTGGCAGAGGAAGGGAACAATGAAATGCTCCCCACGTGCTCTCGTGGTATAGACAAGTCAATCCATCATGAGTGCACAGCCTAGCATCTGGGAGATCCAGATGATACACACTGGAGTTTTCCTGTATCAGCAGTAGTGTCTCTATTGTTGCCTTTTAAAAGCGCTTTTCTAGCGAGGCCTAGGGCATGATTGAAATGCTTGTTATTGCAATTGCTCTGCCTCAATCAATCTTCATGTGTGATACAAGGCCGACCTGGGCTCGGGCTCTTTATCTGCCCCTTGTGATTGCAGTTTTCAAGAATGCACTTACTGATCTAAGAGCTAAAAATGTCTTTTGTGTGAACCATATGCATGTGCCTCATAGTGAAAAAAATGCCTTTTAATTGTGATTCTAATCGCTCAGTGTAAAAATATTTGTTTTAACTGACTGGTTCCCAGTCAAACCTTCATCTTGCTGTGTTTATGCCTGTGTTTTTCTAATGTACATTCCTGTGGATTATTTTGCAAGCCATCCCATGGGTGTGTTGAGCATCCAAGCATCCTTGCAAACAGTTACTGCAGATGTATAGCTATAATTCAGGTGAATCATCATTCCCCTTGTTAAAGTTTTACAGCAAAATATTTGGCTAAATGCAAATGGGAGAGGTCTATTTAGGGATCAGATTAAAATCAACCAAGGTTTGTCATGCAAGGAAGAAAATTGCCTTAGACATGCAGTTTATTTAGATTCAATAAGTCCACAGCTGGGCAGTACGTTTAAAAGTGCTGGTCTACTGTCAAATTCTCAGAGTCTGATTCACTGGCAGTGTGTTATCAACACAAGACCCTCGTACAGGGTTTCTGGAGAGGAAAGCTGGTGTAAGCAATCATTTACAGGAACACTGTGTTTGAATCTCTGCTGCAAGTGCAGAAGGGTTAACGTGACCTCAACACACATGGTGCTGACCTGGGTAGCTGGAGGATGCATTGACTCAGGGCATCACTGCTGAGGGTCTGCAAACTCTGGCCATAAACAAACCCCACATTTGTTCCTGCAGACGTCCAGCTGTCCTTTCTCAGTCCTGCACCATGAATATGCTTAAAAGTGCTTTGTCATCAGGAGATGCTTTAAGTAATCCATTATATTATTTTGAACTTAGATAAAACCCATCTGTGGGCTGTGTGGTCAAGGAGGCACAGGGCAAAAGCTGTGCTGGCGCAAACCAGATTTGATCTGGTGAATGCTTATTGTCCTGGAAATAGAAACAGAAGAGAAAATTCAGCTGCCCATACTATAGCACCTAAGGGCCTCAGAAAATGGAGGAATAATGTGAAGAAGGAATAAATACCTTAAACCTGAATTTCAGGTCAGATAAATTGAAATACCAAACTTGCTGCTTCTTCCCAGACTGGCTGTTTTATTCTCATCTCTTTTTTTCGGCAATGATCTTGCGTTTTTCTTCCTGTTGTTTGCTGGTTCATTGACCAAAATGCTCTTGTTCTGGCTGGAGTGTTTATATATGCTCATGTTCAGTAATATGAGTAACTGTAAATAGCACCATCCTACAGAGGTCTGTTTGTTCAGAATTCAACCGCAATTATTTCGTGCAGGAGAACTTATATCATTCTCGGCTGTGCTCAGAGAGCTTCAGTGGCTTTTGGAGGAAAAGTGAAGCAACTGGAAGATCTTACAGAGCTCTGTGTCCTGCTTTAGTTTTGTGACCTCAGAAAATTTGGATCTGTTTACTAGTCATGCTGCAACTCTTTGTCCCACTCTCTTTCCTGTGTCCTTATAAACAAAGAAAATTCTGCTAAAAATCACCTATGTTCAGGAAAATTTAGTACAGCAGTGTGGCTAGAATAGATTTTTAAAAGATTGATATTTCTCAAGTAATAATACAATGTTCAGCTTCTGTAAGTGCTTCCAGCAGAGGATTTCATACCTAAATTCCTTGCCTCTTTCTACCACAGTAACTTGAGGAGGTTATCCCATTCTGCAGAGCAAGGAACTGAAAGAAGAGACAATGACAGTAATTCTGTGCTGACTGGCAGATGTATGTTCTCTCATTTCCACCTCATGGTTGTGATTCCTGGCCCAGCTCCTCCTTAATAAGCTGGGTTTTCCCTCTGCATCAGCCTGGAACCCAAGCTAACTACTGCACAGAGACTGCTGAGGGCACAAATCCTCTGCACATAGATCCAGTCACTTGCACTCGTGCAGCACCTGGTATTCAGACGTTGTCAGCCAAGCCTAAGGCCACCTGGAACCCCACTATTTTAGTTCATGTTTTAACACAGACCGACTAGCCTTCAAAAGGAGTTTTTCCACCTTGTTTTAGGCCCTCCTTTGGCCCAAGGGAATAATTCTACAGCAGCCCTAAAGCAGATGTAAAATGACCAGCTCTCAGTATTAATGCAGCCCAGCCTTCTTGGTTATATTCCCTTGACAGGACCCGTGGCTCATGGACAGTTTTGCGTGGTGAGGGCTCTGAGCAGGCAGACGGCCCTTGCCTTGCCCACCTGCAGTGGCAGGGCTGGGCTGCAGAGACATCCAGTTCACCACAGCTGACTGTGGGGGCCTCTGTGGGACCCACACCGTCAGGGTGGGTGTTTGCTGCTGGCTCTGTGCTTGTATAGAAAATACTGGCTGGTGGCACCTTTCCTTAGCACACTTTATCTTTAGCTGCTCCTTGGAAGACACAGAGGAGTAGGTTGCTTCCTCTGGGAGCTTTCTGTGTAAGGCTTCCAGAGTACTGTTATTGCCAAACATCTTTAAGAGATGGAGGCACAAACTAGAATAGAAGTAGGCAGAAAGAGCTCTAGAGAACCCTGAACCAGTGCTTCAGCTTCCAGAGGGACTGAAGTTCAATGTGTAGCTCCATGCAGAGTCCTGACTTCAGCATGTGCTTGTGGATTGTTTGTTTTCTTTTTCCTTTTTTCTTTTCAGTCTCTCCCCATGCATCACACCGGGCACTGAAGCCAGCCATCATCTGAGAGATCTCACACCAGACATAAAATGACCTCCACTGAGTTTATATAGCGCTCATTAATGTGGTGGCTTCTTGGATGCACTGTTTTCTATACCTGCAGATAGTAAGCGGTGGGTACTGCCACAAAGAAAACCAATTGTTAACCAAGAAAGTTATGTAACTTGCCCAAAGACACACTTTGAAGTGGCTGTTCCACCCAGGTGGATTTTTGTGGTGCACCACTGAAAGCAGTTCAGTTTAGCATGAGCAGAGTCACCTATATAATCTTTTAGCAGTAAGCTACAGAAGTCAAGTTTTCTATACTAAGCAGAATAGAACCTGGCTGCTTTGTTTCAAGGGATTAGAAATTAGTTCAGATTGAAACGAGAAGAGGTAGAAACAACACTTATTCCCAACTGTCACTGTATGTCTCATTTGCTGTACTGAGATTCTACAGTTGTGTAATCGTGAAGACAATTTTAGAATCTTTTGTGCTTCAGAATAAGTAAGTTATGTTTTACCTGTGTGTCTCTGGAGAAGAAAAGCTTTAATTAAGTCTTCCTTTAATTACGTCCCATCTATTCAGTACCTAAATGCATTATAAGAACATGCCATTTACTATATCCCTGCCTTCTGGGAAGGTTTAGATGCTGAATCCTCTAATAATGTATAAAGTTCCAATTGCTGTTATTAAATGAATATTTGAACCAAGATTATTAATATATGCATTGTTATAATAATTGCTAAGCAGTGGTGAAAACCTGAGTGATTAAAGTATGATCTGGAACTTTCTTCCATCAGAGGAAAACATTAGAATTCTGTGTTCATGTAGAAATTCTCCAGCACTGATGGTCTGCTGTTATGGCTAGTGTCGTGGATCAGAACCTTATTTCACAAAAATTAGTATTTTACCAGTGTCACTGGTATCACTATACATTACCATTCTGTGCTGTTCCAATACATAGTTTAATTAAAAACCACCTGCTCTTTGCAGGTTGTCTTATCTTAATTAAGCTAATGAGAATGTCATAATTTCTGATATTAGTTTAAAATAATGTCCTTGAAATGAACTTTCAGGCATTATTTTATTACAAGCTGGGAGTGCTTATGAGCAAGAGATTATTAGAACTGCACATAAACAAAACATTCAGTTTTCTAGAGATCCTTGATATCCTGTGCCAAGTATCCATTAGTCTTCCTCAACCTAACTGTTAACTTAATAGAAACTAAAGCTGATAAAAGTAATAAGAATGAACACTCATGGACTTCCCCATGTCGCCCCCAACTTTTATAGGTTAACCCTCAGTGAGAAGTCCTAGAAAAGCAGTGGGTCTTTAAAATATTTTAAATATCTACAATGGGGTGTAATATGTTTTCCACAAGGGAGGGGTGACACATTGATACCTTTTTAAAATATATAGTTTTTCTATAGTTCTTTTATATTACTTTTCAAGTTGTCACAGCTTGACATGTGAATCTGCTTGGTTAAAAGCTAAGCCAGCTTGCAGCAACTGAAAATGACATTTGTCTTCATGTATCAAAGTAAATATTGTTCACTTGAAGATGACACATCTCCAGGGCAGCAGACTGACTCCCCTGAAGGTGAATGTGCATCCACGCAAGATGCATAATTTGGATTGTTTTTGCTCCACCCCTGTTTACTTTTGCCCTCCAGTCAGTTATGTTGTCCAGACCTGTTTGTAGTCGGTTGCATTATCCCACAGCCTTTGGTGTCTTCTGCCTTGAAGACTTGAACTCTGAGGCCATGCCCGTGCAAAGGAGTGGTCTGGAGTTTTTTGTATCAACCAGGTTTGGTCTTATTCTCCTCTTCATGAACAGATCACTGCCTTCTCTGACAGCAGTGATTTGCAAAGCATATGATTCCTCAACTCTGAATCCAAACTCATATTTAAAATATCTTTTCCCTCTTCAAGTGATAGGAAGCAACAAGAAAGTCATCGTATTTTGAGGGGGAAAATTGAGAAGTTGTGGTAAGAAGCCCAGGGACACAAATTCCATGATAAGCTTCCAAATTTATCTTAAGGCTGAATAAGATGACTTTTTACCCAGCCAATTTTGCTGATAGTATGGATTTAACCTTGGAAACCAACTGTTATGTTTTGAAAAATTTTTTCCATATTTAGCACTGAGGCCTACTTAGAAGAGTGTAATAGTGCTGCAAATGCCTTATCACAGGAGTGTGTGCAGCAGATAACAGACCAACAATGCATGCGGCTTATCTTTAGGGAACTGATCTATCAAAGCATGTCTGCCCTCTCAGCTCCTGGTATTCCCTAACATGCCCTGTGTTCCAGTGCCAATATCAGAGATTTTGTTCCTTCAAAGGAGTCACAGACAGATGACATTTGAGCTCCCAGCAGACCGATGCCATGGAAGCATTTCTCAGAGTGCTGCCTACTGCAAGGGAGGGAGTTGGTTTCTAACATCTCCAAACCCCTTGTAGTTGCTCTCAAGAAGGTGAGGTGTTAATGCACAGGGAAAGTGATTGTCTTCCTCACCCATTGTACTGCTGCACAGCATCAAGGTCTTGTAATCAGGTCACTGCCATCCAAAAAGAATAAGATATCTTTTGTATAAATTCTTTTG
The DNA here is from genome assembly GCA_013389985.1 of Dryoscopus gambensis. Classification (NCBI taxonomy): domain Eukaryota; kingdom Metazoa; phylum Chordata; class Aves; order Passeriformes; family Malaconotidae; genus Dryoscopus; species Dryoscopus gambensis. The sequence goes on along the minus strand of WEIT01018891.1, from coordinate 219,969 downwards.
TTTACGAGGCCTCAACTCTGCTAGTCAGAAGCATAAGACACATTCATAACTGGTCATGGTTTTGTTAAACCTTGTTTCCACTGGGGATATGTCAGCATGGATAAGCAGTGCAGTGCAGCAGGAGTGGCGCAGTGAAGTATAACTGTACCGAGCTCTTGGCACCCATGCTGCGAGTTTCAGAGTTGTTTAATAGTCTTCATGAAGATACACGCTATGTGTATGTAGGGCTGAATGGGATGTAATTCCCTAAAGGAAGAGAGCAAGGGATGCAGAACCAGATTTCAAAAGAAGGTCAGAGAAAGAAATGTATTTTAATAATATACATCCCTTCTCATACACCACAACGTGGAGGGAGTTGTGCATATGCTGTGACACCTTTTGGGTAATGCTTAGGAAAGTGTTACACATCAGTGGAGCTTAACTCTGCTGTTATCCTCCACTTGTGTGTGCAGATTTGGAAATCTTGAAATGTACAGAAGGAAGATGGAGAGGCAGAAAATGATGTAAAACCTACAGAGATAATCCCACTTTGTGAGCACAAAGGCTGCAATTTGTTCTTTGCTTTCCTTCTGCCTGCCTATTTCAGTTAGGACCAGGGTGGGCCTGATCATCCAATTACTTGCCTTCAGAGTGTTTCACATGGGCAGCCTCTGGATTAAAGAAAAATAATTGAGTGGCCAGTGTTCTCACCTAGATTTCAAAAGGTTGCAATAAGCCTCATTTTAATACTTCCATTTCCTGATTTCTGGCATATAGGCTAGGTGACATATTATTCCTATAGTCCTCTTCAGAGACATCATTTTTGTCATTTCTCATATGTTTCACTAGGACTGCTGGGCTGCTGTTTTAATAAACCCTACCTACTTGCATTCTCATCCCCCTCACCTCCTTCATTTTCAGCCAGGTATCAGTTACACTAATAGCCTTGTACATCTCCTGGAGATGGTTCTGTTAGACTGAAATCTGGTTTACTGATGCACAGAATTTGCATAAGAGCACACCAGCTTTTCATTCACTGTGGGGTGTCTCCTTTGCCACAGTCCATTTTTGCATGTGTGTGTGACTATAATGTGGTTTTTCTTCCGTCTTGTCCAGCTGAATGCCGAGAGCAGTTAGGGAAGGAAGGCAGCAAAGAATTGCCATTAGGCATGGTAGAAGTACTCTTTACTGCTTGATGCCTCTGCATTTGAAGGATTGATTATCTTTCCTTTGATAGCACGCATATTTCTCTCTCTGTCTTCTATTTTTAATAGTTTCTGAAATTTCAAAGAAATGCTTTTCCTTTTCCCTGTGCTTAGGGCTATTAACTGTCTTAATAGTAAACGTTTCTTATGCTTAAGTTTTGTCAATCCAAGGGTTTTCTTGCAGAACTTCTACCAGAAAATCAGTTTAGTGTACAGCTTTTCTGAGGCTTATTGTTACTGTGACTCGAATCTCAGATAAGGCTTGAAAATAAATCAGTCCCTCTCTTTAGAAAATCACACCAGTATGGTTTCTTTGGAAACATTTACCAGTGTCTCACATTTAAATAATGGTGAAGATAGATATTGAAGCTAAATAATGGCCAATTGTCTTCAGTGTCCTGTAAGAGTCAAGGACACATCAGGGCTTCATGGCTGTCATCACGCAGTCCATGACAACGGAGGGGATTCCCAGAGTGACAGCATGAATAGCATGCTGACCTTTCTCTTCCCAAGTTTGCTGCTTGCCACTCGGCAGAGGCAGGAGGACAGGAGCAGGCTGTTATGCCTGTTGTCATTTGCCTTCCTATCTAGAACTCCTCTTCATCCATCACACTGTTCTTATTAATACTCCCCCAGATGTTTGCACCCTAGTCCTTCTATCAGGAAGATTTTATGGTTTTTTACACAAACATGTAAAACAGGTAGGCAAAGCTGTAGATTTTTCAAAGATGCGTGTGTAAGAATTCAAATATGATGTATTTTGTTTGCTTGTAATGAGATAGGATTTTCTTTTCATTTATAGCTGAGGTCACAGATAGTTCTACAACTCTTCTTTTCTTCTCCCTTCCATGTCACCTTTTGAACTTGGTTGGAGTTTTGTCATCTGTTTTGGTAGGCTACAGATGAGACAAAGGTATGCGGCTCTCTAATCTTCTGTTCCTGCTTGGATAAGGGTGAAAGAATTCTGGATTTAAGCCTCCACTTCTGTTTCCTTTGGCTTTCAGAGACCTAGGATGCTTCCTTGTTCTTTTCGGCTGTTAACCTGAGTCAGCTCTGATCTGGGTTGTGGCCACAAGTGTCTCTACGTGGGACAATTATAAACTGAGGAAGGCATGGAGGAGCTAGGGTCATGTCCCAGGTTAGTTATAGGCATTGTGCCTTCAAAAGGAGTATTTCTGTATGTCATGAATATATTTGAGGATGAAATACTCAGTGAGCGTGGTACACTGCGTTACCGTAACAATGCAAACAGAATCTGGAGAGCTGTTTGGACCTCTTTCAATGAAGTAACATAAGGTGGTTGAAAACCAACAAATTATTAGGCTTCTCATGTTTTATCATCTGCTTTGGCCATTTCTGCATGTTTACAAGATTTTTTAAAGCATTTTGTCCAGTAAGTTCCTATAAGAACTCAGTACACTGAGGGTTTCCACTTCTTAGGTATATAAGCCAGTTAACTACAGAACTTTCTAGAGCTGGATGGAGGCAAATTATTAAAATATGCAGCTCTTCTACAGTATAATGGTCTCTCTCTGTGGCATTAATCCTTCTCCTTTTCATACAATGCACTTGAAATGCTGCTTTTCTCTGTAGGCTGCAAGTATTGTCATAACTTCCCTTCAAGAACTCTTCACCTTTTAAATGCAGAAAACAGTTCTCATTGTACTTCAGCTAGAGAATAATCCCTTTTCTTCTGCTCCTTCATCCTCCATGGCACGCTGGTGATAAGTGAACTCTCAAGCAGTTACAATTTCACAGGAGCTTTCATGGATTGCAGAGCTCTGGGTTTTTCAGATACCACTCATTCAATCAGCACCACTCGGAATGTCTCTCTGTTTTTAAATCTGACCTGTTAATGTCGTTACATTCATCCTAAATACTGCATTTTACAGTGGGAATTCTTGTGGTTCTCTCCTTAATGTCTTCTCATTCTTTTTTTCTGAGCAGCTGTTGGTAGCTCTCCCTACTGCTGTCAATTCTTAAACCTCTGCATTACAAACTGCAGGCCAGGATGAACTTACTACATTAAATCAAGGTCTGCAAAGTTGGCTTGCAATACACATTAGGAGTCCAAAAATAAAGAGAAATGGAAAACTGAGCCATTCCTAATGTAATGTCCTAAACTTAGTTTATACTTTGATCCATGAATAACTAGCACATTAGAAGCTTTTAAAATAATATACACAAAAATCCAGCTGGTGACATTCTTGCTGTGCTGCAAGTACAGAAACAATAATACCAGTGTTCGGGCCACAGTGTTACTACATCAGATAGAGAAACAGCACAAGAAAGGCCTTTCTGGAAAGACAGTGATGTTTGAAAACTAATGCTGAGCGCTGTAAACCTGAGACCACTCCCTAAATGCGTTGGTTGATAATCCATTCTGGTCCCAGTATAAGCAAAAACGTAGCAGAGAATTATTAATTACATCAGCACACCTATATAATAGAATTCACTGTAGTTATGTAGGAGTTGAGTGTATTCAAGCAGTTTCTTTTGATGAAGTAATCAGGCTGCTTCTGGGGTCTGTTTCAGCTGCTAGGGGCGTGCTTCAAATGTAAATGACTGCCAAATAGATTCCTTCTAAATTCCAGCCAATTAAAATGCATTTAAAGTGCAGCTGGGGGAGAGCAAAAGGCTTGTAATTGCGTAAGAAATGTTTGAGCATGAAACAAATCCCTGAAGTTTAGTGATTATTAAATGCTGCATTTCTGGAGAAGTAGAACAAGCAAACAAAAGAGCCTTCCGAAACTGCAGTCAGAGGCAAAGATGACACTTTTACCACCACCTTAAAAGAGACAAAGCTGGGAGTGTGTTTGTTAGGGTGTCAGTTTTCCACCCTTGGCTCTTTAAACCATGCAAGTTTGGCAGCTTGCCCTATGTGGTGCTGCATACAAATATTGACAGAACAGTGTGGTATTTGTTAAACCCCTTCTTGGGAAGCAAGTGATTGAAACTCTGAAGGAAGATCTGAGAACCTCAGACATTATATTTTTTCTCAGTAGCACTATAATATTTACAGAATGAAACAGAAAATAGTGAATGGGGTGTAATGAATGACCTTCCTTTTCTGCTTTGCCTTGTAAGTAAGGACAGATTTTTTTTGTTTAATGCTTTAAATGTTATTATAAAAGAGGTTTACAGCTAGTAGCACTGAAAGATTCCATTAACACTTCTGATTTAACCTCATGTTTTGGGAAAAAGCTTGGCTGATAGAACAGACCATGTAAATAGGTGAAAGACTTTGCCCAGGAAGTTGCTGTGTGCAGCCACTGTGCATAATGTGTCCTATAGATGCAGAAACCTTACAGACTTTTTAATTCACATCTGTATTTGAATGTTGGTGCTTTCTAGACATTTTATGCTCATGTCTGCATCTGCCTAGAAATGAGATTTCCAATTATTCTGCCTCTACTATGCTTTAGTAAAATTTAACCTTAACCTGCTTAGTAGGTCATTGCATTGATTTTAGAAATGGAAACAAAATTTTTATAGACAGTTCAGAGAGGTTTTTTTCTATGCAATGTTTTATTGGAGGGTACTATCTTAAACCTCTTGGTATAAAACAAATCGTTGAAATGAGGTGAATCAAAAGTGTTCCCTATGTTATCTCAGGTTTTTCTTCATTTAATCAGGAAGTAACAAATGAAATAGGAAAAAAAATGTTTTCCAAAACTAACAAGTACTGGTTTCTACCTGTGTTGTATCTTACTACACAAAATTCATACAAAATAATTTGAAATTCCTGATTGCTTCCTCTTGTAACATATCCTAGTCAGTCAGTCCATTTTGACTTCACTTTTTTTAACTGTGAGTAAAGACTCTTGCAAAGTTTCTTTTGACAGATCACATTGCAGCAGTAGAGGTTCATTTAATATACCTTGTTAATTGTTAATTTGAAAGTAGCACAGAGCATCTGCCACAGACAGGCTCATGAGAACTAAGTTTATTGCCAAGATAAATGTGAATTCAATTATAAAATCAAGTTTCAGACACATTTTTCATGAAACATAAAGGCAAGTACACATATACTTTGAAAATAACTGTAATGCAGTTAATCCCAAAATATTCAAGAGAATCAACACGAAAAATCTTTGAGTTGAGAGGTTGGTTTTCTTTTTAAAAAGCCTTATTGATTGACAATTATTACAGAGGGAAACCTATTGAATAGATTGAAACTACTTTGTTTGGATAAGTCCAACTGATCCCTGGTCATGGTTGCAAAATTAGGGTCAATGTTAATCGCAATAAGTATGATGGAAATAAACAAGTCTGTGTGCTTATGAAATACACAGTGTACATGCCATAAGTTTTAGCAGCACCTGGCCTATAGCAGCATTAAAGGTTTGTAAGCAGTAAGGGTGCAGGAGAGCGCAAACAACAGTCAACTGATTGTAAAACATATTTTTTTGTTAGTTTTGAGATCTATAGACAAACAGTGCAACATAAGTAATTTATTGTTACAAGAGATGAAATAACCCCTTTCTAAAGCGGCTTAATGAGGAAGCTGATAACTGAATATAGACTCACTGAAAAGCCAGCTCATGGTTTTCTTTCTCTAATGGTTCTCAGGGCTAACAAAACTTGTTTCAAACTTAGCCTTTGTCTTAAATGGGCTTGACTCAGTATAAATCAAAAGATGAATCTACGTCCTCCTGCATAATTACCTTTTTCATGTCACTGACTTTTCCTTTATGCATATGTGCAATGATGGATGCATCCCCTATGCCCAGTGGTTCATGTGATATATCAGTTACCTTAAAGAAAGCGAGAGAGGTGCTTAGAAAGTGGTCAGAGAAACAGGTGCAGAGGATGCAATAGCTCTCTGTATTTCCTTCTTGATCTCATTGTACCAGCACAGGGCTGCAGTTTGCTTGTTCACAAATTAGAGCCTCCTTTGCCGCACAATTAGTCAGTGAGCAAGCGCCTCTTGGGGAGCTCACTGGCCTGCTGGCACTCCTGCCTGGGCTCTGGAGCTTGGGGGAGCTTAGGTGGAACTGTGTAAGAAACCTTCCAAACTGCCCTGCACTTCTGCACAGGTGTGGATGAAATGGTTTGGGAATACTTAAAAAGTTTTTAGGTGTCCCCGAGGCTAAATATCCTTTGGAAAGCTGGCTTTCTGGGTTGTTTCCTTGGATATTAGCCCTTAAATCCTGCCAAAACATGGGCAGGTGTCTATTGGGTTTTTCCCCAGAATGACTTGCTGAAAAGTTGTACAACTTCGGTGTGTCTCCACAGGGAAAATTACATAAGTCCGACTGAAGGGTCGACATAATTTATAATGGCAAGCAGATGAGAACTTGCCTGGAGTTTTCCCCTGGGTGGTATTACTCAGTGATTCTGCTACAGTAAAAGCCACTACTACTTCATGCCTTTGGCAGGTCAAACTCTGAAATTTTTGGGTATCTGAATATATACCCTCCTTTATTAAAAGCCTCACATGGAGTCTGCAATTGTTATACTGCCCATAGGACGGGAGAATGGCTGTTCTGCTGGTTTCCTGAACAGTGAAGTGCCCTTTGGTTTCTACATTAAAACGTCTATTAATTTTAGGTAGGATTTACTATTCCTTCACTTAAGATTTTTCTGGTGCTCTAGAGAATCTTGGAGGACAGAGCCTGGCCCCATATTTAAGGAAAGTGTTAGAGCAGTGAAGGGATATCAAGCTAATTAGTGGATAAAGATGAAAGTTTGACCCAACCTGCAGCCTAGCTAATAGCAAAATTCCTTCTACCTGGGCAGAAGGGGATTTTTCCTAAGTATATGGTATTCTCCAGTAGTTGTGAGGATGGAGGCCTTGGCTTTTTTTGTTGTGCTGCATCTTAATCCTTGATCATGCCTCATGTACAGTAAGGTACAAATGAAAGTATTGGCCTAAGGGAGCTGTTCCCCTGTGTGAGCCCTGATAACTTTGAGGTTTGGCACTGATTTCTGTGACAGGAGGTGCATGACCCATGTTTCCCTACTACTGCTCTATCCTCTACCAGGGTCACTGGAGCTGGGCCTGAGCTCCACAATCCTCCCGGCACAGGGACAGAAATAAGCTGTTTGCAATAGGAGACTGTGGGAGGAGTGTGTTTGCTTGGAGTACTTTTAGTGCATCTTTCACCGTTCTTTCCTAAACTCATTATCACTCCAGCACTCTTGGTCTGTCCTCACATGTGAGGCAGTAGCATACCAGGATTTGAATCCCGTCAGCATTTTGCCTCTCAGTGGACAATGGTCTAATGGTCTTTATAGGGATTTGCCAAACACCAGAACAACTTGGAACAAAATACCTTTAAAAAAGCCATAAAAGATTATGGTCGTTTTCCAGATTAACAGTGAAAATAGCAGATGCTGATTACAAATAGAATTTATCATTTACACCAAAGTTGCGTCTGACAGTTGGCTCATATCTTGTGACCTGTGAACTGAAAGCACGTGCAATTACTGGACAGTGTCCTTATAGAGAGATTGCTGAAAGTGGCCAGAACAGCTCTCGTGTTTCTTCACCTTCATCAAACAGTAAACTTTGTTCCTCAGCAAGGTGACCAATTCTTGCCCTGAACTTTTTTAATGTTCTTTATTACAAAATAAAACCCACTGGGAAGCAGTTCTGGGATTTTTGGGTTTGCAAGGTTTTTTAAAAAATAATTTTTCTATTTTCTTTTGTTAGTCATTAATTTGGTTAGTATTTTCCATGGATCACATGTAAGAAAGTTGGTGGAAAAGTTGTGAGGAAAGATAATTATTACCAAACATAGAAGTTGTGTAATAAGTGGATGGAGGAAGAGAAGAAATACTGAAGTAATATAAACAGTTACACCCTTTCACACGGCCAGTGGAAACCCTAAATGAAAGAGTAATGTATACCAGATGTGTGTATCGTGCTGAGTATAATTTTGGTAGGAATGATTTCCAGTAGGAAAGGTAAGCAGGACAAATCTGAGTGTACTGCAGGAGAAGTCTTGCTGGCAGGGCTCTGTGAGCACCTGTAATTGTTTGTGAAGCCAGTTCTTTGGTAAGCTTATTCTTTCTGCTACAGTTTTATGGGGTAAGGATAAGTGAAACGATCAATAGTCATTGACTAGTCAAAGAAAAATGATCAATTTTTCAGTCAGTGAGGAAGCATAAATTTACAGCTATCCTTGAATTACCCAAGCTATAGGACTGGCAATACTGATTCAGGCTGTCTTTCAAATCTGGGAGCTTGTAAGAGCTGAGGCAGCCCTCTCTCTCCAGAACTTCACCACCATGGTGAATCTTGCTCTTTACAGTCTTTAAAGATATCATTTCAAGCCTCACACTGTCGAGAGCCTGTGGATAAACTGAGATTAACCTTCTTTGAGTTGCTGACAGTTGTTGGTGGCACAACAGGCAGCTCTCCAGCCTCTCACCTAAGCAATAAAATCGTCATGCACACGGTGAAGCTCTTGACAATCCTTTCCTTCCTAGAAAGCAAGTCTAGTGAACACTGTATTTCAGTTTTCCAAAATTGGACAGTTCAGGGCAGTAGTCCAAAACCTTAATCTTGTTGTAGTAACTAGAGTTGTTAAATGAGGACATCACACTTAAATGAGATTTTAAGTCCTTGATGATCAGTGCAGGTAGCTGTGGTTCACAAAATGTATCCTGGGCCTTAATGAAATTACTGTTCCAGACATACGCCCTGCCTCTAGGACCAAAATTATTTCCCTGTCCAAAGACAAGGAGTTGTCCCTTCCTGTCTTCTGTGGTAAGAAGCACTAAGAGGGAATTCAGAGTAATTTTTGTATCATTTCTTCTGTGGTAGCCCATGTGAATATTGTCTTTGTCACGTCAACCCAGGAGAACTTTGCCTGGAAAGGCAGCCAGCCTCATTACTGTGAGCTCTGTTCCTGTAGGGTCAGACTGTGTCTCTAGACACCAATTTTTATAAATGTGATTGCTTCAAGGAAGGAATTGCTTTTATTTCTTTCATTTGTTGGAAGAAAAGTAATTTACTTCTGTTTTGCAGCCTCTCACCCACGCTGGCTCAGTTTTGTGACTGATCCTAAAGGAAAAGCCAATTCTTTATTCTTTCCAAATCACCCTTCCAGAGAAAATAACAGTAGCTGTGTAGTTCCTACTCTTTCTACCTCTCTGAGCCCATAGGGGATGTATGCAGAGACACAATCCACATAATGTCTGTACTTGTAGTATTCTTCTTTTTCAGTCTTGAAAGGCTGTAAAGCTCAAAACTAAACTGACCCACTGAAAAAATTATGTGGGGGACAAAATGCATTCTTGGAACCACGTTCGCATTCAAAGCAACAGTTTTACCTTCGGCAACACTCTCTGACATCACAAGGTACAAGGAACAACTATTGCCATGCTTGTTAGTGCAGGTAAATTTCTAAAAAAATATTTTATACCTCCCTGATTCTCCTGTGGAGAAACAAGGGGCTGATTTTTTTTGTTCCTTGCCATTTTTGTCACTAAAACCTTACTTTTAATATTGCAACATAGATTTGGCCTGAATTATTTAACATAAATGCATGAATTGTTATGCAGTCTTGTAGCGCAGGGATACATGTTACAGGGAATATTTGAGTATAAAATTACATGGTTTACAATATCCTGTGCAGAATAATGTAATCTTACTTTCTTTTGCATTCTGAATCAAGTTGGGCTGAGTAAGTGCTTGGCTGGGAGGTTTGAGGAATCACCTGGGCCGTGCAGGTAACAGACACGCAGTTCTGAGGGGATATCTGTGCTTGGGTGGGATCTGCATTTAGAGCTCTTCTGTGAAATGAGGTCTGGTAAAGGGCTTTGTGACTGCCTGGCCTGATGTGCATGATACAAATGTGACGTATCGCTATTGACAGTAAAAACTGAAAAGACACTTTATGGACTGCCTCTCAACAAGAGAGCTTTATGAGGGCAGAAAGCAAGGCCCCTGTGCTGCTGCTGGTCCCCTCAGGAGGCTGTGGTGGACTGCCAAAACGGAATAATTTTGAAACTAAATATCTTTAAATGGATTCTTTGTTCATTTAAAGGAGATAGAGTGAAGAGGACAGAGGCTTCTCTGGGGAATATCATGGCTTTGTTGTGCAACACAAAGACCGTGTTTGAATCAAGATGTGGGTACTTCTAACAAGGTCTTGTCTAGAAACATGAGCCATGCACTACAATTTCTGCAGAACCCAAATTCTTACTCTGAAGTTTGTATTGGCTTTTTGAGACTGCCTTCTATCTCATCTTCTGAGCTAACTTCTCCTCGATGGAGGATTTGTAATGAGGTGCTTGTTTCATTGATCACTAAGAGTTCCACACAGGCTCTGCTGTGATCAAAGACATTTTCTCTTTTCTCTAATGGTAAAGCTGTTGATTTACTGCAAGGCAGCAGGCTGATCTCTATGCCAGCACACTCAATTAGAGGGATTTTTTGTCCTACAAAGCTATTTCCTTCACACATGAGAAAAAAAAATAAGAGGAAGTGGAGAGCAGAAAGCAGAGCAACCATGAGTAAATACTTGTAATTTTTATCACTGGAATGGATCCTGAGATGAGATTTATTGAACTTACTAACTGAGCCTCAGTGCGTCTGTGACAGTTGGTGTCATCAAAGAATATGCTTTAGTGACATACTGAGTTGGCTTTAGAGACTAGCTTGTTCTTTAATATGATTTTAGACAATGGAATTTAGGTGCAGCTTCATTTGGGCTTTGTTAATATCGAGAGAATGCAGCTTCATGCTGCAGGTGCTGGACACACAAGAACTCCCGTGGTGGTACTGCAGGTGCTCGGATAATGTCGTACTCCCCAGGGGGTTTCATTCATCCCAGCCTGGCTGCCTGGCTGCTGCTGCTGCTGCTTCCAGCACCAACATTTTGACAGTCAGAATTAACAAAGCTGGAAAGAAGTTCAGGTTTATTTCAGAGCAAAGATTTGTTTGATGGATCAGGGAGCTTCAGTAGCGTGGCCCAAAACTCTGCCAGTTATAGAGTGATGAAGGGAAGAACAAGTAGAATTCCCTAGAGATTTACTACAAAATCCCAACACCTTGGCTGTTTTCTTTTTCCCCCTCTACATTATGCATTTTGCTTGCCACCTTGGGGAAAATCTTACAAGCTGTTTTCCTCTGCAGAACCCCTGTGATTACTGCTTAGTTTTTATACAATATATTTGACTACTGAAGTGGATTGCTTGAACCAACATGATCCAGTAATACCTATCCTGAGAACAGTCTGCTGAGACCTCACAGGGGTTTTTTTATGCACTGGAGGCAGACACTTCAAGCTCCTGGCAAATGATGTTACAGATCTCCATCACATCATTTTGCCACTTGCTCAAGAGAAAACAATAAAATAATTATTCAGGAGGAATACTTGAGAGCTTGAAGCACTTCTTTATACCAGAGCCACGACCTGGCAAACAATAAACAATGGGAAAGTTTGTCTTAGTACACAATTTAGCAGAATAAAAAAAGCTGGAATTCTTCTAACAAAGTGTGTTCTCTTCTCCTCAGACATTTTGAAAACTGATGTCACTTGTAATTCTTCACGAAAGAAAAAAATCTCTGCAGTTTGCAGTACATCAATGCAGGCATTTTTCTTCTGTCTAATCTATAAAAAGACATTGTATACAAATGTTATTTTCTCTGCCAGAAATGCATTCCTGGAACATAATAAAGGCTTTTCTGTTGTTGTTCAGTAATTTGGATAATAGTTTCTCCATGAAGTCTCATAACATTTATTTACTCCCCTAAATGATTAGACCAAGTGGTTTCTGCAGTCGAAACTGGAATCTCTCTGCAATAAGCTTTCTTACTGAAATAATTCTGTAAACATTATGCCTAAAATAATTTCAAATGACAAATTTATATGGATAACATAATATGGATATGAAATAAATCTGTAGAGCTCTGGGTATAAAGTACAGAAAATTTTAATAGAAGAGTCATCAGCTGTGTAGATTAAACTAAGCAAAACTTTTTCTAGAATTATTTTCTGGAATCATTGACAGCCTTGAAGAGTTACAATTATTTCTTGTTTGGAACAATTAGATTATAGTAATTGTGGCAACTGCACTTTTTTGCTTTCCTGTAGCCCCATGGTCAGCCCTATTAGTTACAGTGTAAAGGAAAGGAATTTGAGGGGAGTGTTCCTCTCACGTGGTTTGGCAGGTGTCAGGGGAGAAGGAGAGGTGCAACTCGGCTCACTGTGGAAAATAAATTGTGTTGCCATTTTGTGAAGGGGTGGAAGGATCTGATGGCAGCAAGGCTGGGTTGGAATCAGCCAAACTTTGGGAGTAGTGTTTGTGACTCAGCTTGTGTGTATCTGTCACAAGGATACCTCAGCTTTGCCAGTGCTCACTTGTATATAACCCACTGGGAAGATGGTGGTGCAGTCAGTAATGCTACATCCTCTGTCACTAGAGCTGAAATTCTCCTGCCTTTTAAAATTTACTTGGCTTCCTTCTCATCCTGCCGTCACCCACTGCTTGTGGTTTGCATTGCTCTCCTTGCATGCAGGAAGTAATAGTCACTGAAGGTGACCAGAACAGTGCAAATGAATGTATTTAGATTAAAGATGATTCTTACCTGTTTTGGTTTTTGGGGATCTGTTTTATTCCACTATTTCCTGGTGGTGCTCATTTCATCTGGAAGATGAATCACTTGCTGATGGACTTAACAGTCTTCATTTTCTTCATAGGGGTATATATATAAGTATCATCCCCCTTCAATCAAATGCAGTTTGAAGTTTAAATTGGATTCAGGAGGCATAAAAAGATGCTGCCTTACAAACTAATATATTAGATAGTCCTTGGGGCTCTGTGGTGTGAGACAAGGGAAAAAATAAGAGAGAGGTGAAAATACCCACAACTTGTGCTGTCTGAGGAGGCATCATTTAAAGGTTCAGTGTGGGGGTCCATGAATGTGTTGGGAGAACCCTTTGCTCTGCCACAGCTGCTTCAGGTCTGGAATTCATGTAGCAGAGCAAACCAGATTTAGCCCCACTCTGATTTTCAGTTATCTAATGCAACCTATGGCTAGAAATATTATGAGTGTCATCACGGATCTCTCACAATTACACCTTTTTTTAGCTGGAAGCATAATTGATTTCAAAGATATTGGAGGGCAAATATGTTTTTTTCAAATTTGGTTGTTTTTTCTTTTTCTTTTTTTTTTTTTTTAAATAAAGCTTTTGCTTGATTCTCATCTGAAGGCATACTTGGTTTTTGGTTTTGTGTTAATTCAATAATATTTCCGCCCCCCCCCCAAATCAACCTTTTTCCTTGAATCAGATCCCGATTTTCAATAACTTCATGGGGGTATTTCATTTTTATGAGTGGCTTTTAGGCCTCACAGGGTCCTACAGTGCTGAGGTCCCTTTGCACTCCTTTGCATCTTCCTGCTGCCATCACGGCCGCTGGCTCTTGGAACAGAATTACTCCACGGAGTGCTGAAAGTAGGTTAGGCTGAGAGCTTTCACAAGCCTCCCTGGAGGGAGTTTCAGATGTGCAAATCCCACTGAACTCTCATCTCAGCGAAATGTCACTGAGACATCACATGGACAGGACTGACTCCCTTTGCTTCCTCCTGGAAACTTTTGGAAATTGGAAAAGGATCGGCAGTGTCAAGAGAGGTCAGAGTGCACGTGTAAAGTGCTCCTGTATGCGCATCTCGCCCAGTGCTGTTCCTAAAGTTTCCGCTGGGACAACGTGTTCTTTTTAGCTGGGCAATTAGAATATGAAACAAAAAAAAAGGAGGTCATCTAAATAGGGCCCCTTTGTAATTTCTTACATAATGCTGTGCATGGCAAGAATGACTTATTGACCCTACTTAGGGCACAGAGGGATGATAGACAGTTCGTAATCCTTCCCAGGCAGGGACGGCTTTCACTTTGGTGGTGCTGTGTTTATTGAAAAATTGCTCTTTATATGTATTTAGGATTAGGAAAGTTAAGATTTTAAGAAAAGACACGTGATAACTGAGAAGATTGTTTTCACTTTCGTGAGATTTCTATCAAATCAGTCTAATAGTAATGCAAATCACTGGAAAACTTTACAAGGTTTAAAATGGGCTTTGGTCTTGCCCTTGATAGCCAGGAAAGCCTGTCACTTAAGCCTGTATCCTTGGAAAGACTAAGGTACTCTAAATCCCGCCTAAAACCTTACCTTCTGGATGCTAACTGCACTATATTGGGTGACTATATTTCAAATTTTCTTCACACTGGTGAGGAATTAAACCTTTTTGTCAGTTTTCAGTAAGTTTTATTTAAATTTACTTCTAAATAGAAAAATTGTCAAATTCTCAGGTTTGGGCTTGTTTAACACACCTGAAGACAAACTACAGAAGAAAAGCCATGAAATGATACATTTCCACAGCTAATTAAAAAATCTCTCTTTTTTTTTTTTTTTAACCAGAGGAAGTATTTTATTAGAGAGAGTAGTGAAAACGTTTGATCACTGAATGTTTTTAGACTTTTTGGCTCATATCATGTTAGGATCTTCCTCCAACCAACCACACAAGGATTCAGTTGTTGCAAGTGTGCAATGTAGTGTTGATACCCTTTTATCTGTACTTTCAACCCTACCCTCAGTGTGTATGCACACATACATGCAGGTTTGTTTCTGTGGAATCTAGAGAAATACTGAGGAAATACACTTGTACACATGAACTGTGTAGTGCCTCATCCTGCACAGACAAAATATCTCTTTGGTCAGTCATACAGAGCTACAGGTTTTTAATTTCCAGAATTAATAGTCAACCAGGTTTGCAAAAACAATGCCTTGCTTATCCAAATACCCTCACAGTGATATCCCCTGGTTCTCCCTGAACTTCAAAAGAATATTGTCCTCTTGGTACTCACTTTGTGATTTCCTATTTAACAAGTAAATGTCAGGACCAGTGGGGGCTACAGACCTGAAAAGGAGCATTCAAAAAGACAACCTGTGATGGTGCAGTGTTTCTGGTTTCCTTTTCACAGTTACAAAGGGCACATTAACACCTGATAAAATCATTCTGTTTCATGGTTCTGTGTGTAATTGTGGGGGGATTCAGTCTACTTTTATTTATTTTTTAAAAATAATGCATGGGTATGGTCAGTGAAACAGCATCCTCTCCCAGCCCTCCTGCAACACAAACCCCAGAAAACACTTTAAAACAATTTTTTATAATTCAGCCCCACCAGCTTTGATGCATTTTCCACCCACCTGTATAAACAGAGCACAAAAACATAATTAATAGACTAAATTCTGACTGAATATACTGAGCCAAGTAGCAGTCAGGGTTGTTCTGGCTGTTCTGGCCGAGGGCTTTGGAGTATGGAGATTTTGGAAAAGGACCTGATCTTTCCCTACAAGGTGCCTGAACCTAACACTAAGGTATTTTGATAATCAATCCATCAGCATTTTTGTGCCCTATTAGTACAAAGTAACAAATAACATACTTTTATCTCCAGTGCCTTTAAAAATAGTTTTGCTGCAGTTGGAAAATTATTTTGCAGTTTAATTTCCATAGTCAGAGGCTTTTCATTAGCACAGCTTTTTATGACATTAGTTTATTCTGCATGTAGCTCAGTTATATTATGGAACATCAGAGCAGTAAATATCTACTAGGTGTACAGGTTTTTGTAATCAGTCCCTGACAACATCTGTCAAAACCATATGGGAAAATCCTGGCTGATGTTGTCATTACAGAATAGGACTCTTTGTTTATTCAATAGAAGAAATAAAGCATATTGAGAGAAGGCCAGAAGAGTCACTCTGACTCAGTTGCTGAGACTTCCAGCTTCCAGCAACAGGATATTTTGGTTCCAGCATTTCACATCAATAATAAACAATCTTTATGGGAGCCATCGAATGATAAAAATGAGATCACAAATTGAGAGCCAGGCTATATATTTTTTGATCTGTTGTATGTTATAGTTTACATTAGGGTCAATCTCAAGACCGGAAAGAGGCAGGTTCTGTAACACAGCATTTCAGATAAATGTTTGCCAGCTATATGAGATACTGTCAATAATTCATCACTGTAATTCTTCCAAGATGGTCTGTTGATGCAAACTGTCAGAGCACATGGTAATAATATGAGCATTTATGTGATTTACAGTTCTACAAAATGGCAAATAACTAGAAATTTCTTCCACTGAAAGTATGCATAGGCTCTTTGGATGTCAGAAATAGTGTGTGTGACAGCTGCAGCGTGTATAAATCATGGTCAACTCTTTAAAATGTTCTCTGTATATAAGTACATGCACTTACACTGGCATCTTCATAGTCCATTTCCAATATCAGAGTGACAGATTGTACTTTATGTAATTGTGCAGTTTCTTATGTTTTTATTAACTCTTTAATCCCCTGATGTGTTCATTGGTTACAACAGCGTATCTTGGTCACTAGATTTGGTAGAGTTCAAAATACAAATATTTCGCTACCATGCAGCATCTCCTGGGCCCATGGGCTTTTTCAGTAATCTCTGGCAACATACTAGAAATTGTATTGCACAAAGTGGTTTAGAAATTTTTTGCGTGTGCTCGTGTTCAAAAAGAAACCAAGAAATGGTGACTCATGTGGTAATTTATTTTTGTGTCTTCAAAAAATTCAGGTGAGAGGCATTCTTTGATGGCAGCTGCGTAAGTGCCAGTAGCAGTGGGGAGAGCTTCCTCATGTTTCAGCTCAATTCCCATGTTTGCACCAGCCTTGGTTCCAGAGCTGTTCAGGTCTGTATATGCAACAAAGCACTGCCCTAACAACAAGCTGAAGTTGTTCCCACTTGTCCAAACCTCTCACTTTCATAGACTGATCTTTTATCAGTGCATATTAATTTTGAACTGGCATTTATCAGGCCCTGCACACAATCAGCCCATGAATGTGTGATTTGGAACATTATATTAGAAAATGTATTGATAGTGAAAGGAGTGAGGGCCACTGAGTTGTTGTTTTGGTTTTTTTTGGTTGTTGGGTTTTTTTTTTTGTTTTTTTTTTTTTTTTTTGTTTCTGGCATGGTGTGTAGGGAGACCTGAGCCTAATTCCTCTTTTTAGTACCAGTATGTGAGGTGAGTGTTGTGGAGGCAGAGCACTATCCTTCAAACTGGAGACTTGTGTGTTATAAGGATATTTGGCCGCTTGAAGCACTTTACAAAAGTAGAATTTCTGTAGTGAAGGAAGCTCCATTCTTCCCAGGAGTATGTTCACTGGACGCTATCATTCATACTTGAACAGGAATGAAGGAAGAGAAATGGGAGTAGGGGCTATCTCTGGCATTCAGTTAAGGTAGGAGAGGTGGTGATACACTGGATTCCCCCTTGTTTTTCTCTTTTTACCCATATAGTCCCATGAAGGCACTTTTATAGTGATTAAGTGAGTGACTGGAAGCCATAAATATTGGAGAGATTTGTGACAGTGCACAGGTGTCTGAGACTTCAAAGCCAATCTGTGCAAAAGAGTTGCCTACTATAAGACTCTTCAGTGGGTACCAGTGGGGTTGCAATGTCAATACACTTAGCTGAATATAGAAGGTAAATTTGGGGTTTGTATGAGAAAAGTTTAATAGCTTTCTTTCTTTCATTTGAGTAAGGAATAAAACCAATATGCAAAATTTTGGGGCACTTTGTACAAGCGCAGCACACCCTACTGCACTGAATGAAGTGCAATGGAAGATCCCATAGCGGCCTTTTTCCTGGAAACCCACGTGGATGTAACTTCATTTCAGTGCAGGATAGCTGTGGCTGTGTGTGCCATCCATCTCTGTCCTACCATTTCCCATGGATTTATCTTCCTCCAGTTCTTTTTGCAGTTTCTCAGGAGCGCACTTGTATCATTGTGGACAGATAGAGTTCGTGTGCGTGAGCAGCAGGGATGATTTTCCTCCTGGGAGCTGAGCTGAGTCACCCTGAGCTGTGATAGGGAACAGGGGAGGAGGTGGGAGAGCATTCCTGGGATGGGGAGAGGGACTGTGGCTGCTGACAGCTCCCTGTGCAGCTTTGGGCTCCATGTAAAGAGAAGCTGTGACACGAGTGACTGTGGGTTTGTGAAATCACTGCCATGCCTCACTGTTTCTGTGGATTTTTCCTGAAACAAACTTAGGTTTGTATGTCCTCTGCAGTGTGCCATGACTGAAATGTCTGTCTGCTGTTCCCTGGAGTCTGGGAACTGTTGTTCTGGAGTCTGAGATGGCACTGCATGGTAAGGATGAGCCACAAGCAGCGTGAGGTTTGCCCTGTGGCTTTGTGTCTTGTTTGGGAATATTTGTGGAGCACTTCTCCTTTGGTGGTGCTTGGTGTGGTGCAGTTCATGGTACATGAACCCAAATCCCAGGGAAGGCAATGGATTCCCATGGACATCAACAGTCATTCTGTCAGCTTTAAATTGTGGTGTTAAATAAATGGACAAGAGGCAGTTTTGTGCCAGTGTCTGTGACACAGGGGCTCTTAAGGCAAGAGCTGTACTCCCATGGAGGTCCTTGCCCAGCCCCAACATCGTGCAGCATTTCCTGAAACTCTTGGTTGCAGCTCAAGTTTTTTTGGAAGAAAGAAGATTTCGCCTAAGCAAATATGTCAATACATTCCTGTTGCAAAGCTCTGCTAAATAAATCCATTATGCTTTTGCTTAGTACAATTTATTGTAGTCTGTCAATATCTTGGTTTTAAATATGTTTTAGATAGCAGAAAAATACAGGTTTTCTTTTGGGATCGTGGAGGGAAAAACAGTGAGGCTGAAGGCAAAAATCTTTTGGGCTGCTTTGGGAAGGGTTGCGAAAACCCCCCAAGAACTGCTTTTTAATGTTTATTAAAAATCTGTTGTTCTCAGTGAAGCTGCCTTTAGGAAATGCTGTGATTTCATTTCAGTGATGTGCTAAGAAGAAAAACAGATTTCTGAGCTGTTATCTCAAGCTTTCTATAGGTTGAAGGTTTATGTTCTACTTGTGTTTTGATAAATTTTCCTTGCAGGCATAAGGTGTAAGAAACTTTTAATTAAAGTTTAAATTCTAGAGCAAGGAGTAAGTGTTGTGGTAAGGTGCAGACACGTGCTTGTTGTGTAACTCCCAGAAAAGTTTTCTGCGAAGCTGAGGTGGCTGGTTAAAGGGCTTGAGCACTGACACAACTCAGATGGGATATAGTCCAGGTGAACATCTTCTTTGGGGAGTGTCTCTGCTGCTGCCTTGCTCCCAACACTTGTGTTTTTTTCCTCAAAATGCTTCCAGAGTATGCCAGCTTGAGGCCAGCAGTTTTCTATTGGTACGCTTAAAAAATGAATACTTCCTAGTTAGATGTGGCATTAATCATTCTGAGGTGAGTTCTTGGCATTTTCTGGAGAAGCCAAATGCCACCCAGGTGTGCCGGGACATGTGGAACAGCAGAGTGAGGACGGGAGCTGCGCTGTTTTGCTGCTGCTTTGGCATTGTTTGGGACAAGTGCTTTTCTAGTTCACAGCACCGAACACTGCCATTGCCCATGGGAGCAGGGCCATTCTTTCAGGTGTACAAGGCATGACGATACCATTATTTTGAGTAAATTAAAACCGTGTTGGCTTGAGTGCCTTGGTGTCAGACTGCCCCGCTCCAGCACACATGGGGCATCTCGTCCTAAGCAGCTGCTTGGGTAATGAGCAACTGTGGTTTCAGCTCCTAAAACCAAATATTTCTGAATTAAACCAGCTTTGTGGGGATGATCCAGTGGAGCAGTGACCTGAAATCACTTAATGTCCCCGTATGGTTTGATTGTCCACTCGATTTAGGGAGAATTATGCCTGAATAGCTAAAATCAACATCCTTCCTTCTCTTTCTTGAAAAGTGATGGTAGGATTTTAATAACTGCAGAGAGTATGTAGCCTAATTTGCAAGATGCATGTAAAATGTATGTAAACTTCAAGAGAGTTGATGGACACTGTCACTTGCTGGGTTTGTCCTTCTAGGGGATAAAATCAAATGGCTGCATATGTATTTAAAAAATTGTTGTGGCTGCAGGGAAAATATTGGAGCAATGAGGACATTTTCACTAGCTTGGAGATTAGAGAGGCATTTTTGGCAGGAAGAAAATGTAGTTTGCTTGTAGCACCTGCATATACTTGCATGTCTATGATCTTGCAATTTTTACAGCCTGTGGTGTCTATTATCTCCTTGGTATACTTGTAAAATTCATATGATGTTCTTCTGGAAGTTCTACTGGGTGGAGAGGAAATAGAAGGCCTAGTACAAACAGTTCCTTGTGAATGCTACATTCCTACATTTATCTGTCATGTAGAAAAAATGCAACTCAATAACCTATTTTTAGCACAGTTTCTGACAGTAGTAATTAAATATATTTTTTAAAATCATACCATGTAATAGTAAACCAACTCCTGTCATTATATTTACCATTACTGGTACATAGCACCCATTTGGTTACAGTGGCATTTACTCTTTATCTTGCCAACTATCTGGTCATTGAATATTTCTGAGGAGAGGAGAGGAGGACGGGAAAGAAGATTCCAAGATTATTTACATTAATATCACTATATTTTAGTAACATTCAGTTTAGTCCTGGTTGTAAATTTCTCTTTTGTAATACATTTGGGTAACCTACTTCTGTCTTAATCTGTCTCAGTATGATGGTCAGGATGCTGAATTTGGTAAAAATTTTCAGGTATGTTGGGCAGCGGCTGAAAACCACAGTTAGTGAACAGTCCTGTTGGATTCAGCAAAGGTGCTGAGATTTATTACAGGATGTTCTCAGTGCTGCAGATGGAGAAAGAGAAAAAGCTGAACTGTAAAGTTGTGTCATCATTTGCCCAGAATTGTTAAATGTTCATTGCAAACTTCTGATGACCAAGTAAGAGTACAAAAATTACTGTAGGCATTTCAAACATTCATGGCCTGACTTTTTCAGGGGTAGTGGTATCCCTGGAGGTCCTGCCTGGTGAATAAGATGTAATTAAGTATTAATCTGTGAATATTTTGTAAATAAAGTATTTCTTTGCTGTCATTTTATGTAAAAGCTTCTGAAAGGCATAAGCCCTAAAAATAGAAACCCAGCTTTAGGGTTTTGTCTACCAAATTAGCAGTAAATCATTACAAAATAGCTATTCTACACCCCTTCTCAGTGCAGATATTTCTAATGTTCCATGGTAAGGTTGCACAGAGTGATAGCTGTCCTGTCCTGTCTTATTTTGCAGCAAAACTTTCATGGAGACCAGCCCAAAGACTGTCTAGCTCAATATAATTACTCTAATTTCTCTAATTTGCAACTATACTAAGGTGAAATGCTGACCCTGCAATGGGAATGAGGAAAGTTTTTTAGAGTAAGCATTTTTCAATACAGTGGAATACCCAAGTTTCCTATAGAATGACTATTACGTTGATATTGGCTTAGGTAATTACAGTTAGGTTATATCATAAAAGCACACATCAGCATTACAGTTCTGGCTGAAATCCTGATATTTTAAAATCCTTTGAGTGGCAGAAAGTCCTAGGTATTAATTGGGCCTCATTACAGAAACAAAAAGAGATCCTGATATGACCTAAGGCTGCATAACAATAATTTCCATTTGTTAAAAGACATGTGCCAAAGCCAGAGCACAGCAGAAATTTTTCTCATCCAAACTTCTGGGATGTTTGGAAGAGCTCTGAAATAAAATGGAGACAATGAGCACAGTGGGCCTTATTTAAAATTCTTTGAAGTTGTCCATTTACCTGTGGTATCACATAAACAATACTAACAGATAACACTCACTCATATAGAGTAAGATACACTTCTGCATGCTGGGAACTGCTGTATCTGTAATTTTGGAGGGATAAGGAAGCAACAACAGGGCAAGGCAGATGTCAGAGAAGCTGTTCCAGGTGTCTGCCATGACTGACCTCAAGGTCAACACACAAGACTTGAACCAAATAGTTCAGCAAAGCAACCTAGAACATAAAGTAGAGCAAGAATATCTGAGTTAAAATTGTAAAGGCTTCATATTTTCAGGATATTCCAAATATTGTTAACAAGTGGTTCTGTCTAGCGGCAGCTAATCCCTGTTGTTAATACATGTATATCCATGAGTGTATGAAAGCTAAGTGCATGGCACTCAGCCTTTGAAAACAGGTTGGGTTGCTCACCTGAATTGCTAAGATTATTTGAAATCAAGGAAACATGGAGCAGATCCCAGCAGTGCTGGTCAATGTGCACTTGGGTTTCTTGATCCTTTGCAGGCGAAGGGCGGTGAAATGGCCTGAGTCTTAGCCCTTCATTTGATCAGAAAGCAAGGGCGAGTCTTGCTTCATGCTCCCACAGACCATTTCAAAGGTGGTACTCAGCCTCAGAGAGGCTTTTATTCTTTCAGTTAAGAATGGTGTTCTAGGATGAATCAAATGAGCTCACACCACGACTAGGAAAGCCTTTTCAGGTTGTGACTTACTGTAAAGATAAAGAATTTTCCTGCCTTTTTCTGAAAGTAAAATGAACACTTGTCATACTTCTGTGGTCGTAGGGCAGTGTCGTGTGGAGATGCTGAGCTGGCTCCAACCTGCTGGCTGGGCTGGGGCAGGACTGTAACGCTCCCTTAGGCCTCTGCCAGGGGTATTTCCTGTGCTGGGCTCCAGGCAGGGAACAAACGTGGCCAAGCTGCTTTCCAGAACCAAAGTAACTTATTTGAAGCTGCTTCAAATATCTCTGCGAGGCATTGCACAGCACTGTGTGACTACACCCAGCACCAGCACTGCCACGCACTTTCCGTAGCCACATATGTTGGCACAAGGGAAATGGAAAATGCAGCTACATTGTCTTGCTAGCATGCTACAAGAATTTATCGTGTTTAATTCCAGATGAGCAAAAATTTATCACAGATCTACTATTTTCTGTTAGTCATGTTTGTGTTTATACTAACTTTACTGAGCCAAATTTGCATCATGGGATTAAAGTAAACAGGGAACGACATGTATGCAGGGACCTGTTGAAGGATTTAAGAAAAGTTCTATGTGAAAAGAGGCAAAAAGTTGGACAGTTATTTTATTTAGATTTAATTCACATGGAAGCAGCATCATCTGATTTTATTTCCCTGCTGAGGTTGTTTCTTTTCACCATGGATTCCCATTAAAACAGCTCTTTGACAACAAAATTAGTCAGTCATTTAATTTTAATGTGTGGCATTAAGTAAGCTGGGTGGCAAATTGTCTTCTCAAACAGATTGACTTATTTTACCTGTGGGAAATGAACAGCTGAACAGCTAGGAGGGAAATCTGCCAGTTCAGAAAATTTATTGTAACTTCCACAGCAGAGATGGAATTGTTTGGTTTTGAATGCTAGTTTGCTTTTGATGTTTTAATCTAACTGAAGTCTTTATCATACCATTTGAAATTATCCTCAGGGTTTGAGGCTATCACTGAAACTTGCAAAAGTAATTGATACTTATTCTATGTTGTTCACTGTGTTTATATGACTACAAGATGAGTGTTTCCTCTCTTTATAGCATGCAGTAAAATCTTCAGCACTGTAGTGGAGAAGGTGATGTGGTAAACCAGAACAGTATTTGTTTGATATACCTGTCCTTTTCTATCCAGAGGAACAGGATGGAGGCTTTTTTTCTTGCAGGAAGACTGAGAAACCTTTCTCCTCACAAAAATAATTTTGTGCTTTTCCATCCTCCTATTCACAAATATACACTTCAGTCTCTTCTCCTGAAAAGTGTCTTGCTAGCTGTTATGAGTTGTTGTATTTCACAGATTTAAGTAATCACAGCATATTGTTGAAATCCTAGTCCATGTACTGTTTAGTACTGCTTTCTAAAACAACCCAGGATTTTTTCCAGAGAAGAGCTGAGAGATCTGAGGACTTGCACTGAGTTACTTTTAAGTAAGACTTTATGGTACTGTCCAGGGCTCCATTGACAGTGCTGGGAGCAGTAATTCCTAGACTTTAATCTGTTGGTGTCTTTTTCTGGGCTTTAAGCAAGATGCTTAACCCTTGAATATTTTATCTGTGACATGGATCACCTTTCTGCAAATTTTATGCGTGTTAAGAGACCAGAATACTGGCAACGCATTTCAGATAACCTCTTCTTGATAACAGTCCTTCATTAAAATGAGAGGGTTTTTATCAATTTATATTGTGTGTCATAGTATGGAATTACATGGTATTAAAACCAGGCATGTTGTTACAGTTCTCTAAGTCATCTGCTGGAAGCAATTCTTACCTGCCCTGCTTTGAAGATGGAATGGAAAGACCCAAAGAGAACTTTAAATTATAGTAGCATATCCCACACTAGTTTGGGATGGTCTTCTTACTTCCTTTGGGACAGGATGGTACTGAGTGCCATATCGCTCTGGATACGTGTGGCCTGGTGTGGTTGGAACCCGTGGTGACACAGATGTCTTGTTTCCACAGGCATCATTTTGGCAAGCAGAAATGATTAACGCCGTCTGTATGTGTGTGTGTGTTTGTCCCCCAAAAAGTGGGGGATAAAGACTGATCAGCTTGCTACAAGATCCCCATCAAGCCATCAATGGAACACATGAAGGGAGATGGCAGGGAAGATTTGTTCCCTCCTCTCTGTGGCAGGGGCAGGAATTTGCCTTTTTGTGTATTTTCTCTCCTCTGTTGACTGTAGAAATAGCAGTAGTTGCACCCCACGAAAAGAGCTTCATAAGGCAAGCACAAGAGCGAAGAGTAAAACCCTGCCAAGGGAAAATGTAGCCTGTCCAAATCAGTTCATTACTTATTTTCTCTCCACAAGCAGCAGTACATAGGAAAAAAGGAGAGACAGATTATCATTTAGAGTGAAAAGGTGGAGGTGGTTTACAAATGGCTGAGAGGTAGATGACAGCTTTTGATTTTTGTGGTATCCCTGTGAGCTTTCTAATACTGCGTTATCACATTTGATGTTAGTAGTGCCATGTGTTCATTTATTCGAGGGAATTACTTGGAACTGCTCGTTATGTTGTGGATTTGCATAATATGTTTAAAAGCAATTTAAATAAAATTTATTTCAGATTTATGGAATCTTCTCTGAAGAATTTTTTCTCTCAATAATCTCATGTGCTGTTACCTCTGTGCCACACAGTGTAAGGCTAAAGCTTCCAGCCAGATTCTTATCTCCATCTGGTGTGTGCACATGGGAGGACAGTTTATAAAGCCATCTGAAATAAATAAATTGTATTCCTTATTTGATCTGAATACCATCTCCTGTAACAAAGCAGGGGCTATGAAATCCAGGAAATCCTATGACTGAGGGATGAAGAATGCTGTTCTAGTGCTTGGTCTCAGTTTGGGAAGACAATCCTTCCTTTGGTGACTTAGGTGTCGGGATGAAGCATGACAAGGTTAGGCACGGAGTCACGAGCACAGGGCTGTAGGGCTGGAAGTCTCTGGGCAAAAAATGTCTGCTCTGACATGCACAAAAATGTGGCTGATTACTCCAATCCAACGGCCAGTTCATTGATTAAAAGGGCAAATGGGCTTCCATCCAGGAGTGCAACAGGAAAACAAACAGCTAGGCTGAAAAACAAGACTATTTAACCATCTGAAAGAGCGTGGGGCCATCCCAGCTGCCGCGGAACCTGTCACGACTTGGCTGCCAAGAAGCCAGATGCTTGCATCAGAGGAATGTGTGTTTCACAAGCCGATACCTCTGCTTGCTGACACACAGCGACATGTCCGAAGAGGCAGCAGGGGAGTGCAAATAAGTCAGCCTTCCCATTAGGAGCCAGCCCTGCTGGATCACTGACACCTGTATTTCATCAGAAATAGATTATGGCAATAACGTTCTCCTCATAATAGAGACCACTTTCAATATCCAGCAGGAGACCCTTCCGTATGTGAAGCTAAACACTACAGAACTGATTTAATGATTGGATCCACTGGAATCTAAATTTGCAGAGGCTTACTCGTGTGATTACGGATATACAAAAGCCCTTGAACATGCATTGGTTTTGGGCCTGCTCCGGAATCCACTAATGCCATTGATTTCAATTAATGCTGGATAAGGTCACTGGTGGCTGAATCAATTGTTTGATTCCAGAAACAACGGGAAAGGCAAAGAAGGAATAATGACTTAACCTATGGAACTAAGGAGAGCCAGTTCCATGTACTTATATTTTGTAATCACATTTACAATATTTCTGAGCTCCCTTGTAATTCAAAAATCCAGCTTTTGCCTACTTCTCCCACTTTCTAGTGGCAAACACTCGAAACCAAACTTTTTATGATTTGCTTAATATCGTATTTTACAATGAGGCAATTTGTAGTGAAAGGCAATGTCCTTTAAAGACATCCCATCAATTTTCTCCAATGAATGCTTTTCATAGAATTCTACTGAAGCAAAAATTATGGAACTGAAAAAGATTTAGAAATTGATTGCAAATCACTTCTACGGCAGGAACAATCGTATATGCTCATTTTAGCTCTCAGCTCATCTGAAAAGGCTAGATTAAACATTTCATTTTAGACTTTCTTTTTCCTATGTGTCAGAATTGAGTGTCAAGGCTTCATCCTGATGCTTAAGGACAGGATTTCCCATAGTGTGGGATGTGAGTTAGAGTAAATATTTCCATATGAAGGTGCTCTTCATGGAGGTAGAATATAATATTCTTTAGCTGCAGGAGTGACAGGTACTGAGGAGCACACAGGTTTTACAGAAGCTGTCTGGGAGCTCTTGGAGAGAGCAACATGGCAGCGTCAGGCATGGAGAGCACAACTGGAAAGAACAACCAGACATGATATCCCCAGCCCTGCACGTAGCAGAATGGCCAGTGTGAACACAGTTATTTTTGTTATTTGCTGCTTTCTCTATAGTTTAAATTCATAAATGTGACAGAAGAGAGAGCTATTGTTTGTTCCAGCAGTAAAACCTGCCTTTGCTAAGGACCTTCTTCCTATTCTTGACATGCAGGGGAGGTAAAAAGCTTTGAAAAATCACCTAGCAAGGTTAAAAACCAAATTATCTTTGTGATCAAAAGCTTACCAGCCTGATCAAACTGCTTCAACTGAAGGCCAGTTTTAGACAGTGAGTATCTGAGGAGATTCATACACTGCCCTCACACCCTTCTTTTTATTCTCTCCACTTATTTCAACTTGTCAGTTGTTTATCTTCTTGTCCAGCTACCCCAGGAAAGTGTTTACTGTGTTAACTTGTGACACCTTACATCCTTGTAGGTATGTGTTTTGTAAGACATACTTAACAGTGTTGGTAAATGTGAGCAGAATAGTAATTTTCAAAGAACGTTTTGCTCTTCCGTACCCTGGAGAAATTTCAATGATATTTTAGGAACCAGTTCAACATTTCCAACCATGTGCAACTCTAAGGAGGGCAAATTCTCCAGCCTACAATTTGTTTAACCTTTTTTTTGTTTCTAATTTGCACTCCAGTGATCTGAGTATTTACTGTGGGATGAAAACGTAACAGTTTTGAATTTTATATTCTATTATATTATAATCTGTTGGGATTTTAATATCCTGCAATTTTGCCCTACACTAAACTGCTCTTCAGCCTGTCAGCTTGTCTGTCCTTGCCCCAGCAGTAGTTAGAGGGTAAAACAAGGCTTTTACCCGGGCTGGCTGGCTGAAGCTGGACTGAACCACACAGGACTGTCAGCACAGTGGGACATGCCTTGGGGAAAATGCTCTTAGCTTTTCTCACCTGCCTTTTAGCCCTTGAGGCTGTGGGCCTGATCACCTCTGCTGCAGCCTTAGAGGTCTGTAATGAGAGAGAACCTTGAGACGCCTGGGTCCAAGCTGTTTTCTGCTCCCGAGCTGGTAAGAAGTGAACAAGCACATCACAAGGGCAGGGATTCCTGCAGTAAAGATGCAGTTTAGGTGACTCAGTCCCAGCCAACTATTGCATTTTCTGAGAAGATGTCCTTGTTTTGGCTTCTTCAGTGAGGAGGAACTTTCTAAGTTAATAAAAATTTAAAGCCACATGTGGACAGTGAACCTGAAATAGTATGGAATATGTGTTAATATGAGACATGGGGTCCTTAGGAGATCCTGGCCATGCTGCAAGAGGTTAATTGACAAGCCTTCCTAATATCTGTGTGTACGTAGATCAGTTTGTTATGTCTCATCTTACCTGTCTGCTCATCAAAAATGAGGCAGTAGGAAGCTGAATTATTTCCTCAGATACAAGAATCAGTTCAGCCTACCACACATCAGGCCAGGAGCAATGACTGCAGCTCATGACTTTAACTTCGTTATCTTTTTCACTCAACCTGCAGCTAGTCAAGGACTGAATTCTGCTGTTAATTTTGTTCTAGCAAAAGCCATGGCATTCCTGCCAAAAATAAGTTGTATCTGCACAGCCAGCAGCTATATCTTATGATGACTTAGAATAGAAATTAGATGGATAAGTGCACTGACAGGGTGAGCTAATGGCCACTCCCTTAATAAGTGCTGTAATTTGAAGAATGCAGAATCTGTTTGTCCACCCTCATGGCAGTTCTCCTCTTGGGAAGAATAACTCGCTGGTTAAACCCACAAATCTCAGTACTTGTTTCCTTGCCCATTTTTTTTTACAACATCCACCACTTCTAAAAAACTCAAAAAAATTGCTTTCAGACAACTCGAGTCAGTGCCTCTGCAGTGCTGCCTGACCAGAGAGATGTGAGTAGTGTGTGTGCTGTCCTGATCCTGCTCACCCAGGTATGCTTAGCCTGGAAATGCATTAACCTACCCTAGGAAATTTAGTAAGTGCTAAATTTTGCTAAATAATACAAATTCTTCCTGGGAACAGGTTGCAATTTTCCTTAAGGCTCATCCCTTTAAATTTCATTAAACTTTTTCAATTAAACTAGTGGTTTCCTTCTTTTATGACTCTATACTCTTTTCCTTTCTTCTACGTGTATCTCGGAGCAAGCCAGTTTTCTCATCAAGAGAACTTCAATGTTACCTGTGTTTTGCAATTTTATAAATACTTCTAATGGCAGGTGAAAAAATGAATCTTATCCTTGGTCTGAGGAAGCACATTGTTAATCAGCAACAGGTTTAAGCAAAATCTAACTCTTCTGCTGATCTTATGGGCTTGTTTCTGATGGAAAAAGCAGAAGCCTTATAGAGCTGTTTATCCAAGCATTGTTCATGCTTGCTTAAATGGAACTTGTGAAGCTGGAACTAAAGATCTACGGTTCAAAATTAATCTGATTCAATATTATGTGTTAGTACTTTTTATTCCCATGGCCCACTTCACCCTCAAAGTCTTTTGAAGACTTCCTGGATCAGACTGGCAAGCTCTTAATGAGCAAGATATAAAACCTTGCTGAGTGCAACGGAAGAGGAGCACAGCCCTGTGTGTTTGAGGCAGGCAGGTAAATATAACCCATAGTCACACAGTGTGCTGTTTCTTGTGTGCTACAGGCTGATTAGCCACAGGAATAAATGTAGGGGACTTACAACAGAGCTCCATCAAAAGTACAAACTTACATTTTAGCGGCAGAGGTAGCAATTGCCTACATGAGCAGTTGCAATGAACTCGGTACCACTGTGCCAGCAGGGTATTGCTGCTACTTGGGGCAAGCACCAAGAAAATCAGGCACTCTGTTATTAAGGTCACACAAATGTTTTTAATAGCACTCTTTCAGGCTAAAAGCAGGATTTCAGCTTGCGCTCTTGTTCAGGTGTGTAATTGCATCTACCCTGATTTACAGCAGCTGAGGATCTGACCCAAGATTGGTTTTCTCTCTGTAAATACAGGCAGAATTTGGGTTGAGGCTTTTATGTGTAGCAATTAAAAAAGCAGTGAAAACTTGGCTTCAGCTCATCCCTGAGCTCAAGTTTCGCTTGTTTTGTTGTTGTGGAACAGTTTAGGGTGTTTAGATGTGAGTGGCCAGGTGTTTCCAATATTGAACCTCTTCGTGTGGAAACGTGCACAGATAAGAGAGCTCAGTCTGTCACAAGCCTTGGTGGTGCTCTTCCATCGTTTGAAGTTCTGACTTGAAAGGACTGACTTCTGAGAAATCAAGGCCTGGAGTCCCAGCCCCTCTCTTTCAGCAAGAACTCTGTGACAGAGATTCAGATTAGGAGCTGGACTAGTTCTCCAGGGAGCACCCTGTGCCTCAGTGGGGGCTGAGTGTGTGTTTCAGCTCCACAGAGCTACTTAGTCTTGGACTTCCCCTCGGAGAAGGAAAGGTCAGTATTTATGCCCTTAGCACCTTGTGAATAACCGTGTTTGATACTGTTTCTTGCTTTCTCATATTTTTATCTTTGGAAAGTAAAACGGTTTTCTTCAAAACACATTGTTATTGAAGTTGAAATGATTTAAATTTTGCAAAGATTATAGTTTGTGATTCTGTAACCTCAAATTTGGAATGAGTTGAAACTTTCATTTCAACCTACTGAAGTCTTCTGCTCTGTGCTTTAAAA
Organism: Dryoscopus gambensis; assembly: GCA_013389985.1. NCBI lineage: Eukaryota > Metazoa > Chordata > Aves > Passeriformes > Malaconotidae > Dryoscopus > Dryoscopus gambensis. Next base: position 189,530 of record WEIT01018891.1, on the reverse strand, counting down.
TCTAGGCAGGTTTGCACCCCTATTGTTAAATTAACAAAAGAATTAGAAGAATTCAGTGATAAACTGTGAAAAAGGCACCGCTGGCATTTTTTTTCTTTCTTTCTTTCTTTCTTTCTTTCTTTCTATGCTCTTCACTTGGTGAAGCTGTTTTAAGTTTTTCTTACTTTTCTGCTTTCCCTGGAAACACTGTTTATTCATTCTAGAAAAACATCAGTTGAGTAAACAGAAGTATTTATGTGTGTAGCACTGCAACTCCTACTAAAATGCAAATTGTGCTGCAGAGAAGATAGTTTGGGCTTTTCTTTCCTCCTCGCTTTTCTTTTTTGACAGTCGGTTAATAAAGACTCAACAATAAGCAGCTGCCTGTGATGTCATTTGGGACTTTGTCCACAGAGCTTGTATTTACAAGTACTGAGCAACTACATAGAAGCAGCAACCCCAAGTATCAGCAAACTTCATGTCTGCTGTTACTGACGGACTTTGGTGCTGTGGAGGGTGTAGAAAGCTAACTCTGTTCTTCTAACCACAGACTTTTAAAGCTTGGTAAATAAACACTGGATAAACTCAAGAGAATTTCTGGACTGCAAAGACTTCTTACGGTTCTGAGTTCTCCAGGGCTGGCATGTTTTGACTGAACTGCTGCAAGTAAGGCTTTTGCTGTTTTGGTGTTTTTATGATCTCTGTAAAGCTTATTTTCTCTAGGAGTGTGTCAGCATTGTTATTTGTAGTTTTGTTTTAATTAAAAGAGCGGCAAGTATGTAGTTGTTGGGAGTAATTACAGCCATGCATCTGACTGTGGTTCAGGACAAATGAAAACTTCATTCTGGCTTTTGTTTGTATGAGATTACACTGAAGTGGCTCTCTCTTAATTTAAGTGATGAAACTTTAAGATTCTTAAAATCTCCTGAGTGCTGTCATTAACTGAACAAAACCTGGGCTGTCTGAAGATTGTTCTTTTATAATTTAATTATATTCATTTGTATATTCAAGATTACTTTGAATTTTTAATATAAATTCTTTGTAATTTTTAGTAAAGTTTTCTTTAAAAACTATTTTGCTTCTTATGCAGGCATTTGTTTGAAACGAAACTTGACTATTTTTCACTTTTAGCCCCTGTTCAAGTTCTGGAGGTGTATAAGTTTAAAAGAGAGAATCATACAGTGCTTTGAAATCTGATGCCTTTTGGGCAGAATGAATTGTCAATTATATGGGAAACTGTAATTTTTGTTTTGAATGTTTAAGTTAGAAATTTATGGCATCCTGAAATATCAGAGCAGAAAAACTAGAATTCTGGTAGCTACTGTGAAAAAACTGTTTCTGTGCTGCCTGCTGTTTGTGGGACACAACTGTGTTTCTAAACAGATTAACTAATTTTCAGGACAAGTAGCTGTGATTGGCATGTTTTGTCTTTTACAGAAGAGTAAAGTAGTCCATAGATGTGGTTTATTAAAATTTAGTTTGCCCACTTCAAAAGCTGGTAACAAACCCCAGGTCTGTTGCTTCTCTTTCAATCTTTCACCAGAAGCCCATTCTAAATTACTGCAATTTCAGTTGTAGTGGCTTTTCTAGGACTTAACCTAATCACAGTACTGTGTATGAGGAAATTTTTATTACTGTTTACCTCTGTTTAATGAGCTGTCTTTGTGAAGACAAAGCACATTTCTGAGGACTGAAATCAGAAAATTATGATTGGCAAGTGTATGAGGGTAAGTCAGTTAAAATCAATGAGATAGGAATTGGAAGATTCCTCCTGAATCATCAGCACTGTCAATTTTAGTTTGCTTTGCTTGCTGCTGACTTTGCTGAGGCCTCTCAGTCCCACCCAGCAACAGATTTTTGGGGCTTCTTATTAAGGTCCCAGTGGCTACAACTGCAGATGCCCCTCTCAAGTGACCCTGTTTCTACAGCAGATCAAAACTGTCCAGCTCTTCTCTTTTGATGCTGTAATGTGGCTTGGCAGGTCAAGATACTGTGCAATTCAGGAGCTGTTGTTCTGTCTTTGCAATTGAAGCATATTCTCCTGGGGGCCAGGGGGAACCAACCTAAATTTAGTACTGCATTAATGCCATGGGAATGGCAAAGGGTTTTAGTGTTTCAAATGGGTGTGTAAATAAGAGCATATTTTTATTCGTCAGGTGTTCATTCTCATTTTTCAGAAATAATATTAAAAAAAGTTTATATGCTCTTTAAAAGATGTTTTTGTAGCTTAGAAACTTCCACCAAATGCAGGAGTGAAGAGCGGAGAGTTGTGATAGAGGCTTTCCTTTGGGGAGATGGAATGGGTTTAAGGCTGGGTGGTTTGATCCCTATCACTGACTCCTGTGAGGCAGTTTTTCCTTCCCTCTGTGACCTCGTGGCCAATAAAGATGATCTCTGGTTGTGAACTGATAATTTACACTTGTAAAATTTCAGATATTGTTGGCAAATAAATGCCTTTGAAATCTTCAAAATAATTAGAACAAAGTGAGAATAAAAAACCCTACTCAAGTTCCACTTACCTTTCTCACTTAAATTAATTTTAAGTGCAAATTCTAATCTGAAAAAATGTGAATTTTATTGCTTTTAAAGAAAAATTATTCCTGTGTAGTGTGTTATTCTTGTATGTGAATTTTGCATAAGTGTTTAGAGACTTAGATATACACAAGTAGAAATCCTACCCCAGTAAATGTAAAGCAGGAGGGTACAATTCCACTTCGGTCTTGAGCTAATCTTCAGCTAATTACCTTAAAAGCAGAAGCAGACTCTCAAAACCTGATGAGCCTGTGGGCATCCAATTTTCATTTTCATCCTTTGCATTTTCCTTCTCACATTTACATTTTCTTTCTTGTATATTAATGTAGCAAATTAGGATTTAGATTGAGCTCACTTTTCAGCCTAGGGATCCCCTGGTTGGATTTTTCCTGAGAAATCTGCCCAAGGATACAGCGTATAATCTGATAATATTCTGGGATGGCATTAAAAGGGACAATTGCCAAGAGAATGTCAATTCTTTGGGCTTTCTCGCCATCTGAAAAGAAACGGAATAAGAGCAGACTCCAGCCTGTCATCGTCTGACAAGTGGGACTGGGGTTGGGATAAAAGACACGGAACAAAGGTGCCAAAGGGAAGCTGGGTTGGCTGAGGAGCTCAGCACGGTGCAGCCAGGGCCAAATGCAGCAGGATGCTCTGCAGCTCGTGTGTGGCTCTGCACGTGTTCAGCTCCTGGCAGGACTGCAGTTATGCTGAAGAAAAACTCATGCCAGAGCTGCCAGAATACCTTCAAAAGTTAAAGCATGTAATCTGCAGTTTTATTACTAAATCAGAATAAATGTACAGTGTAAATAGAACATGAGCCATTAACAGTTGTAATGCTCTGGTCTGTGCTGTCTACTGACACTGCTTGTGTAGCATGCAGGAACCTGAATTTCATTAGGATTTCCCTGATGGTTACATAAATTAGTCATGATGTTTTCAGGATGAAAAGTTAGACAGCTATTATGTGAAAAACACTGGGAAATCTTTTATGTGCCCATTGCTTAGCATTCAGGTGGATCAGATAAACGTGGTTTGTACAGAGGCAATGGCTTCTGGAAACGGGCTGTAACATTGTCTACGGGCTATGAAAGATGCAGACCCTGAAAAGCAGGTTGGGTTATAAAGCAGTGGATAAAAATTATGTTGCTGAAATACGGTCTATTAATATTGACACACAGCAAGAACAAATGCCACTGTTAAACTGCGTGTTTGATAAGCTTTCCACAGGACAACCCTATTTGTTTTCCAGAGCCAAACCAGCCTTGGATAGTGTGTGCACACAATAGGTCTGGACAGAATCAAATGCATGTCACAAATTATTTTCTTTGACAGTGCAAATTGATTTTTATAATTCATCGTTATCTATGTTGTTAAACTCAATACTTTACCGTATCCTTTTGTTTCTTTGTTGCTCAGACATAATACAGATAGGAAGAGTTAATTACCACATGCAACAACAGAGGCGAATTTCATTGTCTGCTTCACTTTGATTGAAGCTGTATTGAATCACCACTGTGGATTTTCAGCAATGGTGGAGAAAAGAAGGAAGCAGGAATTCTTTTGCAGTGAAGTTGCTTTTGGTGGTAGTTAGCATTTGTATTTCAAACAGTATCCTTTTGGCAGCTGGGCTGTATTATGTTTGTTTAGCCTATACTAAGTATTACCTAATTGTGCAAACTGAAATCAGATGTGTGCATCGATCCTGTGGGGAATCAAAGTGGCGCCCCTTGAGGAATACAGCACAACTTGACACAAGTGGAAGGATTGCATTTGCTTCTAAAATGACTTACTCCTCTAGCTATGAGCACTTGGCCTCCTTCTTCAGTGCTCTGTTGATGGCCAGAGCTGCATCTGGTGGGTGAAAGGAAGTAGTGCTCTCCTCAAGGGAATTCTGGAGAGATTAAGTGAAGACTTAATTTATGCAAATTCCTAAAGCTCTGATCTAGTCTATCTTCTAAGATTTGGCGTAACTGCTGTAAAATATGGGATCATTTCTGCTGCTCTGAAATGATCTGACAAAAGGGTACGTAGCAATAAGATTTTTGGGGGTTATTTTGCCAGTAGAGGGCCATGTTAAACTGGATAAAATACCTCCCTCTTGGACTCACATTTCAGTGAGGAACAGCTTAAAGCATATGGTGGTTTTCAACAGCAAAATGAGTAAATAATTAGCTCTTTTAGAAGATACTGAGTGATTAATTATTTAAAGTCAGAATCACATCACTTTTACAGTGTGACGCAGTTCTATGTCAGTCTCATCAGACTGAATTCTGGCCTTTAAAATACATCACACCTACCTGTTTATTCTGAATTGTTCAAGGTTGATAGATAGAACCCTAATAAGTCATTAAGCTGACGTGATATACAGCAGCAGCATGTGCTTTTGCTATAATGACACAAATGAGAAAAGAATTGTTTTTCGGGGGTACAATCACGTTTGTTTTTGATGTGGCCTATAAACCAGAACTCATTATTCAGGCTCTAGTGCTGCAGGAGTTGACCTTTGGCAAAATATTTTGTTATCCTCAATCTTTTCTCCAGGTCTTTTGTGAACTCTGCTCAGCTCTCATTTTGCTGATTGCATTTAAAGTCATTTATTGCACAGTGTTTGCCCTTCTAGCAGATGTTAAAGGATTCCCTGCCTCCCCTTTAAAGGCTACTCCTCCGCAGCATCTAATTATAACCTACACAAAAGATTAACAGATGTTATAATTGTCTTTACTCATTGATTAAATAGTTTCTGCATGATTTGCTCTCTCTTCCTCTCATTGCTGATTTGTGAGGTCTTTCTGGACAAGTCTCATGCATCTGCAATTTGTTAACAGCGCTATCTTCAGTTTTTAACTTTTTGTGTTTGTGGTTCAATTTGCACAGGTTATAGCTGTTCTGCTGGACAACGTGACAGAAAAGTGGTAAAAATGGGTACTTGCTTTGATTGCACACAGTTGTGTTCTTCCTCTTCCTTTTAACCACTCCATCTAAAATATATGTAAAATGCAGACTCATTTTAATGAATTTAAATTGGAGACTGAAGGGGTAAATGCTGAGAGTTGCTTAGCAGTAGTTTTGTCCCAATATTTCAGTTACCAGTTGCAGAGGAAATTAGTGGCTGAGAAAAGAAGTTGAAGAAGACAGTTCCTAGTAGGAGTAAATTTCTAGTAGGGCTTTGCTAGTTAGGACCATTAGAAAACTTAGTGTTTTTTTTTTTTTTTCTTGTGGTTCATCTCTCTCACTTTCACAAAATTAAGGTTACTCTGTTCTTGAGCTAACTAATCTCATCTGTGTTTTGCTCTCATGTTGAGGTGAGGGGTCTGTTCTTGGATGGACCCATAGTCCTTCCCCTACAGCACAACAGTGCCAAGCCTAGCAACTGTTGTTTTATGTTCTTATAAATCTTATAGCATCTTGAACGGGGCCAGACCAAACAATGTTCCTTTTCAGAGAGGTGGAACATCTTGCACATGTATTTAAACTGCTGGGGATTGATTCTACCAAAGTGTCTTTCCCTGTTTGGATTCTGTACAAGGTTTTCATACACTTTCATTGACACAGATGTGAGTAATTGACAAGTCCACAAAAACTCCCACGATAGTCTTGGAAAGTCTCTCAGTTCTATGAAGCTGCATCTGCCACAAGGCCTAAGCCTGAGGGGCTCTGCCTTGCTTTGTTCAGAATTGGTATAACAAGAAAGAAAAGTTAATGGAAAATATTCTCTCACGTGTTCTGGGACAAAACCTCTGAATGGGTTAAAGAGAAACAGATTAAAGGCTTGAGGCTTGAATTATGGGCTTGGTTATTCAAAAGCCATAAAATATTGTGATGTTCTCCCTGCCCGTTCTCCAAATCCTACTCAAACACAAAGCTGTTGTGTTGATTCCTGTTCTGAGAACCACCTCATTTTGAGGTTGGGCTCACCTTCTCCTGTCAAAAACTCTCTAGCATTTTTTGCTGCCAAAACCACTTGAGTTCTGTGTGGATGTCTGGGAATATTGATTCAATTAGTGTAGATTCATGCATATGGGAGGCACCCTGTGTGATACTACCTTGTTGGTGCTGTGTGTATTTATATTCGCTTTACAGTGATCACCATGGTGCTGGCTGAGATTTTGAGAAAGAACCTACAGCCCTCTAGGTTTTTATTTGGGTTTTGATGTTGATATCTAACATATAATTCATGAGTTTTAATAGCATGAATGATAATCTTTGCAGTGCACAAAAGCATTTGTCCAGGGGCTCAAAACTGCTGTATAAACAGAGTTACTTTGTTTGTGAGATTAGCAAAGAACACTGTATTCTCCTTGTTTTTAAATGACATCTCAGTGCTCCTGAATACTTTGCATTTATGAACTGGGGGGAGCAGATTATAGATTCGTAATAAGAAAATTCCAGGATGCCAACTGTGCCTGCAAAGTGTATTTTAATCATATAGACACCTGTCCACTACTAACTTCTAATATTTCTTAGAGGTCACTGAGCAGCCAGCTGATGGAAATCACTTATTTAATATCACTCAAACTCATCTGAGTTTTAAACACTGATCTGGAGGTGAAAGACTAAAATCCCAATTATCAATAATCATACCTATCTGATCCCCATATTGTGCTGGAGGTAAAAGGCCTAGATTTTTTTGCATTACATATGAGAAACATTTAGGAAATACTAAAAGTTCAGCTGAGCCATTAAGGATTTTTAACATCTGCTGCTCTGAAGGAAAGCATTAAAGTGAAACCTGGTGTAACAGTTTAATAAACAGTTCTGTTATGTCACTGGTTGTTAGCTCTAACTTTTGAGACCAAGATCTTCATCTATAGTTTGAGGTTGCACAAGTAAATGAAAGAGCATCAAATGACTGGCAGCAGTAGCACAATCTACAAAGCCTCAGGTTGGCCATTCTCCTTGTCTCTCTGCTTGAGAATCTGTAGACTTGTGTAGGATTTAGTGATATTCTTTCCTAAAACTACTAAATTCCTTCTCTTAAGCTGAAATCCTTTGTGTTATTGATTGGGAATGTATCCAGATGTTCATGGCAAACCAGTTCTGTCATTTATATTTACCAATTTATCTTTAATCAAGTGAATTGCTTTTCTTTTTGATTACCAGAAAATTCTCCTGTTGCAAGAAAAAGCTTTAATAAGACATTGATAAGAATTTATCACCTAGATGATAGTTTTGGGGGCAGTCCTGGGAACAGAATGGTTTGTAAGGTACACAGCCACAGGCAGTGTGGCAGTGCAGAGGCAGGCATGCACCACAAACCCTAGGCAGGGTGTTCCTGGCTCCTGGCAGGGAACAAATCTTACTGATGGGTCCTGTCTCCCCAGTAAAGCCCTGAAGTCTCACTTTTAACCACTGCCTGTTGTCTGTGTGAAAACACGTTATGCTTGACCTGTTTTACTTACTCCTCTCTACCTGAGTTCCAGGTTTGGATCCTATGTGTTACCCAGGATTCTGAGCTTGGATGCAGAGTCCAAGAGTTTATAACTCTGGGAAGCATGAGACCCCTGCTGAGGTCTCTAACTTAACCAGCAGCAGTGGAGGGTAGTTCCCCCCAGCTCCTACCATACTCAGCTCAGATGGGGTGGCACAGCCAGGTGTGAGGCAAAGCAGAGGGGGAGATTTAACTCACAGGATCCTCATCCAAGAAGAGAGGAAGGATGTGAAACCTTTTTGTGTATTTAGGGCACACCCGTAGGCAAGAAGTCCCACAAAAACTCCACCTGGCTTCTTTTCCTTTCTCTTCCCTTTCCTGTAGTCCTGTTCAGAGTTTCTCTTCTCTCCAGTAGTTGCATGTAATGTTACTGTGAGCCAACAAGGAAAATCAAAGGTGAACAGCATTAAAGACTGCAACAGCCTGCTTAATTACCCCAGTATTAAAGAAAAAAGGGGCTTGCTCTAGTTTTTCTTTTTTCTTTTTTTTTTTTTTTTAAATGCTGCTTTAATGCTTCCTAGTTTCCCCTGCAGGGAAGATGGGTTTAAATCTGTGGAGGGAGTAGAGGATATCTGTCTCAGCTACATGGCTGCTTTTGGTGGCAGAATCTTTTCTTTGTTGGCTTTACTTCAGTTCTAGTTGGATTTCTCCCATCAAATTAATTTTGACAGAACAGCAAAGAGGTGAATGAAAACTGAGTGTCTTCCACTGCACAGCGCAGAGTTAGGAGAGAGGATTATTCCTCTGTTTGAGTTTATAGTGATGTGCACATCTGGTAGATAGAGAAGAGTAATGACACAGAGAAGCAGCACTAATAGAAAGTTTCACTATTAAAGTCTTTGACAAAGAGGATTTATTCAGTAAATGACACTTAATATATTACTACCTTCACAGTGTAGTGGAGAAACTGAGACAGGACAAGTCAGTGAATCAACCTAAATCTCCAGTTCAAAATATGGACAAGCATTCAGGGTTTACCTGAAATGAACCAAGTATTTTTTTTCCCCCCTTGCTTATGCTCCAAACTGTTTTCTCCAATCCACCCTGAGTTAATAAACCTTACATAGAAAAACCAGACTTTTAAAGGTTATATTTAGTCTCAAAATGCACTTTCAATTTCACAGTGGATCATTTAGAACATGCAAGTGTATTAACACTTTTCCCATCCATACTAATAATACTTCTTATTTCCCAACAGAATTTTGTGCTAAATACTAATATTGAATAACTTTGGTTATTGCATGTCTGGAGAGGTGCATAGACTATACTCTTAAAGGCTTTATCTAAGTCTGCATAGCATTACTTCCAAGAAATAACCTAGGTAAAAATTATCCACTTTGAGACATCATATGAATTCTGTAGAAAAAGTGGATAAATAATTCTGTTCCAACCCAATTGTTGTTACTGCAAGCAAAGACATCTTTCAGATTTTAGTGAATAACTGACTTGTGAATTGTCAGTAGTTTCGATCTGGTGGGTTTTTTTCCTTTTGTAGTTGAACTGTTTTTACTTTGAATTCAAAATGGACAGATGCTTGAGAGAGAGATTAAGGAATTCTAACAATATAGCTCCTTTCTTGCTAATATTTTCTGGGTAGTACTGTATTCAAAATACCAAAGTGTTGGATTATGATCTGTGATGGCAGTTTGTATGTTCACTGACATTTCACTTGGTAAAACTGAGCACAGATGAGTTAAAGAATGAGAGAATGACATAAAACATAGAAGAGCTATGAACCTTTTAAGTAGGAAATTCATTATTTTTTTTTTTTAATTTACATTTTTATTACATTTCTGGCAGATGGAAAAATTAGAAATCAGTGTGTGACAGGCAGTTTTCACACTGAGGAACTGGAATAAGCACTGCCAGCAGCTGATGGCATGGGGAGGAAGGATGGAGTAACACTTTTTCCAAAAGCAAAAGCCTTGTCTCTAATGTGGATGAACCACACCAAAGTACGGAGATACTGAGAAGAAAGGCAGAGCAGACTCTTTTCTTCCTCATCAGGGTTGTTGGACATCTCATTTCTGGCAGCATCCTCACTTTCATTGTTTTTTATTGTACTTCATCTTCCCTTATTTTTTCATATGACAAGTGTTCCTTTGATTCTCTGCATCGGATTTCACTTTAGGTAATTTCTTCAGATACTCAGCATCATTTCCCCCACTTTATTTCTTTGCAGCCTACTGTCAATAAACCTAATCAATTTCCTGCTGTCTCTAGTGTTAAGATATGTCCCTCACACTTGTGCGGATGGTCATTCCCTCCCATTCTAGTCTCCTCTTTGTCATTGTTTAAAACTGCTGTGAAGGGACTGGTTAATCTTTCCCCACCAAGTCAATACTTCAATCATCTTTGCTGCAGTTGTCTGAATTCCATAAAGTTTGTCTCTATCCTTTTGGCCCAGAACTGAGTTCAGCGATTGCGATGAGATTGTTCTAGAATTGCAGAGATAAGAGGTGGAGGGCTGTTTGGTGTGCCAACACTATGCAGTGTTCTGTCACCATTAACAAAATATGCATGAAGAGAGAACATCATTCATTTTTAATGTTTCCGTGATACTTTTCTTGGCCATAAGCTGAAGATGGAGTTTAATCAATGTGTATCAATTCCTTTCAATTTTATGGTCTTGATATCCCATAGTCCTACATGCTCTGCTGTGTAAGAATAAAGTGAACTAATATTGGCTGGGATATCTCCCTAGAGTTTTTCTTTATGTATTCTCATCAATGTATAGGGAATACATCCCACAAAAAAACTCAAGGTGGTAGAATTGGATTGTACGCTGTCACCTTTCTCCTGTGACCATGACACAGTACAGACACTGCTGAAGCGTGCATGAGTTAGAGCTGAATTCTTTTGGGTCATCCTTAGATGATGGTAGGTCAGCTGAAATGAGAGTAGACTTCTGCTAACTTCTGTAAATGCTGGAAAGGTGGGGAACCAGCTGAAGGATTTCAGTGCCCATCCTTACAGGGGCTAAATTAGTTCTGGTACCTCCAAATTCTGCTCTGGTACCACATCTCTTGTGTGTCCTGTCCATAGCAGTGAACAGAGATGACTGCAAAGTCCAAGGACCTGTAGCTGTCCTAACTGCACAGATTTACACAACTCTGAAGGAATTTGCACAGAAAGATAAGAAATACATGAAGAATGTTTTTCTGATAAAAATAGGCATGGTGTTTTGTGTGGGAACCACCTGCAGCTACTCAGCTGGCTGAGGCAGTTCTTGCTTCATTCCCTGCTAGCCTTTCTCTTCAAACCAGGGGGTCAGTTCTGGTTTGGCTGCAAGACATCACTGCTCTCTTTCTCCTCTTGTTCTTTCTTCAGGGTGGATTTTAGTTATGATGGGGTGGAGGAGCATAATATTTTCACATTATGCAAATAGAGGAGTGGAGCCCTTTCTCAGCTCCCCACTTCCTAGGTTATGAAGGGAGGGCATGTCTTTCACTGTACCTTACCTTCCCTTAGTTTTCAAGGGACAGAAAGGGATTGCGAGCTTGATTCAGCTTCTTTTCTGGGCTGTCATTGAACTAATACCTTCATTATGAGGTTATTGCCTGTAATGTGAGGACAGCCCCTGGCCCACTGGGAGTGCCTGTACAGCAAGGTGAAATGTGAGACACCGTGTTACAACCCACAAAGTCCCAGATTCATTAGAAACAAATTCTGCAGCCTAGACACTGACATATTCTCTCTGATGCAAATGACTTTGGTTATCTAAGGATGCACAGAGCTGGATGCTGAACATGTTTCTAGTAACTAAGGAAACATTTTTACAGTACTTTCTATTGGGAGTTTTTCTTTGAGCCATGTGAACATTTTGAAGTGTTACCCAGTGCTCTGTGGAGTAAAACCAGATGTCTGAACACTATGTTAAGATGGTTTAATAATTCCTCATATCCACTGAGCTGGAATACCACAGTAAATAAATGATCTTTCATTCCTTTAATCTCTGCTGGTAAAGAGGACTAAACAGTTGCATTTATTTGGGATACTGTGACCATTGCAGACATCATTGTCTCTCTTAACAGTGCAGGTGGAAGGGGTGGAGTGCACCCAATGAACTGATGATTTTTAGTGGTCCCTCTGGACTATGATTACAACAGATGGGCAGGCAAAAGAGATGCTGACTGAAATGCATCTGTCTTGGAGAGGCCGGGATCTTTAGGCACATTTCACAAGCTCCTAGTTCTAGTTTCAAAAACTGAATTGACAATCCACCATTGCTTGCAACAGAGACCCTGCTGCAGGTCTTACACATAGGTCTGCAGTTCTTGGACTTTTTGCAGTGCCTTGATTTATGCCAATGAAAGGAGAATGAGAAGAAAATGCAAATGAAACTGAGCAAAACTTGGAGAACTTGACTAAGTGTTTTAAATTCTTTCTTCCGGTCAATTGTCTATCAAACTGATTCAGATGCTGGATTTAATTGCATTTATTTTTCTGAATATTGTAACGTATTAGCTGAACTGAATGCCACTGCCTCTGAAGAACATTTGTGATTCAGTGTTTGATGAGATTCTTGTTGGGTCTCTGCTGCCAGCGAGCCATTTTACCACGAGAAACAGCTAGCCCTCTTAATGATGTATGAGATTACAGAAGTTGCATCTGATTGATGCCAGAGAAGTCTTTATTGGGATATAAATGGGGCATTTGCTTTTGAACCTCAAAATCTCCACATAATCCTTTAGGTTTGTGAACAGTAACAGTGACATTTCCTCAGGTCCTGGAGTTCAGCTTCTGCAGGTGCCTGGAACTGACTATTTCTGGCTAAGCTCAGCTGTGGCTCCCAAGGGAGACAAATGTGTGTTGAAACCCCCAGAGGCAGCTGCTGCTGTGTTCAGAACATGCCTTTTGCAGGTTAACAGCCTTGCACTGCTGAAAGAGGCTCAGTGACTAAGGGAATCCATGTTTACCACATAATAACCTATTTCACATAATTTATAATAGTATTTGGTAATAAGTAATATATAATAATAGGTGGTTAGAAACGGAGCCAAGAAATGCGAGCTTTGGATCTAATGTTTCCTTCAGCCTGAATAGCCTCAGTCATGCTTGGATATCTCTTTCTTGGTTACTGGCCTTACAGTGTTCTGAAGGATTTGATTTCAGTGCAGAAGCTAAGGATACAGAAACACCATTCTCATAATCTGTTTTTTATTGATGATAACATTGTAATATATCCTTTTTCTTCCCATGCTGTCCTGACTACAGATTCATGCATTCTGCCTGCTTATCTTTCATCATTTTTGTCTCGATAATTTTATTGCATGATATGAATGCTTCATATGTCCCATAAAAGCAAACATGGGAGGGTAATCCTTTGACCTTTCCAACATTCTTTGGTGTAATTTACTGGCAATTCCTCTCCTCCCTGAGGCATGGCCCTGAAATCCTATGATAAAAACAGACAGCCAATCCAAATAGAAAATACTGAAAAGGTTAAAGCTTTGATTATGTTAGTCTATGTTCATAGTCTTTTTTTTTCGTGCCAGAAAGAAAATGAGAGCTGAAAATGGCAATGGATGAATCATGCTTATTACAGAATACGGAAATGATACTGGTTCAACCTGTTCTTGTTAATGCTGAAAGAATATAATCTTGTGCCCTCTCATTTTATGTCACTGCAACCCACCTTATCCTCTTAAATGAATGCATGCATCCATTTAATTAACCTGGTGAGATAGTGAGATATAAATCTTTTAAATGCTTCTCATGCAATTCATCTTGACAGCTGTCGTAGTAATAACATTTTTAATGCCATATTCTTTATTTTGTGATGTATTGAAATTCCTGGTATTATTTTGAGCACACTGATACGTTTGCTGGATTTAAGCCCTTAATCTTAACTTGTTTAAATCCTAGAAGCAGTGCTATATAAAGCTTTACTGGTTGTTTAGTTTGCTGAATAAATGGAAGATTATCTTGCATGAAGAAAGCATAAATATACTTTGAAATCTGTGGCTGAAACAGGGTGGAATTTAGAGCTGGCATGCTTTCTTTCAAAAGTTGTGTTTCTAGAACATTCTACGGAGAGCCTGTTCCTTGCTGGCAAGTGATCACCAGTCAGAAATTGTATGGGACCATTCCATGTGCTCTACTGGTCCCCTTCTGAGGGATGGGGTAAGGGCTGGAGAGATGCACAGCATTTGGCTGTCAAGTGAGTCAACCCTCAGTGTCTCTGCAGGCTGCTGTGCGTTAGTGTCATTGTACTTAATTAAAGCCTTAAAAAGCAAAGAATCATGGAATATTTAGGATTGGAAGGGACCTCTGGAGATCATCTAGTCCAAACCCTGCCAAGGCAGGGTAAAAAATGAGAAGGTTCCTTGTCTAGCTCTGGCCCTTCCCACACTTCTTTGGTGGTCTATTTTATCATGGCCTGGTGCATGATGAGCAGTGGTAGGACAAGGGGGAATGGTTTTAAACTAAAAGAGAGATTTGGGGTAGGTGTTAGAAACTCTTTACTCCTAGGGTGATGAAGCACAAGCAGTCCAGATAACTTGTGGATATCTTATCCCTGACAGTGTTCAAGGCCAGGATGGATGGGGCTTGGAGCAGCCTGGGATAGTGGGGTGGCATCCCCGCACATGATATGGGGTTGGAAGAAGATGATCTTTAAGGTCCATTTCAACCCAAGCCATTGATTCTATGACCACTGGAAAATTTTCAATCAGAACTAGAGGACCACTGGATTAGGGAGTGTTTTGGGTTGCAAAATAACTTGCAGGGCACAGTTGTCTCTGGGTACTGCCTATACAGTTCCAATAAACTTTGCAACAGCTTTAGAGACTGTAAGAAATTTGGGGTGTATCAAAATTAATTATTCCACAGGAAAGAAACAACAACCAAAAATAGAACTAGAAAAGAATATTTTTCTACCCAGATATTTCAGAACAACCTGACATTTTTTAATATAACTTTCCAAAGCCAGTCAATATCTAGGTATATAGGCAGAATGGTACAGCAATGCTGTGTTTGCTGTCTTGTAATTCCCATAATATTCTACTCATCTAAGCATTTTAGCTTCCTGCACTGGAATTTTTCTAATTTAATTAACTCATTAATGCTGGCACATGGCACATTCTCCTTCCCTCTCTGCAAAAATGC
Organism: Dryoscopus gambensis; assembly: GCA_013389985.1. NCBI lineage: Eukaryota > Metazoa > Chordata > Aves > Passeriformes > Malaconotidae > Dryoscopus > Dryoscopus gambensis. Next base: position 174,478 of record WEIT01018891.1, on the reverse strand, counting down.
AGCTTGCTAATCTAAATAGCAACCTAATCCAGTGGGTGTGAGTGCATGACATGTACATTAGTGCTAATGAACTGCTGACCAGCCTCAGCAAATACCTGAGAGTATTTGGCATTAGGCAGGGCCTGCCAGTGGCACTGCTGTGAAATACACTGGGGCAAAACAAAAAACATTTAGCTAAGTTTCAGGTTGCAGAAGTGCTGATGTCACTGTAGTTTTCTGTTTCCCAAGTGCTGAATTTTGAAATACCAACTCAAAGGAGAATTTAGGAATTATTTTTCTACTTTGTCACTTAAAGTCATGACCAAGCTAAATACCACGATGGGGAGAGATAAGGGTGTGGAAGTGAAGCCATGTTCATGGCTGCCTTTTAATGACTGGGCAGAATGGTTTGAATACTCTGCCATTAGGGGAAATAAAAATCCAATATCCCCCCCAAAACCAAGGGAAATAATCAAATTGCTTAGTATAAACCTAGTATTTTTGGCGTGGCCTATGCCTGGCAAGATAAATGTAGTGATTTTATAGAGCTGAACATTGGTTTGTTACACAAACATCAACTCCTTAATTCTGGAATCTTTTTTTTCCTTCTGGTTCTCAGAGGCCCTGATAAACTGTACTTACTGTACTTTCCCTGCAAAGACCACAACAAAAACCAGTATATGCACATTGGTTTTAACTCCAGAGCTGGCAAAAGAAACCCAGCTGCAAAATGACAGACTCAATTCAATTCAATTAGATTCCTAGGAAACTGAATCACTCCACAGATTGGTAATGAGATGTAAAATCTTTCACCTTTAGGTCACCTGTTCATTCTGACTAACATTTGCATTGATGACAATCTTTACTTTCTCATTGCGGCTTCCTGACCTATGCCAGTGGTATTATTTTTCTCCTCCTCTCCTTGCTGAGGGATAATATCAGTTCTGGTTGTTTTCTCTCAGTCTTAAAGTCTGGCTGTCAAGGAAGCAGGGCTAACAGAGTCCAAAATGCATTTAAAGGTGATCACTGTATAACTCTGGCCTCATTCTGTTACCCAGCAGTTGGATTCCCACAAATCACAGATACTCTCCTCTTGTTAACACCTGGGGAAGACAAGCTGGCTGCTGAGAGGGAATACCTTGTTGCCCCACGGGTGTTTTGCCTTCTGGCAGCATTAAATTGTGCAAAGCCAAGAGTGGTGAGGCTGCACTGTATCTGCCCTGAATTTAAACAAAAGGATGCTGGTTTGCAGAGCTGTCATTTTTGTCATGTGCCATAACTGTTACATTTATACATGTTTGTAAGAGAAAAATAAATACAGTCCATTTCCAGTTACCAAACAGATATACTGTGAACTAGTTCCCAGCTGGCATATGTTGGCATAGCTCTGTTGAAATGTGACTGCAGTTTCAAACTGACTGAAAATATCTTGGATGCTTATCTGAGGAATATAATGTTGTACATTTTCATCAGCTAAAGCAATATACATCAATCATCCTTTGTTTCTACTAGAAATGAAGAGGGTATTATAATCCAAGAAATTCCTTGCATAGATTTTAGAGAGTGCTTTTCTATGTTAATCACACCATTTCTCCAGGGCATACTTTTCAAGCCGTCTCCTGAAGTAATGAACATTCTTATACTGAGTACTAAAAATACTGCACTTTGGGATGTATAATCAAGCTGATGCCTCTGGCTTGCTGGCTTCCTGAGCAGCGAGGGCTATACCCTATTGAAGCAAGATCACACTTGGGCCTTCCTCTGAGAGTTTTTTCTGTGTCCATACAAAACCTTCTCCCCTGAGCTCAGTGCAAACATGAGAAGACACTGGGCAAACACCCGGGACCTGCATTCTCTTAGACTGATCCCCACTTGCTTCTTGGGGACAGAGCCTTCGTCTCCGAGTGCTATAAACCCAGTGCCTGCCCCCATATGCTCAACAAAAATGAACCCTATATCCCTGAGGGAGGAGTCCTACAGCAGAAACACTTCCTGCAGCACAAAGAACTAGAAGATGTGCCCCCAAAGATTTGGCAATGTACACGTGTGAGTGCAGTATGGGTGAAGACACCATAAAATGGACGTGAGTTTGCAGTAGTTTGCCGTTCCACTGAGCTAAATGGGATTTTCAGCATCTTGAGTGCTGATCACTGGGGTCTCTGCTGTAAACATATTGACAAGAAAATTGGTCAGGGAAGGCAGGTAAATTTCTGTAGTCTGTTCTCTTGGTAACACAAAAATAGAATTTCTGATGGTTGGGCAAACTGGTTCTCAGCACTTTCGTGTTCCAAGACTGATCCATCTGGACTGCTGTTCTCCTCTGCTGAGCTTCCCAGTGGATGTGTTAGCTCCATTTTGAATTGTTGTTAGTCTTTTGTTTGGTCTCAGAGGAAGAGAGATTTACCTGAGAGGGTCATTTTTTTGTCCCTGTGATGAGCAGTATGATACACAAAAATGACCATTCCAAGATGGAAGCTTGTTCTGTTTTTCTTAAGTGCTTCACTCGGATGATCATTTTTCTTTAAAGGCCTCCTGAGGTGGGTACTTTGAGGCATCAACATATGTTGGTACAGGTGATGTATTGTATTATCTTGTCTGATAATTACCTGTGATTTAAAACTTTAAGTGTGTTTAGCCCTGGGTGGTTAACTTTTCAGAGAGATATGTGACAGCCTGCTAAAGGCAACATGCAGAGGTAGGAGCTCCCACGGTGTGTATGGGGGTAGGAATGGAGCCAGCAGGTCTGGAGTTGCTGCACCAGTACATGAGTAGGTCCTTGTGCTGTGCTGGGTATGGCTGCAGTAAATCCACTTCAGGTGCCCAGGGCAACATATAAACCATACGAATAATTAATAATAATCCTTCCTGCTTTTACTTCTGAACTAGAATTCAGGGTGGTTCTACCAAATACCTGCAGACAGAAACTTCAGGCACTTAACTCATATTAAGTACTTGACCTTCCATGGGGATTACTGGCTCCAGCTGTAGCTCTCACTAGCTCATTCCTAAGTGGTTCTGTGCTCAACAAAGGCTCCCTTGGTGGAAGTCATGTTCTCCAGGCATGATGCATGCTCAGGAGAATGATATAATGATTACACAAGGTCTTTTGCTAATTTCTGGCATAATCACACAAACAATGTAATATATTGCTGGTGTGTTTATTTAAATCTATTGTGGTGTTTCTTTTGCTCACTAATCAGGAAACAATGGGAATTATGTGATAGCACACCACTGAGATTCCTTATCAGCTGAATTAAATAGCATGTGTAGTTTTAGGGTTGGAACTACAAAAAAAGCAAGCAAGGGCTTACAGGTAAACCTGAAGAAAATTCCACAAGGCAGCAAGGATCACAGTGCAATAACAGATTTTCCCACCATTTTTTGGTACATGTTCTCAGTGCATGTGTTCCTCAAATGAATATATAGAGAGGTTAATTTTTATCCACTTGGGAGAGAGAATGGCCTGAATTCTGGTCTTACATAAGTAAAAACTAGAACTACAAAAGAAGTGTAGGGGACACCAAGGTGCCATTCAGTAGAAGGCTGAGTTCCCCACTGCCTGGTTTGGTAGCTGGAGCACTCATGGCTTCCCCATGGGAGGTGCTTTAAAAGGACAGTCCCACATGATGCCCACACCGTGCATGATGATCCCAGTGTGCATGCCTCTGGGAGCCCTCTGAATTCCAGCTGGCTTCAGAGGCTGAGCCTGGGGCATCCTGCTCTCCTTGCAGGCTGCCTGTGCTTGGCCCACGTTCAGGCTCCTCTGTGCCCTCACGGCAGAGCATTCGGGGTCAGCTTGAGGAAAGAGCTGTGATGGTTTTATCCGCTTGATATCCCTACAGTGACAGATGGGATCGTTCACAGGTGCGTGAGAAGTCAAGTCTATCCACGGGCATGCAAATGTGTCTGGAGGACATGTGCAAGGTTGCTTTTGGGAATGCCAGCTGTGCTACCCAACAGCAGAGGTATCTGTGGATCACCTGGCTGTGGGTGACCCAAGGTGATGTTCACAACATGTAGAAAGGATCAGAAACCCACAGATCTTTTTCTTTTACCAAGTCTTGTTTTTTCAGTCAATGAGACTCTAATACAATAAATACAGTCACTATGAGATGCAAGAAATAACTTCTGTTCTTGGTTCTGTATGAGCATATCTTCCTCCCCTAATTTAGGCTAGACTCTGATTTTTGTTATCATTCTGCTACTTTCTGTATATTCTGAATAAATTCAATAATTTTGCCCGTATTCCTGCATCACAAATATCTTAAAATACAGGCTGAAACTTTCAGATACGTATGGCAACATGAACATTTACGAAGACAACTGGTAGTTTACAAGTTGTTACTTGTAAACTGTGGCTTGGTTTTAGTAGAAATCTCTGGCCAGGAATTACTAAACCCTACGGAACTGGAGAGATTAATTCCCTCTGTGGTAGCTTCGTGGGCTGAATTCCCTGGCTGTTCTGCACAGGCAGTGGGACTGTCTGATTATCACAGCAGAATCTTTGACCTTAAAAGCTTAAGGAAACTGCTGAGGGCATTTGTCTCTTGTTAAGGATAATGGGAGTTGAAAGCTTTTAGAACTCTTCAGGATTAGGTCCAAAATTTGTACATCACAGTAGCAGCACAGATGTGCCAACAAGCAGGGCTTACTGAGAAGTGCAATTAATGTGAAATGAACTGTTTCCCTCCCCCTGCCCAGCCTCAGGTAATTCATTGGCTCTGCAAATTCAGCTCCTAGCCCAGTTCAAAAAAGACCATGGAAACATGGGTGTATTGCTTAAGAGAATCGTAACAAGTTTTTTTTTTTCCTTCCTTTGAGAAGCGACCCAAATATATTGGTAATATTTCTGTTTGGAGAGTTTAGATTTTTTGGCACAGAAAATTTGTTCCTGGAACACAGCCTACTAGAAACACAAAGTCATTAGCTGCTGGGTTATTCCAAAGTTAATGATGAAAGACAGTAACTGTTAAGTGGGATATTGAAATATGCATTTAAATGGTTTACTTTTTTTTTTTTTTTTTTTCCCCCAGTGATGGTGAAAGCAGCCTGACATTTCTAGTCAATCAAAAGGAAAACAAATAACCTCAGCTATGGAGAAAAAAAGACAGCTACAGAAAAGGGAATTTGGGAAAAGACTTTCTCTGGACAGCAGTCTTGTGGTAAGAATGAATATTTACGGCATTTAATGAATATATTTTGTCATAAAACCTTAGTTGTCAAGAGGCAATACTTGCAATTGCGTATATTTTAAAGGTGTTTATCTCTTCATCACAATATCACAACATTTTTTGATTATTCAGATTCTCCAGAGAAAAAGTACTGGAGGAATTTAAAAAAATGCTAGATAGAAACTTTACATCATACAGAAACATGTCCATTCACTCGATTTACACCAGGAAGGAATCCAGACAATTATAACAAACTGGTATGTAAAATACTACATGGCTTCTGTGGGATCAGCCTGTATTGCTTCATACTTAGCATATGAGAGCTGTGAGTAGCCGAGGTCCTCTAGTCAGAAATATTTATCAGGTTATCAGGAAAAATGTCTGCACCATAGCAAGTGTATAAACTACTCTAATATATACTGAGAAAGAAGCACAAATGCCACATGCTGTAAAACAATTGCTTTTGCTGTACCTAGGATTTAAATTCATTGGAGATTGCATTCTAGATTTATTTTTAGTTAATCTTTTCAAAGGATGACTGAGACAAACAAGGAGTTTTTAGACCTGTGTTATGGATACCTGACCAGAAAATGCTCATGGATGCTGAAGAGTTGTGTATGAGGATAAGAGTGCTCATGTCAGGTGCTCAGCATGACAGTCGGCAAATACTGAAACAGGCAAAGCTGAGAGATCCAAGGAAACCTGTGCCATCTCTTTGAAATGTGTAGGTGGTCTTCTGACGCACAGGTAGTGACTGTGGGACCCCGATGCCCTTTTGCCTGCAATGCCACACCTGTGCTAACCCCCTTACCTGAATTTTACACATTGTTACAGCTATGTAGTTTCCTTCATCTTATGCTAAAATTGTGGTTTGGGCTTTTTTTCCCCCCAAAGTATAAAGCCCACTGATGTGCTAATAGCAGTCAACATGGACTCAGCAGGTTTCAGTCTATCCACTGATGCTCTTCACTGACCTGCTGTGTTCTTTATTGGGGTCAGCAGAGCAGTCCCACCCTCCCAGGTTTCCACCCTTTCAAGGACTCTGCTCTTCTCCCTCGGGCCTTGGCTACAAGGCACGTCTCGGGTGATGTCAGTTGGCCAGTGAAGAAATGTGCAGAGAATGTTTAAAAAGGGGTCTGTCCTTTTCTTGGCACCATTTCTGAATCTGATGAATTACATCCCTTTGTTTTGAAAAATGTAATTAATTGGAGAGAAATAAAAGTAGAGAAGAACAGAGAGTTCTCTCCCAGACTCTGAGCTGCTCAGGATCCTAAGGAAGAGCTGTTTAAGCTGCCGCTGTTCAGGCCATGCAGCTCAAGGCTCTGATACTGAGACGTGACTGTTTTCAGGTTGTTCAGCCTGCAACAAAACCTGCTCTCTCAGCTTGCATGCACTCAGCAGGTCAGGTCGTGCTCCCGACACTTTAAAATTCTTTCTAGCTTGTGGGCAGAGAAGGTAGGTTTGGTATGAACTCACAACTTTATGTAATACACCCGGAGACAAATAAAATCTGAAAGGTTTTTGTAGGCTCAGAAGTATGTTTAGTCCCAGGGCCTAAACCTCTGTTTTTAGTTCTAGGCATGCACACCCCCAAAACAGACTCCAGCCTAAATCCTGCACCTAAAATGTACTGCTGTGATCCAAACAATCGACCACAGACTGTCAATAGTTTTCTGGAGAAAAGAATACTCACAGAAACTGGGTACTGAAAGCTAAGGGAAATGCTAGCAGTTATGAATTTTGTAAAAAGATATTGCTCAGTATGGCGAATCCATACTGTTTTCCCCTGAATGTTTTCACTGATGTAATGGACTAGATTTAGCCTTTACTAAATGTATTAAGATAGAAATTTCATTTCCCTGTGGTGACTGTGTGATCTGCTGGGCTGATGGAAACAAGGAGCCAGGTATTTCTGGCTTCTGGTCCCAGCTACTGCAAATTTGGATTTGATTTATAGCCAAGAGAGAGTAGCATGACTAATTCTTGCCCTTCCCTATCAGTAAGGGGAGAGTTGAGACAGATATTTGCCAATGGCATAGGAAATACTGTGTGTGTGACACCATCTAAAGTGCTTTGTGTTATAATCAGCGCTATGTGCACATCAAAACACCCATGAGGATTTGACTGGAAGAGAAATAGAAACCGTGGTTGTATGGGATGGTAATGCTCTCTCCCTGCTCTTCAGCAAGTGGTAAGTAGGGTGGGAGAATGGCACACAGCTGAAATCAGTCTTCAAGCACTGGCTTGAGGTCAGAGAGTTAGTGCCAACATGTGGCAGCTGAAGTTCTGTGGCTGCTTAACCCACATTGGTGTGAAAGTGTTGAAGGAAAAGTGTTGAGGGAAAGAAATATTGCAATACCTCAATACTTTGTACGTATAAACCCGTCATGCTGTCATCAGCCAGTTGTAAAACAATGTCTTCTGCTACAGGTGGCACTTACAGCTTGTGTCACCTGTTGAGTTTCAGTGCACACATCTGTTTGCTGTACTGGGGTGTTACAGGTCTGTGTCCGTGAGGCTTTTTATTGAGTCAAATATGTGTAATTGGATCAGAGAGTGTCATCTATATATTTAATTAGAAATTTTTGAGTACTTTGTTGTCTACTCCCAGATATTATTTCATAGCAAATTGGAAGAGACATTCTAAGATTCAAGTGCCTTCAGCAGCCTGTTAGTAAGTCACATGGATACCTTGTGACTCCATGAAACTGAACTGGGAAATATAAAGCTGTTTTTATTCCCCTTGTTGTCCTCAAATTCCTGTTCTAGTCCTCTTAATTGTTGCCTTCGTATATGTCTACCCTCTTTACCTTTTTATCACCAAATTCTGGTTGAGCATTGTGCTTTAGTCCAGTCCCCTGCTTGTGTAAATTCTTAGGTCTTGTCCTCTCACTTCCCAAAGGTTTTGTGTTTAACCTCTCAGACATTCAGGATTGGACACTCTGCTTGGGAAATCTGACCTTGATTCTCTCAAATCCAGCTTCTCCTTTGGTGGAGAGTTTATCATTTCTCAGAATTCTAATTTCTGGGTGTTTAAAGAAAATATATTTCTACTTTTGCACTCTGGACCATGAGACACAAATAGGTGTGTCTGATAACATTCCTCACCCTGCCTGGCCCTGCTGCTTTTCCCATCTGCATCAGATTGGAATCTTCTGGAATGTTTTTTCCCTGTGATTTAATCTACAAGTATTGCATAGTGATGTTTAAAACAACAAAAAAATTATTCTTCCTTCCTCATCTCTTAGACATTGAATATAGAAGCTACAATGGTATTTGATGGAAGAGTGAGAAAAAGAAGGAGGTGTTTCTGAAGAAAACACATGACTTCTATCTCCTTAGAATATGGATCTAGGCCTTCAAAATATGACCATACACTTCATCATGTTTTGTATTCAGGCCTGTCCCAACAAACAAGGAGTTTCAGGTAAAAAGATCCATGTTAGGGACATCCTTCAAACAGGGAGAAGTTTTGTACAGATTAAAACTTTCTTCCTTACACCACAGGCACAGTAACTACTTTTCAATCACTCAGATAAAGGAGATGAGTTCAGTTTTGTTTCCCATGCTACTCTATCCCTTGCAGGTGGTGTCTTGGGGGAATAAGCTTTACAATGAGGGCAAATAAGCATTTTAAAATTAAAAAATATAGGTGCATAAATATATTCATAGAACATACTTCATAGGGCACAGTTTTTTTAGTGAGTGACTTAAGGATTTACTGGAAGTTAGTAATTTGAAATCATGTAGTTTAACAAGCTCCAGAATCCTACTCATGTTAAGAAAAGCCAGAGGAATTGCTAGTACTTCTGCCCAGGTCAAAGGGACATTTTGCTGTTAGCTTCAATTAAATTAGATCCCTATCAGCTTTTAGTCATCATATCACAGGTGGTATTCCAGAAATCTCCACTATAGCCAATGGCTGTTACTGCTCTGTAGGTTTCCCATATTGGCAACACGCTGGAGATTTATTGTACACCCACTGACATTTGCAGATGAAGCAGGTAAGCCTGCAGTGACTTTGATGTTTCATAGCTCTGTATTCAGGTGAAACATTTAGAAAAATATTAACTTCATAACAATTCTCACAGGTAATCCTATGAGATCACTTACAGGAAATAATATCTTTGTAATTTCTGCCTGGCATTTAAAAACCAAAACATACCAGCCAAGGTGGATATATCTTTTACAGTTTCAATATAGTTTTATACTACCTTATTGTCTCACATGTTGTGCAAGCGATGCTACTGTGTTTTGAATTTATAAAGTTTTCTTCTCCAAGTTGATTTCAGTCAAAGCATCCCAACCACTGAAGAACAAGGTGGAATCCTGTGTCTTTCTGGATTGCTGTGTCAGAAGTAAAGACCAAAGTCGCTGCTGTTATTGCCTCAGTACTTCTGTTTAACATGAAAAAAAACCTGCAAAATTCATAATATTGAAGGAGTATATTTATTTGGAATACATTGTTTAGCTGTCACATAACACCCATGTCAGTCTGTTTTCTGTTAAAAGAGAAACAATTCTTTCTGAAGAACATTTTGCTTTATTGTGTGCCTTAAATCCTTAAGGTTTGGTTAAACAGAACAACTTTACAAAGTGTAAGAGTGTGAATATTTCATGAGTTTGTTTTTTTTTTCATGAATAATAATTTTCTTCCTGTTGAATCTCTCACTTAAGCATATGTAGTTGAGAATAACTAGTGAAAGAAACCAAATAAAAACAGGAAGGAAAGGGAATTTTCTGTGTTCTTTATTCACTTCAGACTGGAGTATACAAAGAAAACCAAAGTGAAAAGTCATAGTAAAATAAAAAAATGTACTTTGACAGAATTTAGGGACTTATTTTCTTAATATGGGTAAAATGAAGACATATGAGAAAATTTCTTTTTTTAATATTTGCAATTTATTATTTGGTATGTGAGGGAGGTATCTTAGACTACGATATTAAAAAGCCTCATGAAAGGATTGATTGTATTTCAGGTTTTCCCTCTAAATGTTCTTAAACAAAAAGAAAAATGGAAAAACCCCAAACCATAAATAGACGCAAAGCCAAGCTTTTAAGTAATTTGTGTGGGATGAGGGGAGTGTTAAAACATGTCACTGCCACCAGGGCCACGTTGGCTACTCTATTCACTGGGGTGTTCTTTGAAAATAATAAAAGCCCTATCCTTTGCCTGATCCGAACTGTCCAGTTGCCTCCCAGGCCCTTTTGATCAGGGAAAAGTCAATGTTTCAAGCTGTGCTCTTTATTTGTGTGGATAATTCCCAGCCTGACTACACACGTGGTTGGCCCTTACAGCTGTGGTGGCATTTAGCTGGGGAGATTTGAGAACAGAATATCTTTTTGAAGCAGCCAGCATTTATCAAAGCAGAAGTTTTTGTTTTATTTAAAATGAGGCTTTTACTTCTGAAAGCAAGTTGTGGTAAAGTGCTTCACTGGTGGCTCGTGAACTGTGCCCTGCTGCTTTCATTCTGGTCACACGCTCCTGTGGGGCTCCGTAGGATGGGCTTTAATGGCACCACTTTGTTGTAATAAGGGTAGAGTGTAATGTAATGAATTGCTCTGGGGCGTGGGAGGAATACCTTCATCTCCCTGCAGCTGGGTTGGTGTCACGGGCAAAAACACTGAGTTCAACTGGAGACTGCTGAGAAGTGTGCATGTGTTATCTGGGGCTGGGAGCCAGGAATTCAGGGGTTAAGTCTGACATCTGTCACCTCTAATAATTTCCTAGTTTGGTTTAATAAATTTCTGCTGTTTTCTCATTAACAAAACTCTGATTCAGTTTTCTCATCAATAAATTGGGCATTATAGTAAATTCTTACCTTGTAAGTATTCCAGGAACAGTCTGTTATTAGCCTGGGTCTGTGGCTTGCTTTGATATCTTCAGATGAAAGGTGTCACAGAGAACATGACGTTGTAGTGGAGCTGTGAAAAGTGCTGCAGCAGCAAGGCAGGAGGGGAACCCTTCGTATCTGGGAATTAAAATCAGCCAAGGGAATAGCCCTGACTATTTGTTTTGCTACTTGACTGTGACATTCACAGTGTGTCTGACATCGCTGTGCAACATAACATAATCCAGCATTTTGAAATGAAAGGTGGCATTAAAAATATTGCCTTGTCAAATGTCAGCTAATGTTCTAACTTTTGTACCCTGAATGTTTTTTTCCACCGAAAAGTTGCCACCAAATTCCTTTGGAGTCTGCAAGTATTTTCAGTCCTCTCAAAACTTGAATTTTGATTTGTGTGCTAACTTATAATTCAGAATTTTGTTCATCTGGGTACACCATCATAGATAAGCCTGTGCCAAGGGTTTAATCTGGCACTGCAAAAGTACAGTTCAGCACTGGAAAATGAACCCAGAATGTGAGCCTCAAACAAAGAGTTTTCAGTGTGTTTCAGAGGCAAGATAAAGCATTTATAGCATCCAGTGGGAGTGTAAGTCAAGGAGAACAGTTTAATAAAGGTGACAAGTGGGGAATTTCGAGGTAGAAGACAGAATACAGGGAAAAACAGCAGGCTGTGTTACTAACTGCATAGGTGAAGGTTTGCACATTCATGGAGAAATCCATAAGATATGAAATTGACACAAGAGCTCAGTAAATGGAATTCTAAGAAAAATTTATTCATAGGATTATACAATGGTTTGGGTGGGAAGGGATTATAAAGATCCTCTTGTTCCAACTCCTCTGCATCTTCCTCAGGGCAAGGTCAGTATCACACTATTCTGCAAATCTGTCAGTAAGGACATCTATGCCAGAGACTGGGCAAAGGAAGTGCTATCAGCTGTCTCAGCAATAGACAGTCCTGGAATCTGACTGGAATGTTGTGGAAAAAGGAAATCCCAGCGTGGGTAGAGTGTGTGAAAGCTGTCCAAACAGAAGAAAAGATTCTGTTGTGCACGCCCAGGGCCTTTAACCACTTGGACTTTGAGAAAACAGAGCTATCTAGAAATGTAGTGCCAAGAGCAGAGACTACTCTGCATTTGCATTTTTAATAAGGTGAAAATTGAGACAAGAGCTATCTAAATGGGTCTGTTTACAGCAGAAACTGGAAGAGGTGAGGAGAAAAGAGAAACCACTGACAGGTGACGGCAGTGTTTAGGCTTTATATTAGTGTACCAGTAATACTAAATGTGGGAACCTGTGGTCTGCATGGATTTGAGGACATCACTTACCACCACAGCAGAACATCTAGGGTACTAGGAGTGGAATCTACTTCAGCTTGCATAAAGTCACCAGTTACACCAAGACAGACACACGATGGCACTTCCACGTAGCAGTGGTGGAGATGACTGGTTTGGATTGCATTTGCAGAAGAGAGATTTGAAAATGAGGGTGTGTAAAGCACTGGATATCCAGTTACAGCAGTTAGCTACTGTAAGTCCCATTTATAAACTCTGGAGCAGCCTGGCAAACCTTACATCATAACTAAGAAATTGGGGGGCTGTGAGCTCAAAAGGGCTCAGTGAACCCAGGGAATTATGTTAGAAGAAGTGAGTGTAGGGTCTAACATAAAGAAATGATTCTGTGAGGTACCAGTGCCACGGAGAGAACTGATACTTGTGCTTGGGGTGATACAGAGAGTGACCTATTGCTTTGATTAAAGCTTACACCAAGAGAAACCAGTGATCCTTTTCAGGAACTGGAGATGTGGATAAACAGTGAGCAATAGAGAGATGCTTGAAGAGTGAATAGAAATAAAAAGCTCACAGCCCTGGAAACAAATAGTGCATGGAGCTCGTTGTTCCTGAGCAACACTTCGAATAACATTCCTGCTGGAAGATACCTCAATGGTTTATTGATCAAAAGCACTGACTCCAACACAGGCAGAAGTTTTCTCTGAGAGGAATTATTTACCATTTGTTGCTGCACATCAAAAGTTACATCAATAGGTGTATAGGATGACATGGTGACAGCTGAAACAGTACCCACGTCCCCAGAGATCATGCCTTGACAAACTGCTGGCTTTTGCTTTCTCATGTCTTTGGCACATAAACTTAAAGTGATAAACACAAGGCTTGAAGGTTAAAATAGAAGCTTTAAGAGAAATTTATGCAGCTAATCTACCCTTGTTCTCTGTCACAGAACTGGATGCAAAAGTGAAGGAAAACTGAATACAGAGAACAGAAAAGATGGTTTTAGTTGTGCCTGCAAATTAGCTGGCAGATGGACGGGGAAAAAACAGAGGGCAGTGATATTCTGTTGCCTTCTAAAAAAGCTGGAAAATTGGCCTATGTTGCTACAGAATCTCAGTAATTTTGCTGTTAGACTTTTGACATTAAAATATTAAATTCTCAACAACTCCTAATAAGCTTTTAAAGACACTGATTTGGCTGCAGAGGAGGAACTAAAAATGAAAATGAAGGAAAAAGCAAGAGATAAATGCATGAATTTTGGGAGTTATTCAGGAAGGAAAGTTCAGCACGGTACAATACAAAATTTGGGTGTTACAAAAAGAAATGATGTTAAGTGTTTAAGTTCAAAGACTCCAGAAACTGAACTTTGTGAAGTTTGTGGTAATTTATAGTTGCAGATGCCAACGCATGGAAGAAAAAAAGTCATAGTTTTATCTTGGTGTAGGGGAGACAACTGTGCTGAGACTTGATTTTCTTCAATATTTGGGACGTATTAAGGAGAAGTCTTGCTGTGGAACTGTTTGATTGATAGTAGATCTTTATTTCGGATGGAACTCCATGTCTTGATTCGGAGGAATTTGTTGATTTGCAGAGTGCACGCCGGGCTCTGCTCCCCAGGGTTTTTGGAAGGAGCTGGCAGGTGCCTGCCCTCTGGTCCAGAGCCAGCTCAGCAGCCTCCTGCCTGCTCCTGCCTTTTTCCCCGCAGGACCGGGCTGCGCGCAGGGGAGAGCAGCTCCAGTGGTGTGGTCAGGTCCTGGCTGGGATCTGGGGCTGCTCTCTGCCTCTGCCCTGCCCCACCAATTACAGAGCGGAGCTGTGACAGATGCAAGTGCAGCCCCAGAAGAGGGGAGGTCACGGAGAGCTTTGGATTTACCGGGAGCGTGCACACGCGCCGGGTGTGTGCCACGCGATTACGTGCCTCCTGTGACACGAAGGCCGCGTATCATCGGACTAGCCAGGGATAAGCAGCTACCAAGGGAAATGGATATTCTGGGCACCCTTATCTAGCTCTGGTAAGCTACCAAATGCAGCAGTGTAATTGGAGGCTTTGCCTGCCCAGATGTTAAGAGCAGAAGGCTGCCTGTAACAAGAGATCTGAAGAGATTGGGGTTAACTAAATAGGGATTTTATTGACAAACCTTTTAAAATGCTTCATGCCTTCAGCAATTAAACATAACACGTATCCTGAGAAGCACAAGCCTCCTCTGTCTCTCCCAGCTGCCTGATTCCTCTTGAACACAATCATAGGGAGAAAAGAAAGGAAAAAATTATGCACTGTGTTGTTTTATAGTGTTGATATAATTCCCTACCCTGCAAGACCAAGAATGAATAGTGAATCTACCTCCTGCTGGGTCAGTCATGGCATCCTCTCAAATGTCCTCTTTTGAATATTGTTGCATCCACAGAAGATTCTATATTTCTTTTCACAAGGCTTGTGAGCATGCCAATACACAAAGGGAATAAAAAAATCTATGTAAAAAAATGTAGTCATTTCTTGACATTTCTTGAATTTTGTTTTACCAATAGGTATGGTCAACTTTCCCTTGTGTTCTTGAATTCTGCTAATTTTGTCCACTTGCTCACAGTGAACGTGAGATAACCTCAAATCAAAGCTACAGCTCTGAACTGTTTGTAAACCAGTATTTTGAGCTTGTGTTAAAAAATTTGAGGTTTTTATACTTTAGTTCCACCTATAAAATTCTGGTTTTGTTCATATAATATATAAATATATATATACATATAATTTTCTTTTTTTCTTATATATTTATACACTTTTGATCCCCTTGCTCATTTAGTTCTACAGCTGTGATAGATGACATACACTAAAACTGATGATATACAATGTTTTGCTTCACAAGTTTACGATTTTGATCTTTAGATAAAGTGTGCCTTACTGAAAATTTCAGTTAAATCACATGTGTTTTGCCTTTGTGGAATAAGTGTT
This sequence comes from Dryoscopus gambensis, assembly GCA_013389985.1. NCBI lineage: Eukaryota > Metazoa > Chordata > Aves > Passeriformes > Malaconotidae > Dryoscopus > Dryoscopus gambensis. The sequence continues at coordinate 159,249 of WEIT01018891.1, read as the reverse complement.
TCCTCATTAAAAACCAAGCTGCCGAGGAACTGGCTGAATCTTCCACATGGAAAATGTTCTGCTTCACGCTGTCAAGAGAGCCATGCAAAACTCTGCAGTGTAAATATGTCTTTTGCTCGGGACCCCTGGAGGCAGGGACATTTGAGGGTAGGTACCCCGATTCCTGACATTTTTCTGTTCTAGGGAGTCTGTAGGTTTTTGTCGAGCTCTAATTGCTGGGAATGGCTCTGCTCATTCCTGCCTCTGCTCCTGCACCCCTGAGCCTGCCTGTGTGCTTTGGCTTTTAGGGCCTTGTGTGACCCAGATAGGAAATGAGCTGGGATCATTGCAAGGCATTTAAAATAATTGGGTATCAACAGCTGGCTTTATGGGAAGCTAACAGTGTAAATCCAGAGAGTTTTTATGATTTCAGTGGGTATTTTTCCTAGCGTATAAAGCGGATCCAAGTAATTTTGGCTGGGAAACAGTTTCCCAACTTATTTCTATAATGATGCCTTAGAGTTTTTCATTATAGTGAAAATCTCTAGTAGGTCTGAAGGGAAAAATTACCTCCACTGTTTCCAGACACCCAATATGTTTTCTCTGTGCTTGAATTTATGAGTTTTGGCAAAGATAACTCATAATATGATCAGGTTTCAGGGTAGTGGTTTCTTGCACTGAATCCCAAACAAAAGTGTAACTGTTCAGAAGGCTCCAATGTGTCTTTGGTGATGTAAAAATATGGGACATTGCTCTCCAAAATCCTGCCAGTCTGTTTTTGTCTTCAGTGTATTATTTACTACACAGTGTATTGAAAGTGTTTTTTGAAGTACAATTTAATTCCCAACTTCTTTCAAAGTTTTTACAGCATAAATTGCAGTCCTTGTCAAAAAGAGCAAGATTTAACTGTTGAGGACAATTCTTTTGTTAATATTGCTTTGTAAGGAGATTCAAATATACCTGTTAATTAAAGACCTTTCCTGGAAGAGAAGTGCTTGAATCAAATGACTCTGAGAGGTGTAATGCAGAATTCCTCTCAGACTGGGACATTAGTCTGGGACAGAACAGGTATTTCCATCCTGGGAAATTTACTTCAATGCTTTGACATTTTGGTTTCAACAAAAGTTTGGGGTTTTTTTACTTATAAATGTTGAAAACATCTCCTCTTAAACTGAATTTAGTTTCTTCCCATCTTTGTTTCATCTTTTATGGCCTTAAACACACCATGTTTGTGTGTGCAAACAAAAATCTTCTGACTCACAGCAGAAAGGGAGTGTGTGTGTGTGCGTGAGCATTAGATTCATGTAAATTGTCCCCAGAAATTAAACATTTTCTGCTATCCTAAAGGAAATCTGTTATTTTTTAAGAATTATATCGTCATGGTCCTTCAAAAATTCTGATTTTTCATGTGGAAACTGCAGTCTCCTCTGGAGCGGTCTATAGAAAATTCCAGAATATCTTTACTAAACCTGTAAAAGATGCTGCTTTTACCTTTAGCCAGTCTATCTATTGCCTTACTCCACTAAATAGAAATTTCAGTGGCACTGATTAGAGAGATATCTCGGGCAGGAAAGTGCACACTCCATATATGTTAAGGTGGTAGAATCTGACATTGCAAGCGTTTGTTTGTGTAGCGCATGTGTGTCTCTCACATGCCTGGAACTCTGGAACTCAGTAGATTTGTTCTGATGTACATTTGTATGAGATAAAAATCAAGCTAATGTCCTCCATTTATTCTGTAGGTATTTAATGTCCTTCATTTATTCTGTAGGTATTTTCATTCAAACCATTTTTAGTTATTGACTAGCACATCCTGCCTGTTTCTCCTGCTGTTACTGAGGGCCGGACAGGAGATTTCTCTCATGTTGTGTCTTTGTAAATTGGATCATCTGCTGATACTGAATCATGCTGGTTGTCACTGGCAAAGCAGCAGGTTCCTCCTAACCCTCTTCCCTGTGTGGTTCTGTTTGATGGGATTCTTACGTACTTTCCAACCACCTTCTAATCTCGGTTTCATCTGTGACTTCAAGCTTTCCTTTGAGTACCGCACCAACTACATTGTCAAGGCTTTTTTTTTTTCCCATCTATGTAGGAATTCAGCAAAAGCTCAGGTCTTGCTGTCTCAGCAGGGCACAGAGGGTTTGATTTGTGTCTGGATAACAGCACAGGTTGAATTATTGTAGTAGCTGGTTCACAGCCTCCCAGATTGGCTGCTACGTGGTGTTCTTAAGTTTGAGCAAAATTCACTGTATGTGCTAAAGGACAGAGTTGAACGTGTCTGAAATCAGCACGCCACACCTGCACAAGGCAGGGAATTATGTTGGAACGTGGCATTGTTTAAACCTAAGAGGTTTTAGCTTCCCTCTCCACATGCCCATGTCCTGGACTATCCCAGTGTCTGTGTGACAGATGAATGGACTTAATGACTGTATCATAGCTCACTGAAGAAGCTGTCTCACAACCCTCAGTCACTGTCCTTGAGGAGCTGGACACTGCTGGTGTGGTGTTGCTGCTTCCCTCTGGTGCAGAAGCTCTGATTCCTTTCAGAGCCAGTCCTAAGTGATCTGGGAATCTCCTTTGATGGAGGTTATGTGTTTCAAAGGAATTAAGGGGTTTTTTGCATTTGTCAGTCTTATGCTATACTCTTTTGATTTAAAATTTTTTAGTTCTGCTGGTTGTTAATTGACTAATGACTGCAGATGTATTACTTTGAGCATTCCACTTTGGGTACTTTGTTTGCAAAAATGTTGGAAATCTTGAAACACAGGTCCCATTAAGTGGGACACTAGAAACTTTCAGACATCTTGAGTCACCAGTTCCCTTGAAAATCTTAGCCAGTGTGCCTTCACCTCTTCAGAAATCGCATTTACAAAGATGTGCTTGACAGGGGGTTGCTAGCTGTAGAAATCCAGCCTTACCTGTCAAACAGAAGTAAAGATTTGTAATCATGCACAGATCAAAGTATTCTTCATCTGCCAAAACTTTGCTAATGCAGAATTGATAATTTAAACTACTTTTCTATCTATAAAGAATAGTTTATACGGCACCAAAATTAAAGCATCTACTCTTTGAGTACAGAATTAACTTTCTGAAATGAGCAATTATGTCAGTTAATTCATTTACATATCAAGACTAATTGAAAACAAAATCCTTTAGGTATTTTAGAGATGTGAGTTAATTTTTAACAATGCTTTAATGGAGGAATAGTACCAACCCTTTAAAATTTAAAAAAGTCAGGTTTGCGATAAGTACATTTAAATTTTTTTCACACTGGTTTTTGTAGCTACAAGTTCCTTTTTCAGCAGAAGTTCTTCTTTCTTCCAAATGGTAAATACATACTCCATGTTCTTCCACTTGCATAAAGGAGAGAGCATCAGTGCTTTCTTGAAAAATGCACTCTTCAGAATAACTGTTACATCCTGTTGGGATGGGACAAGTCTGGAAAGATTCTCATTGTTAGTCTGAGTCTCCAAGACCTGCAGAGGATGGGCAGGGGAGAAGGTCAGTTCCAGCACTCCTGGAGCTCGCAGTGGTTTAAGGGCAGACTGAGTGAAAGCATCAGGTGTATCCTGTGGGCCCATCTCCTGTGGAACACCAGGCCTTTCTAAGGAGGCTGCTGTAGCTGACTTCTCTGCCTGTTATTGACCAGAGGTGTTGCTGATATGTGGATCAAGACAGTGTCACTCATTACTCCATTTTGCAGATCGGGACCAATTTTAGGCCATGGAAAGAGAAGTCCAACACAATCTGCAGCTTTCTTACCCACTGTGTCTCCAGTGGCACTCAAAGATGTGGGCTTCTGTTAAAAAAGACTTTTACCTCTTTGAGCCTGAACGTAAGATAATACCCTGCACCGTAATAAAGCAATGAAGCAAAGAAAAAAAATTAAAATTAAATTTGAAAGGCTTCTTTTTCAGATAATTAAAATATCTTTACAATGCTTTTGCCTGTAGCCTTCTGCTGATGGTGTCAGCTCTAGTTTTCACCCTTTTGCACTGGCAATGTAGTTATACCATGCTGTGGCTCTCTGCAGATGTGCTGTCAGCTTGGCCCACACACGGAAAGTTCAGTCCACATGGGTTCTGGAGCAGGGTTGGAGATGAGGGGCCCTATAAGTTGCTGCTAGGCCAAGGTACTGACTTAAAAATTTTTTTTCACTCACTGAGGGGCATTTGAAAGTCTGTAAACCTCAACTTACCTTGCAGAGATACATGCATTATTTACAACCTGAAACGTCTCCAACCCTTTTATAAAGCTGACCTCCAAAACTTATTTCTGTGAGATTCTGCAGTCCTGATAAGTATATCAGACAAGTGTAATCAGCTGAGGTTGGTGATGTCATCCATGGGCTTTTAGTCAGGTGTGCTCATCAGGCTTTACAATACTCAGGTAGAAACCTGAGAGAAGCCAATAAGACTCTCAGATATGAAAGAGTTACAAAAAATTAAAACTGTGTTGACCCAAATCCTTGTATCCAAACACTTCTTAGCATGTTTAGCTTAGGGCCCATCTCAGATAAGAGGCAATAACTAAGCCAATATATTGTCTGCCGGTGGAATTCATGGTTGCTGGAGCTTGCTGAGGTAAATACTGTGGATAAACTTTTAACAGTGTTCAATAATTTCCTGACCTTGGCTAATGGTGGTAGCTGTAATTGGATCTCTTGCTGCAGGGTATAACAGGGTCTCCTGTAAAGTCAGGAGTCTGTCCTTTCCTGGTGCTTACCTTTCACTAAGATCCCAGTACTGTAGGGACGTGACTCAATAGGCAGCTGGTTGGATGTGTGTCTTGTCATGTGTGTTCCTATAGGATTAAAAGAAAAACTCTTCAGAGGTGGAGTTCAGTGTTTTAAATGCATGAAATAAAACTAAGTTTAACACGACAACCAATATTACCTTTCTTTTCCTCACACTGAGTTTAAAACTTTGGGTGTATTTTGGGTAATGTCTTAAAACATAGAGTTTTGGAGATAGAGGTTTCCAATTTCAAGCCAGAGATGCACCTTATTTAAAAGTAGCAGGAAAAAAAAATGCAATTTTGTTGCAAATAAATAAGGGGAAGCCTTGTAAGGCTTGTTTGTCCTGTGTGAGTTTGTAATTTCATAACTGGAGCCTGATAGGTATTTTTATCCTTGCCTGAAATGCTCATTAAAATACAAAGCATGCTACTTGGGCTTTGAACTTGCTCTTATTTGCATCCATGTACAAACATATGTAAAATTTTATGAAAATGTCAATCCCTACAGGCAAGACAGGGAACATATAAACGTATGTTTAGATATAAGCCTGGAGGCACACACAGATGTTTGAGGGACAGTGTGCTGGAGAGTTCCTTCAGTCTCCCGGCTCTGTGGAAGTAGGGAATGGAGATCCATGAGGCAGCAAAGGCACGAGGGTTAGGGATATGTTAGAAACCACAGAATGCCTGAGAGCAGAAATGTAGAAATTAGGGCTTCTGCCCCCCAAAAAGGAGGTGGGATCAGTAGCCCAGTTGAAGTGCCTCTACACTGATGCCCACAGGCAACAGACAGGAGGAGATGGGAGCCACTGTTCAGCACCAGTGTGGCCAGAAGGGATCTTGCCCCTGTACTCGGCACTGGTGAGGCTGCACTTCAAATCCTGTCATCACTTTTGGGCCACTGGTTAAAAGAAACACACTGAGGTCTTGGAGTGTGTCTGGAGGAGGGCAATGGAGCAAGTGAAGGGTCTAAAGCACAAGACCCCAAAATGGTTATCAAGCGCTGGAACAGGCTGCCCAGGGGAGTGATGGAGTCCCCTTCCCTGGAGGTGTTTAGAGGACAAGCAGGCATGGCATTTGGGGATACGGTGGACTTGGCAGTGCAGGGTGGATGATTTGACTTGGTGATCTTAGAAGTCTTTTGCAACCTAAAGGATTCTTTGACATAATATATACGCATAAGATCCCTTTTAGGGTAATCTAGGAGCATGAGAAGCAACTGTGAGATCACATGCAACCTGACCCATTTGGTGTCTATTTAGAGAGTGGGTTAAATGTTGCAGCAGGTTAAGACATGCACAAGGTGACATAAAGTTTAATGCTAATCAGCATACATCCTTCCTTGCTAATGTATATATTACAGAAGAATTTTTCTGTCAGCCTCCTTTTCAAAATTAAGCTTTCAGCTTGAAGCTTCAATGTAAAGAAGAGACAAAGCCTGATTTCACCCCCATATGCTTCAGAGTAAATCAAGCATGGTTTTAAGAAAGTCAGCGAACCAAGCCCTTATGTGATATAAACTGGCATTGATGATAATCAAGCTATTTCAGTTTATGCTAAGTTAAAATCAGCTGTAATTAAGAGCCTAACAGTCAAGAAGGTGTGACTAAAATCAGGTCAACACTCCAGAAACCTGAAATATTTCCTTTTGCTGAAACTGTTTAAGGACGTCTTTGAGGCATTGCCATGAAGGGCAAGGTGGTGAGGTTTCTACAGATAGATGCTGGTCTGAGTGAAGGCACGAGCCTCCCCTTGTAGCTCTGTGAAATTGCTTTGTTCTGTCAGTGAAAATCTCATCAGGATACTCATGTCTCTGGTTTTCGTGAATCTCCATCAGAGGAAGAAGTGTCAATAGCTTAAGCACTTAAGCTTTTCCAGAGTTTTGAACAGATTGCTTGGTTTGTGTAGCAACTTCAGGAATCAAGTGCTCAGTGTAAGTATCCTCCAATCATCCCAGGGATTCAGCCCAGGTTCAAACGTCTCATAACCCGTAGGTATTGCAAGTCCTCCACTGTGTCAGTCAACTGAGAGCATGAAGATTTTCATGCCTTGGCTACAGAGTCCTTGTAACAACTTACAATGTCTTATCTAAACGTGCCTTCTCAGTCTCTGATATATTAGTGAAGAGGATGGGTATCACACAAGGTATAAAATGTGTTACATTAAATTTCCCTCTCCTTTGGGAAAAACCTATAAAGAGTGAAAATTACTAATTACCCATTTTTGATTTCCTTAACAGCTGTAATGATTTAATTAAAACTGAGGAGATTCCCTGTAGTTAATTGGAGGAAAGCATTTCTTTCTCAGATTAGTGGTGCTAGGTGAAATGGTATCTGCTAAGTTTCTCCCTGATATTTGTCTGCAGTGGAAGGACATGCACCATGTTGGACGATGCTGGTTTTCTTGACCATAAGCTTGGCCTGACACACCCCTGTTCATGTGCAGTTTGCCAGTAAGGCCTTCTCAGGTTCCTGAAGGGGAAAAGAGGGAGGTCTGTGCTCTCACTTCCCTCAGACATCTACCCTGCATCAGTTTCACTTGTCCAGGGAGCCTGAGCATTCACAGGATGGAGCTGGGAACTAAACAGATGTGATGCTTTCATAAAACATCATGTGTTCGGCATCAATGGGGGAAGCCTACTCCAAGGTTCAGAGGAATAATACTCTTTTTACTTTCCAAAGTTCATTTCAGTAAGGCTGAAAAGTAAAGGAATAATGCAACAATGCAATGGTTAACTTGGACAAGCTGTGTCGAATTGAAGAAGTCAAAGGACCAGTGTTTGGTTGCTCGGTTGGTGTTAAACTTTCCCAGTGTCCACACAGGATGTGTCAGAGCCATGTGGTAAGGAAGGCAATCAGTTGTGCACAGGAGATAAGCCACGAGCTGGTGCTCAATGTGTGTACTTAGGGAATAACAAGGTAATATAACGTGTGCTGCATTTCTGCCTGCAGTGCTCCTCAGACCCACTAATTTCTGTGTGTTTAGTCTGAAGATTTCCTTAAGAACCAGACTGATTTGCAGGCAGCCTGGATTTTACACATTGCACTGGAGAGGGAGTTTACACAGATTGAAAGAACAAAGCACAAGGCAGTGCTGGATCCACTGAGTACAAACATGCCTCAGTGAATAACACTCCCTAAGCTTATTTAGCACCACACACTGCAAAACGTGCTAAACAAAGAACAAATTGCTGCTCTAAAGAGCTTCCAGACATAAGAACCTGAATCCATATGATACAGTGAATAATCTGTGCCAGATAAGCCTTCTAGCTGAAATGTTCAGAAGAAGTTCTTAATTGGAAGGAGTGAGGGGATGTAAGTGGGAGTTATGTGTATATCATTAGTAAGAGAACAAATGTCTCCAGCTTTAACTAATGTTGATTACAATAAATTAAAATAAAAAGGAATGAACTGACACTTGATTTGAAGCCTGAGATGAGTGTTAATTTGAATTTTCTTGATGTACCTGGCTTGTTTCATAGTCTCAGGATTACTTAATTGGATTATTTGTGCTTCAACTGCTTTATTTTAAGAAATTTCAGGTTATTAAAAATGCCAGAACAAAATAATAAAAAAACCCCAAACAAAAACCCCAAATCCCTTTCAAGTCAGATACTGTTAAAATTTTATATTCTATGACTTTGAATGGAGTTTGACTCACCCTACCAAACATCCTCAGCTCAACCTCAGCTTTTTTACTATTCAAGCATTGCTTTCAGCTCTTCCTTCAAACATGTTGCTGCTGACGGGTACCCCGTGATGCCTCTGAGGTGAAGCTCTTTTTTGGGAGTGACTTGCTGCCATGGAAGTTCAGATTTTTGAAACTACAGAGTGGATGGGGGAGAAGATTTCCTCACCTGAATCTTAAACGCTGGTGGCTGCCTAAGGAATGCATATACTGTTCTCATTTACTGATGCTCAGCTTTGATGGGAGAGAGTGTTATGGAAGGATCCAAGGCAGGGAAAACATATTGAAAATTGAACCCAAAACCTTGACTCTACAGCAGTCAGTGTAGCATTGCATTACTGTGCTTTGTTGAGACATGTCAAGAGCCCATGTGGCAGTGCTGCTTAGGCACCCATTGAAATCAGTTTTAAGGAATGCCAGAGAAATGATAGGATGAATTATACTCAGTGAAGGTACGAGGACAGACCATTTTCAGAGTTTGCTTTTTCATATTCCAGTCAGGTAAGAAACCTCATTTTCTAGTGGGAAATAGAATTAACTTCTCTGAGACCTCTTGAAATCTCTTGTTCATTTAAAGTTTGTATTGTCTCTCCCCTGATTTAGTGCTCTCTCATGCTGAAGTTTCTCTCCAGCTGTGGGGAGGAAAATACAGTATTTAGGGAGAAACTTCAGATTGACTCTTAACTCTTTATGTTTGGGTAATTTGCAGGTTGAAATGCTGCCATGTGTAGTAGCCAACATTTCTCATCTCAGTCTTTTTCCTCATGGGAGCTGGTGTTACCTTTTCTCCAGAACACATATTGCAGGCATGGGTGATTGTGTGTATAAATCTCATGGCTGCTTTTTCCATAAGTAATGTGAGCAACTTAACTGTAAATAATGTCAAAAATGTGACCTTTGTCCCTAATCCTGCCATTTTGAAAAAGCATTTTGAGGGATGTTTTTAAATAAATTTCTGTATTCTACAGCATTGTCAAATTTACAGTTCAGTCCTTGCTTCCATAAACTTTTAAAGCAATAACATTGACAGTTCAAGCAAGCAGAGTTATTCAGTTCTGTGCAGATCCGGAGATTCAATGAAATGATGATGTCGGGAAGATTCAAGCCTTGCTTTAGTCAACCAAAAATATTGACAGAAAACAAATAAAATCCAATTTTTTCTGCTGAACCCAACCATTTTATCTCATGCATCCAAGCGTTCTTCTTGGATGTGACAATGTGAGTTGAAAACATTGTTTTATCAAATACCATTCCAGCTGTAGAATCCCATATCATGCAATTGAAAATGCCTTTAATGTTCTGGTTTCTTGCAGTTTTCTATGATGCCCACTGTAGGAAATATTTCTGAGGTAAACAAGCAATAAACCTGTCACTGAATGAATTCTGTTTGTTCAAAGAGGCAGTGACTGTCCTTGCTGCAAAAGCTGTACCCTCAGTGCGCAAAAGATGGAACTGCAGGAGGAGAAATTGCACCCATAATACATTTCTGTGAGCACTTGTATATTAAACCTGAGTTTTTCACAAGTGTTTGTAACAAGTACAGCACTTCAGAATACTTTTTTCTCTAATGGTAGAATAAGTAAGTAAATGAGCACAGCTTGAAATTTGGAAGCTTTTCCCATCTAATTTATTGAATGTATTTACTTAACATATAAATGTATTACAGCTGAAACTATGGAATGCTTGATGGAAATTAGTATTTGGATTCAACATGACTATAATTAAACCAGAATTGATGAGCTTAAGCTGTGTTGTCAATAAGAGCCATGGGAGGGAAAAATGGTAAAAATTGTATCTAAATCTATCCAGTAGAGACAATGACACTCATTTGCCAGTAATTCCAGTGCAATCTGAGGAGAGAAGATATATTGTATTTCAAATTGTGCCTATTTTCTTAAAAGTTTACGAAATATAAATTAACTAGGGATTACTGGGAGGATGCGTTTTGTTCCAAGGTGCACAAATGGGCTGGGACTGGAGTTTTTCAACACTCCAACTGCCTAGCAAGCAGAGGAAGCCACCAAGGTGATAGGTTGGCACGAGCACCACTGAACAAAGCAGGCACTTACTCGGGCTTCTCACCTGGCATGCTTACTAAGGGTTTAGGTGTGTGATAGTTTAATTTGATCCATCAGCATGTGCTTAACAGCTTCATGTGTTAAAGCAATCAGGAGAAGAAAACAAAGCATCCAGCATCTGTGAGGGGCCTTTCAGACAGCAAACAAATGGCTAATAAACCACTGACCCAAACCAATTGCTGCCAAATGGGCACACACAGGGGGCATCAGCACAGCACAGGATGGAGAGAGGAAAGGCACCTTTGTCAAGCTGCAGCATTTCCACACATATAAAGAAGGAGGTAACTGCAGTATTTTAAATATTATTAACTTGCAATTTTATGGAGGAGTACAAGCCTGAGTTACACGGGAGGCACATTTGATATGGTGGAATGTATCATTTGGTCCAATTAGGATGCCTGGGGCATGACCAGATATCATCAAGGCCTCTCTGAAAATAAGTGAAATTAGCTTTTCACAGGAATCCCCTGAGAAAGCAGGACTGCCAAAGGAAGAACCCCTGCTATCTCAGGAGTGACTCCCATACTGCAGGAGGATGTGGGATAACATGGGCCATGGTTTTTGGAGGATTTTAGTGCCTGGGAGGAAAAGGAAAGGTCAGAGCTGTGAGAGAGCCTTGTTTTCTGGTGGATATCCTCACTGTAGGTTTGGGGTACACGGGGTGGTTTGGGAATGGACTCCTCTGTTGGTCCTGTACCCCACCAAGTGTCCCCAGCCTGGCCACAGTGAAGTGACTCAGAAGAAGCCCCCCAGGTGGGAATTAGGAGAGCTCTGCAAGAGAGGGTTCATACTGGGGTAGCATCTGTTGCAATGGGCTACTGTTCATTTGCTTAAAATGCAGCCAAATTGCAGCTGGTGGTGAACCTCCTCATGTGATAAATTTGCCCCTGTTCTGGATAGCTTGGCATGGGCAGTTCTGTTATGTATTTTTCTGAAGGAAGAAGATAATGCTGTGGGTTTTACTGTGATTCCCCCTGCTGTAAACTTGATATTATTAGTGTTTTCTTGTTTTTCATTCTTCTCATTTGGCATTGCTTTATCCCTAAATAATAAGGATAAAAGTAATCTTAAAAGCAAGGTTTATACATTGTTTTTTCAGTATTTGAGATACAAAAGCCTTGCCAAACTTCTTTCCTAAAATGGAAAACTCCATTTTCTCTCCCTTCCCCACTGATGTTTCTAGGCAATACAGAACTGTGAAGCAGCAGTAAGAAAAGGCAGTATGGGCTGCATCCCCAGAAATGTTTTGATATTTTGTTCTTTCTGTAACTGTAAATTAGACACAGTTTACTTTTGTTCATGACAAACAGGCAACATGGGCTACCCTAGAAAACAGACAGGTGTTGGGTCTGGCCTCAGAACTCTGTCTGTGATAAACACTCCCCTTTATGTGACATTTTCTATTAGAGCTGGCAGCAGCATTAAATTCAAATGCAACTTTCAGGAAACCTTCTTGCATAGTCTGTCAGTCCCAAATTGCCAAACAATGTCAGGAATTAGAGTAATTCAGAATATGAAACTGAATTTGTAGGGCAGCTGGCCTTTGTCTCTGCACAAGGCTAACCCAGATTTCACATTACCAAGCTGAGATGCTTCAAGTCATATTAGAGCTTTGTAACATCTTTGCTCAGACCCTGTATCTGTATCAAAGCTGCTTATTTAAATGTGGCCATCTGCTGACAGACTTTCTGAGCTCACGGCATATGTTTGTGCAAACAATATAAAATAGAGCATAGAAAAGCGAGTATTGGAAGAGTGATGGTGAAAGGGATTGGCTCATCTCTGGGTGAAGGCTCCAGGACTGGGCTGGACTGCGGATTTAGGTTTAAGCTAATCTGCTGTATAACTGGTCATAGCTCAGGGCTCTAGGGCAATGGCTCTGTACAGGTAGATACAGCCTGGGAGAGTTGATAAAGGAGCAGATAAGCGAGGATAAGGGCTTATAAACGAATTCTGCCAATTTTAAAATATGGACAGTATAGAGTTAACCTAGCTTTTACTATCTGGAATGGAGCAGCCAGTAGATACCCTCCTTTTAACCTTACAACTAGTCTCAAGAGCTGCTTCAGCAGGCAGAATCAAGCATCCCTTATTAGTTCCCTCCTCTGACTGGATTACTGAATGGAATTCTGTGGCCTTCATTATTCAGGAGGTCAGACTTGAAGATAATGATGGCCCTGCTGCCTGTGAAATCTAGTACTTCTGCAGTTCTAGAGGGTTAAGGATCAGGAACTGGATTTTGGTGTCATGCCCTGGCATTGTCTCTCCTTGTTATTCAGCTCTGTAATGCTGTGAAGCCGCACTATCATTCGTGTGATTCCCAGAAGGGAAAGAGATTTGCAGAATTTTATTATTCTTTACAAGCCAACAACCAGAGAAAGAAAGATCTGGCATAACTTTTCAAAGATGATGGGCAAAATGGAAGTGAAAAAGAGAAACTGGTAATTAGTGGCTGCTTTCAGTAATAGCTGTTCTTTTAATGTGGCTAATTCTGTGTCTTAGTTTCATCTTCAGCCTGATGGTTTATAGCCTTCCTGAAGTGCTGTGCAATGCTGTGAGAGTGCTCTGGAGGACAGGGTATCATTATGGCGTGTCACTTCTATTTTCTGGGTAGAAGTGACTACCAGAGGTTTGACACACGGACACACTCTCATCCTTCCCAGTGGAAGGCCTGTGTGCAGAATAGCTGGGAGCAGCACAGGGGAAGTAGCAAGGGAAGGGAAGCAGGGCAGCTCAGGGAAGAACCCAGGCAGAATTGTTTCACCATGTGGTGCAGCAGCCAATTGCCTTGAGCTGCTCTCCTTTCCATGACTTTTGGGGCAGAGGGAAGAGCTGCTGTACTTTTAATAGAAATGTACCAGCTTTAAAATTCCTTTGACCTTTTGGCAGGAGGAATATGCTGTACTCAAAACACTAATTTAAAACCAAGAATTTCTAAAAAAAAGTGTGAATTGTATGAATGAGAGGGCCATTTCAAAGAACAAAGATGCTTTTATATTTATTTTGGGTTCAGCTTGTTTGTAGAAAATCTATCTGTTCCTGTTCTCTCTGGACTAATACATCAGACTGTGACTTGTCGTGTCTGCTTGCATTAATAGCACTGCTTTATGATAAATGTTATAACACAGCGTGACTCGGATGATTCTCCTCATGCCTTCAATTCAGGACTGTCACAATGAAACCTTAAAGAATGTGTGTCTTTTGATTCACCACTTCATCAGCACTGTGCTGATCCTGCAGCCATTTTTAGAGCTATTTGTTTTATCTTTGCCATGTATTGCTTGGCTTTTGCTTTTAGAATCCCAATGGAATTTTCAAACTGATCTATCAAAGGCCAAGGTGATCTGGTATGAATAAAAGAAAAGAAATAATAAGAAGAAAAGGACAGTGTTTGAAACTTGTCAAATTGTTGTATCATGTTCTTCACATTAGGGCCAAAACTCAAGAAAGAAACTTTGATTTTTAATTATGGATTTTCCAAGACAGAGAAGCATTCCAAAGAAGATCTGGGAAACTCTGAGAACTGTCCTAACCAGTGCAGCCCGCGTGATAAGTCTAAGGACAATGTCTTTATCACTTTGTTTTGTATCCAGTAGAATAAGAGAATACAATTCTCTAATTCTCTCATAAGATATAAAATACCAGTTTAATTTTCTTGCAAAAATCTATGAGATTTTTATTTATAAATGTCTCTGGCGTTTCCCAGTTCAGCATAGGAAAATGCTGAAATGTGTGCTGAGACATTTCTTGCCAAACTCTGTTTGCAGTATCTGCATCCACTGTGGGATATCTTGGAATGTGCCATTGACACACCATGGGAAAATTGCCTTTCCCTAGGAGAAGTGGCATAAATGGTGGAACATCTCCTGAAATGGGAAATTTCTTCAAAGAGGAGCTATAGGGCATGAGTGGGGTGAGCACAGAAACAAAGCTAGGATCTTGTTCTAGCTAGAAATTCCATATCCCAGAAATAGTAATACTTAACCCACAAGGATTTGTGAACCATATTCAAATGAAATTGCAATGTATGAATATTGTACCAAATTTCTATTAGCTATTTTGAAGTTATACATTTTTTATCATATAAAGTATGCTAAAATTGTTCCTGATCTCCTGCCTGCCTGTTTAATTTTAACCAATGTTTACAGCAAGAGCTGGTAGAAGCATTCTGAATTAAAGCTAAAAGTCAGTGCAGAAAAAACCCAAACTATTCCTGTAAAATAAATAACTCATTTTGTTGATGGACTCCATTTGCAATACAGTCTAAGTCCTGTTAAACAAAGATAACAATATAACAGATCTCCACAACATCCAGACACCTGAGGCAGGCATTTCTTTATAAAATTCAGGAACCAGACTGTCCTCTCATATTTTGTTTCCTTCACTTTCTGTATGTACACACAGACACATAATTATAAATGACACGTCATTTTTTGAGGGCAGAATTTGGTTCTGAGTTAGGTACAGTGTGTTTGTGGAACTAATGGCTATAATATTTCTTTTGAAATGTTATATTCTGCCTCCTGTTTCTATTTTGCTTGCCCTCTAGGTAAGCAAAACCATTTAAAGTCAACTGATATCAAGTGAGACATGGCTGTAGTGATTGTATAAGTTAGGAAAACTGAAACTGAAGCTAAATTTTTTAGATTATCTTCTGCTCAGCAGGCAGTTGCATGTGCTATTGACAAAAGAAGAAATCACTCTGCAAAAGGAGAGGCATATATTTTGGTTAAAGGTGTTGTATGCACGCAAGGCATGCATGAAAGTGGCAAAGGACTTAATTTTACTGGCAAAAATAGTGGTTTTGCCACAAAAGCCTAAACATTGTATCATCTGAAGAGATACCACTGCTCAAAAATCTTGTGTGTTAGACTGCTAATGCTTCAATAGTAATATCTAAGGATGAAATAAAAATCAAATTAAAGTGTGTGTGGAGCTACTCTGTGTGTATTAGAAATGTAATTCTCCACATATTGAGGAAAATACACGTCAGTGTCATTTCTGGTGCCCTTCTTGCACCGGGTATTACAGTGTGTAGTAAAAGGTCTCAGAACTGCCAGAATGGAAATTTTTCTTGTGTTTTACAGTCCTTGTGCTCTTCCCACTTTTAGATGCAAGAATAGAAGAGATACATGATAAGAGAAAGGGAAAGCAAGGGAAATCTTGGTTTCTTTGGGACTGTATGGCTTCAGCTGTTGTTGTCCTGTGCTAGTTATAGTCCCCATCTGTGTCTGGGTGTGCTAACTTTTGTATTTGTACAGGCTAGAACAGTGAGTCGAGAGCTGCTGGGACTCAGAAAATCCATTTTGGCATTAAGTAATTGTGTTTTCTCAAGTGGGATTCAGCGCACAGGTGGAAAGGATGCCAGGTGCTCAGAGATGCTGTTCCCTGCATCCTTCTCTCTCCCAGCTGTGTTTCCTTCAGATATCTGTGGAACTTATCCGTGTAGCTGTGAGAGAGAGAGGAGCAAAGCACGTATAAGAGGAATGAAAAGTTCTTTCTGTGGCCCTATAAGGGCATGTGGAATCATGTGCTTGGCCTGTCCAATTTACCAGACCTTTAAAAACTAATTCAACATTACTTGATCATTTCCCATTTGTGCAGAAATTGTCTGCATTTGCATTCAATGTATTTAAAGGATGTAAATCCATTGAATACAGCAGAGTCTAATTGAGAGAGATGGTTTTTGAATCAAATTCAAACCAATCTAATATACATTTTTTCTTCTTTTTGATTACCTGCCTCCCTGAAAATCCTTTTGTATCCAATAACTTGTAACTCCTGTAAAGATACAGCATCCATTTCCTGGGAACAGAAGGCACTGGTTTAGCAGAAGAACACAGGCTGCCATCTGAGGCTGTGCAGCTGATAGCCTGATGCCAGGCCAATTGCCTGGGAGGTTAAATCTGGACTGGACATTTCAAGGCCAAGAGAAGTCTTGTTCCTGCTCGTGTGTGTTGTGCCCATGCTGTGGCTGTGATGTGCTGCTGCTCTCTGTGCTGAGATGTCCTCGGAGGGATTCACAAGCTCAAGG
The DNA here is from genome assembly GCA_013389985.1 of Dryoscopus gambensis. Classification (NCBI taxonomy): domain Eukaryota; kingdom Metazoa; phylum Chordata; class Aves; order Passeriformes; family Malaconotidae; genus Dryoscopus; species Dryoscopus gambensis. The sequence goes on along the minus strand of WEIT01018891.1, from coordinate 142,734 downwards.
CAGCAGTCATGATGTTGGCTTGTTCTTTGACTGAGAAATTCAGTCCCCCCAAAAACACCACAGAAGCCCTTGTACTGGGTTGAAGGCTTTCCAGTGGGGTCTATCAGAACTTTTCAGTCTCTTCTCTATAGCTGAGTATCCCATTGTGAGGTATTCCCTCAAAGAAAGGAATGTATGGAGCGAGGATGCTGCCTGTTAGGGGGAAGCTGTCCTTGGAACCTACAGCTTTAGGCTCTGTATTAACAAATACAGTGCCAGCACAGCACACATCACATTCACCTTCACCATTCAAATGATCCAAAGTCATTCCTCTCTTTTAGACTCAGTTTGGTTTAGATCTTATTTTGTCCCCCGTTCTATCGAAAGATTCTGCATTTCGGAACCACACTGTGTCAGGGGATGCTGCTCCTAGCTTTGGTACAGGTTCTTCACTCAAGATCCTTGCCATGTCCCTGCAGAAGGCAGCTGTGCAGTGGCCCCCTCTGTATCTGATATAAGTTTTATCATTTTTTGTTGTCTGGTACAGAATGAAAAGAAGTAACATGAAATACAGCAAACCTACCTCTCTCTGTTTCACTAGGAAATTATTTTGTAAAAAAAATCGTTATGGTTCATAGGAGAGGAATAATGATGCTTTTGACTTGTAATTAAAAAAAATCTCAAATTAACATGCATTTGAGAAACCTTTATTTTTTCATAAATTATTTTCAGCTCTGGATACAGATCCTAAAACCATTGTTCTATTACAACACCATCTTCATTTGGGAGATGTCAAGCAGTTGAAGATATTTTAAATCTATGTTATATAACTCTTTTATTGATAGGAAGGTAAAATTTTCTTTTCCAAACAAATTTTTCTCTCTTAGATTTTATTTCAATCAAGCGTACGATTTCATAATTTTATCAAATAAATGCAAACTATCTTCTAGTTACTCTCCTTGCTGTGGGGTTTGTTTCATTTAAAATGTTATTTGTATTCAAATAGTAGCTTCTGGCATATCATTTTTACAAAGGATTAAACTTACTCTTGAATTAATAAGCCTTGGACTGTGAGAACATACATTTAAAGATACAATTCTGCAGAAATCTCCCACTTTAAAAGATAATTCTCACAAAGCTTCCCCATAATAATGGGTGATATGCAGGTTTCACAGCATTATTCCAAGTCTAGAAAATGCAATGCCAAATGCCCTGCTTTCATCACCTATCCTAACATCACACAGACCAGGGAACACAAACTGTGTCTTCCCCTGCCCACAGCCCTCTAAAGCTCCACTGATCCCTTCCCTCAAATTGCTCAGAACTACAATAGTTAATAGTATTTTTATAATTTTCCTGTTAAAGATTTCTTCCTCTGGAGCAACAGGTATTTTTTAGTTGAATTGCTGGTTAAGCCTTTCCTGTTCAGCCTCCTAAACATTGATTTCACTTGCAAGCTGGAAACTAGGAGGATCTTCATGGCTTGGGAGGCTGAAGAAGAGTCTGTGCTCAGATTTTGTGATGTTGGGTATAACCCCTTCCTGCTCTCTGGGAGGACAGGTTCTGGGCAGAATTCCTTAAGACCCCCATGCAGCCCATCACAGTTGCTGGTGTTGCACAAACAAGGACAGTAACTGTGGTTCTAACTTGAGAAGAGGCTGTCAAAAACATTATAAAGCTGCATTATTTTCAAAGACAAAGAATTAGACTTCAACGAGGAGTCTGCAGCTGAGCTGAGCCATAGACTTCACCCTCCTGTGGCTTTCAGTGAACTCCCACTGAGGTTCTCATCAGCTTCTCATGTTTCTGCTGCCTGGGTGAGAGGGAAAATATTGTTATAGAATAATGTGCTGTAATTCTTAAAGGAGAAACTTTGCTTTAGGATACAGTGTGAGATAATCAATAGGTCTAACTCACAGCCTTGCAGATGTTTCTGGAGTTGTGTTTGTAAAACGTGAAAGACTTGTGCAAGGAAACCTGTTGGTTTAGGAACTGTATGTTAGAGGGGTAGAATGCAGAAAAGCTGGAAAGTCTTGTCTTTTATTCCATTGTACATGAGTTTCAGGGGTTTACCCAATTATTTAAAAGAAAGGCAACAGTAATTGTAATTTATAGCCCAAATGGAAGAATGTTGTAAGTGAGGCAGGATTTGATGTATGAAGAAAAATGTTTCATTCAATCGGTGCTATGAAAAACAAATAGCTTATTAGGGAGGAGATATTACAGGAGCCTACTTTTAAAAAGAATACAAGATTGGAAAGCTTATAATATTTTTCAGCTGAAGTGACTGCTGGTAAGAACAAATCAAGCAATGGCCAGGAATTCACAGACCCACGGCAGATGCAATTGCAGGGTCAAGTTGTAAAAAAATCCAAAAAAACATGGAAATGTGTATTAGCTTTTTTCATTTTATCGAAGGGAAAAAAACCCCATTGAAGATCTGTGCATCATCTCTTACGCTAACCTGCCACTACTATAGTTGCAAGCTATGGGATTTGTTTCTGGTGAGCCATTTACTCATCACAGGGACAGTAGCTGCAAATTTCTGTGGTTTATGACCTCTAAATGCTCCTCTGCTGGCATTACTGGGGTCTGTTCTCCACTCTAGCTAAGCAGTTCTTATTTCACATGAATTGAGTTGCTCATTTAATCTACCCTTTTACTCCTCTTGTTTAAAGCTATATTCAATAATTTCTTTGTAAATAGATTCAAAGCAGGAAAGAAGATGATTTCTGAGTAACTTGGAGTATTGATTTAGCAAATTCCTAGCACAGTCACAGCTTGAGCCTGTGGTTCTGCCAGTGGCCATTGCTTGAAGGCAAGAACCACTGGCACCAGTTGAGAAAGAGAGTTTGTTTATTTCAGAAATATTGCCTAAAAGCTGATAAGCTTGAAAGCCCACTTTTGCAAGTGACCTCTACAGGAAAGAAAAGAACTGAATATTTTAATGTGACTTGCTGTGGTATAAAATAATTGTGGGTTTAGTTGTGAAGAACGTCACAACAATATTTGTCCAAATGTATAAATTGTCAACTCTTGGCACATAATTATTGAAAAAAAGTAATTGGCCAATAAAATTTTTACTGTTCCAGGGACTCTTCAAAATTTGCAAACATATCAAATGCCATTAATTATCTCTGTGAACTCCTGGGACCTCAGCTGGTCTTGTGTCTGCAGGAATAGACTTCTAAATCTGACTGCGGCAGAACCAGGAAAACATACTATTCTTCAGCCTTTCACCTCAATTTCAGATCAGTGTCTCCTAAATGTTTTTGTGTTATGGTTTAAAAAAATAATAAATAAGATTGATAATATAATTCTTGGACTCAATGCAGACTCTTCCTCCCTTTAGTCATTAGGAAAATATTTTCTCTAACTGATCATGTTGTAAAACGTGTTATTTCAAACTACAGATATTGACAATTATTATAAATCAAGCTGAACAGACATAATTAAAATTTAATTTTAAGTTTGTCAAGGTCTTTGGAAGTGTATCCTACGGGCCATATGTGTCTAGCTTGTGGCTTTTTTCCAGCTGACTTTGGGCCAAAAGTTGATATTGTTGTTGAACCCCCTTTCAAAAACAATTCAGAGGCACTTCAGGCACTTCAGAGGGCGAGTGCCTGTTAAGCTGAGTGAAAATTGAAGTTTCCAGAAATTGTCATTAAATATGAGTTGTGGGAAGAAATGGTTCTAAGAAATTAGATATTTTTAACCAATATTGCTGCCTAATTGCCTCTGGTTTCCTCTCCAGTGCTGACAAATTCAGTGCCCAGCACTGCCATCGTGCACGTTCTGACAGCCCAACTGAGAAGGATGAAACCTCAAAGGGATAATATGACTCTCTAGGGATTTTTCACATGTGCATCAGCTTGGTGGTCATGTGGAAAGAGAGTCTGTGTTTGAGGGCAGACTTGCATTCTTGAAGTTGCCATGCACTTGTACCATGAACTCTGCTAAGTCAGTGCAGCTTTTACACTTTGTTCCTGAGCAATGAGATTTACAAAGTGTCAAATGTTCTTGAAACGCACGTGGGAATGTACATTTATAGTGAATACCAAAAATCTATGAGCTGAAAGCAGTTTCTCTAGGCTCTCCTCCTACAAACCCTTATCTATACTTCACTTTTTATTCATTGTGTCTTTTCTCACTGACATCAGCAGCTGGTTTGCAGTACATAGAAAAGTATGTGCTTCAGCCTGCAAGTTCAAGGCTTATCGGAATCCAGCAGAGTTGTACAGTTGTCCTGCCAGTGCAGGACTGGCACTAGGTCAAAAAATACACAAAGTAATTCATTGTGAGATAAGACCTGAGCTGTTACAACCTCAAGCTAGTATAGGTAGATGCCTATATAGCTACTATAGTAATTTATTTATGAAAATTACAAAAACACACCAAAGCCTTGCCTACTTTCAGCTGCATGTTTACTCTTGGTGAGCTCGTGTGCTGATGCAAATTTTCAGCATGAGTTTGCTTAGCAACTCTTACAAGATAGAAGTAAATTAGTGTTATTCTATCTTTCAATATGGGCAAAATCTGACAGTTCTGTTAAAATGTTAAAAGAAATTCTGCAAGCAGAGCAAGGAGACAACAACTCACAATGTCAATGTTCATGACCAACAAAATTTGGCAACTCATGTCTTAATTTTTTTTTTAAACTTTCCTTTTGGTTATCTTATAGCTGTTTATGACACACAGTCAAAAAGCCAGGGATTACCCCTGAGTTAATAATTCTAATGGCCCCTCTGTGATTTTGGTGGGAAAAAAGCCACCAACCTCAGAAACCAAAACTAAATCCTCAAAATTCTTAGAATATCTCTGTCTTTTTGCTTTAAAATGTCTGAAAGCAACCAAGAGATCATTGAATGTATTTATTGCTCAGCTATATTTCATAACTGTTTTAATTTTTAAAATTATGATTGCTCTAGGGGCTGGTGATTAGATAAGTGTTCAATATGTTCAATATATTCAGATGGGAACTAAGTACTACTGTTCACGGATGAGGCATTATAGTTACTATAGATAGTTTAATGAAAATGTCAGCTCAATTTTCAGTAGCACTCAAGAAAGGAAATTGAATTTAGAAATTATTGAAGAAGGAATTGAGACTAGAACTGTCTGAAAGTGTTCTGTGAAAGTACGACAATATGCTTGCCATCCTCTTAACATTTTCACTTTGTCAGCTTCTGCTGGCCGGTTTAAGAGCCCTTGATCTGACCTAGTTTGGCTGTTCTTTCCTTTTCTGATACTTGAAACTCAGACTGTTCTTTGTCACAAATCGCATTGCTCTAAGGTGTTTTTATCATATGGTGTAAGATTTTCTCTGATTCTTTTTCCTTGATCTATTAAAAAAGAAAGATAAAGAATGCTGAATGCAAGGAGGAAAGGGGATTATCTCATCTTGCAAACTTATTCCTAAGTATCCTGTAGCAGTTCTGGAAGTGAAAAGCCACAGCTCAACAAGAAGATAATTGTACCCTTGTGATCAGCCTGATGGAAGCCAGTGAAACTATTCCAGTGTGTAATATTTGGCCACTGCTTGGATATTTGTAGCTGCATAAGCTTATAGAATGCTTTTCAGTTACTAACAGATAGTATTATATGCTGTTTAAATGAATTTATGCACATTTCATAGGTGGCAAATATATTATTTAACTGGAAAGTCATCTTGTAGTGATGAGCAGTGTTTACACTTCACATTTAGATGTAAGTGCAACATGAAAGATGCTCTAAAGCAACTGCTGAATTGGTTCCTTAAACCCTGCCTGTCCTTCTGCCCTCAGTCACAATCTGTAGAGCAGAATGTTTTTGGTAGGATGGGGTCAAACAAATTACCCTTAGAAGATTAAACTTTAATTATTTTGATTGAAGATGAAGATTAACTCTACCATAACTCCAATTGTGTTTATTAATTGTGATAAAATATCATGTGGGATTTGGAACCAGTGGCTGCTTCCTGTTCTGAACCAAAAATAATGACTGAGTACATATTTGAAGACTGATTTCATTAATAAAATCTGTCACCTGTTAAGCATTAATGCGACAGGAAAATGAAATCAGTGTGGAACAATATTACTTATCCTGCATTGATAACTATTTGTAACCTGAGAACTCTGTCAGCAGAATTGGCAACTTGTAATTACATTGGCATGGCCATTGGAGTGTTTGAGTGTCAGATGATTAGAATTGATGAACCCTGCTTAATGAAAAGCCCTAAAGGTTAGTCAGTCGTATTCATATAATTGAAGACAATCTCAATTAACTGATAACAGTACTCTAATTTTTTAAATTTTTTTTTTACTCATTTAAAGATAAAAGTAAGGTTTCACTTTGTTGTCCATTCAGTGAAGAGGTTTATTTAGGTGGGATCAGTGAACTAGTGAATTTGACAGTGTTTTTCACTCCCTCAGTCATCTACTATAGAAAGTCTGATTCTGTCCTTGCTTATGCCCTGCATCACCCAGTGACCACCCCTGAACTTCTCTGGCTTGAGGCAATTGTAAATAAAGGAAAAATATGGCTTCATAATAAGAATCCCAAACACCATATTAGCACAGCAGCTAAGCTGGCTGCCAAAGCATGCGGGTGTTTGAGGCGTTTCGTTAACTGCTGCTACAGGAGCAACAGACATGGAGACAGTTAATTTTAGCAATTAGGATGGTCTGTTTGTGAAGTGATTCATAATATGCTTGTTTGTATCTCATCAAAGCAGATACTGGGTGTTATTATCTATGAATGCTAAACACAGTGATTAATTACACCGATGTACAAGAAAGCAAGATAACTTGCATTTTCATGATAAGAAAATGCTGATTCCCTTTGTCACTATAATAAATGGTTCTGTCTTCCTTTGCTTGCCTGTTTAGATGTATGGAGATAATACTAATTACTTTATAATTAGTTATGTGTACAAATGAATATAGCCCAAAAAATGCATACATTTCAAAGAATCTCATTTCAGTCTGCAGGGAGCAGGAATTTGGAGTTATTAATCTGGATTCATAGTGAAAGAATAGAGAACCTAATACTTTTCCTATGGTGCTGGGACTCCTGGCATATAATCTAAGCCTCTGAATACAGGAAAAAATAGAGACAGAAAAAATATAAGCCACCTCCTGTCTTTCATTAAGCCGTTTAGAAGTGTTAAGCTTTAATCACTTTAACCACAGGGAGCTGAATCTGACACGGGGACTCCAATAATACCAGATACTAGTGCCAGGCTGGCAGAAGGCCTCTCCAAGGACCATTTGGGAAATCTGGGCCCTTCAGGCTTTTCTGGACCTGCACTTTCACAATCAAATTGCCTGTGATTGAGGTAGTTCATGCTGCCACTGTACGAGGTTGTGCAAGTTCTGTAGAACTGGCTGGGACACTTGCAGAGCTGAATTATCTGGACAGGGAAAATGACTGACATCTCTCTACTAAAGAGATTATGGGCCTGGTTAAATTTGAACCCAAGGAAGTGTTATTTTATGTTCCATTTCCCCACCGGTACCTCTCAGACTGACTGTTCGGCTGTTGGCAGCCTTTGCCGCTCAGTGGGAGAGGAGCAGTCCGGGCTGTGCCCACCAGGGCACTGCACAAAGCCTGCCCCATACAGAAAGAAGCTTTTTGCAGCTGCAGTTTTACATACTCATTAACCGTGTAATCTTTAATTTTATCCACCCTCTACTTCCTTTAATAGGAATATGTACTTGAGCTGGTCTTTGGAAGGAATGCGGCTAATGCTATTCTCATGCATAATTGTGTATGTCCATGGGAAGCACTTTTGTTTATATTCTTGTGGCCAGATATGACTTGGATTGTTTTTTACTAGCACATTGTCTGTGGAGGCCAGTGTTCCTTGGGAAAGTGGACACTTTAGAATTTCATTGTCTCTTTGAAGGCGACTGTCTCTAGATCACATGCACATCAGTTTGAAATATGTCTGAATCAATCCTGATCTTAATAGCCATTAAAACCTCAATTTTGGTTTCATAGCTATGAAACTGAGGGGAACAATAAAGAAGCACCACAAGCAGCAAACGGGCTATTTTGGAATTCATGTGATGCAAGCATGTTCTGCAGACTGTCATGCCTCTACTGAAGGCAAGATTTTTTTTTCAAGATATTTGTTTTAAAGAAAGGGAAGAATATGCAAATGAAGTCTATTAGCCAGATGAATAGCTAGTAATGCATGCTATCCATTTCTATAAAATATATATATAGATTTCTCGTAGCATACTTGCACTTGCAATAACAAATAGGGTAGCCTGAAAGATGACTGAAAATAGAACATGATTAGGGTAGTTAAACCCTGATTTTTAGATGCACTGAAAAAATGTAGTGTACACTCATTTATGTGCAAATGTAATGGAAAAAGGCTGTAGGTAAAGTGGCGAAAGCCTAAACAAAATAAACACTTAATTTTCTTTTATTGTACTTTGTGACTATTAATAATATTACGGTACTAAGGCAGAAACATTAAACTAAGCAGGGGACCAATAAATGTTCCTAGACTGTGCAATGCTGTTGATATTAGTGGCTAATAGCTCCAGAGTTCACATAAAATGCAGATTGAAGTACAAAGAAGATGTTTAGTGAAGTCAGCAGTGGCAGTGAACTGTTTACAGGTGAAACTTATAACCAGAGGGCAGGCACAGCAGGGCATTTTCTGCAAAAGATATCGAACAGGAACTTTTGGAAGCACTTAATCAGACTGTCTCTGTCCTCAGGGGAGAGATTTGATAATCCCAATTTATTTCTCTTCAAAACTAGCTTCTGAAAGCATTAATTATAATGTGCCGTGTTTCCATTTATAAATATCATGAAAAATGCAAGGACTATAGGGTATGCTGATACGAAAAAAAAAAAGTCCACATTGATTTAAGATCATCATGCTGAAGTTATGAGAGATGATTTGATACCACACTGTTGGGTACATGAATGAGAAACTGAATTTGAAGTTAATGAACCGTAATTAAGTTCACTCACTGTGACACACAGAAGAATGTAAGACTCGGCAGTAGTCACACTGTGCTTTGTTTCGCCTTGCAAATCTGGACACAAACTGTTTCCCACATCTTTATCTGAGAGATTATAAAGAAAATACTGACTGCAGATGAAATAAATAGCTGTATGTTTAATTGTAGGAAGGAGATCTCCACCTCTCCTGTGCCCTCCATGCTGAATGGCAGGGGGCATTAAAAGTACAAAACTGACAGTGTTAGACAATATTCATCTTAAGAGTGATGCGTTTTACCAGTGTCAGTTGAAGAACTAAAATGAGAATGGGTGCCTAATTATATTAATATGGAATAAGATCATTCAATCCACAAACGAAAAAAAAAAAAAAGAGGAAATACTTTTTTCTGAAGTGTTCTTATTCAAAACTGTATGTACTTATTTTCATTATTATTTTATTGTACAATATATTCTGCATTTATAGGAAAAAATTGAGAGAGTATAGTTCTTTTGCCTGACTTTGATCAGCGTATACATTTATCTAGTTTTCCCCCCTTGATTTGATTTATGATTAGAATAGTAGGATAGGTTACCAGAGTCATCAAAATATCTTGTCCATGTGCACATTGCATGGTAGATAAGCACTGATTATGGCATCTCTCTGGATGTCTGTTTCTTCAAGACAAAGAATATAGCTTGGAGATGGGACAACTAGCAATAAGTAAATCAACAGTGAGGCGAACAAAATAAATTGTGCAGATTATTTGTATTTCTACCCAGTTTTGAAATGAGCTGCTCTGTTGGGTTTCTCAGTGCAAGAAGGAAGCAGAAGCTCAAGCAGGGGATTTCTTCAGTGAAAAAAGAGCCGGGGTACAATTATCCTCTTAAGTATCTCTGTCTGCATTCACATCTGTCTAGGAAGAATAGGGAAGACTGCTGGTAATATTTGGCATATTGTTGTCTCAAGGGCTAATTAACAGGGCTTTATCCAGAACTAGAGGTGGATAGAAATCTTTTACTAAATAAATTGGTTACATTTAATATATTGAAAGATTCCGGGCTTTTTTTCTGCTGTAGCATTGAACCTCAGGGTAAAACTGCAAGGCTTGTCTCCAGAAGACTATCCCAGCATTAACTTGTCAGCACTCTGAGAGTCTCCCTTCCAGCAGGAGCCATCTCACTGGAAGTCCTGAGGATCTGCCGTGATGGCTGAGCCATCGAGCAAACTATCAGCGTGTATGATGGTGGTCACCCAGTATGAGAGAGCAAAGTGTGAGAACTTGACTGAAACTGTTTCCCCTAAGCTGGTCAGAGCATGCAATGGAGCTCAACTCATCTTTTCTTCAGTAATTTATTACCATAGAATCATAGAATCTGTTAAACAGGTTAGAAGTAAACTCCACTATTTAAAGTCTGTTGAAGGGAGAGACTCATTTTCCTGTCTGCTCAGTTGTCAGATTGTCTCTTACTTTGCAGTCCTCCATTTCCTCACCTTTCTCTCAATGCATTTTAGGAAATTTACCTCTCAAGCCTCTTGTGAAGAGTGGAGTTTGCCTTCTGACCCACTGTTAGTGTAAAGTTCTACTCACCACTCTGCTTGGAGAGGTGTCGAAACGCATCTGTACTATTTCCCATGTCTTCCTTACTCTTTGGAAAAATGTGTCATTAATAGCCAAAAGATACCACTCTCCTTTAAAAACCTTTAAAAGACAACTTTAATACACCATGTATTGAAAAAGAAAATGGTTAAGATGACACCTCTTCCGAAATCCCTGCTTATTCTCCTGCCTGAAATCCACATTTTACACAGCATCAGTAAGTGGGTCTCCTAGATCCAAAACCTGGTGAAAGGATCTGGTAGTAATTTCAAACAGCAGAAATGGAGACAAGATTCTAGATGGTGAGGGAAGGATTCCCATCACTTTCAAGATCTGGATCATCCTCATTTGGAGGCAAAAGTATATCCTGGTGATCAGTATTTAGTGATTCGTCAGTGACAGGAAACTCTCCCCCTGCCTTTATGAAGTTCCTTTGCCTCATGGTACAACTGCAATCCGTTAAGTTTTTCCAGCAGGGTGGCACGTAGCATTTCAGAGCTTCATTACATGTTCTGGCAAAGTTCAGTTGCCTGGAAATCAATTGTGAATTTGGGTCAAATTTTCCTTCTCATTTCAGGACAAAAGGAAAAAAAAAAGGCAAAACAGCAAAAGACCTCTATTATCGAGGGAGAAGGCAGTGATTTTGTCCTGCTTTTATGAGGTTCAGTTCTCTCTGCCTCAAGAGCATTGCAGCCTCCGAGCAATAGGTCATTATGTTGCATGGGGCATTCATAGTCCCTTCTGTTGACTCTTTTCTACTTTTCATAAATAATTGACTGTCCACTGGTACAGGAATAGGAATCTAAATCTCCCACTACAGAACAAGAAAATTTTTCTGGCTAATTAAATGTTCTGTGCAAAGTGAGGAAGCTTCCGCACAAAGGGAGGGGGGGACCCATTCAGGAATCACTTATCTCAGGCTCACTCAAATTAGCAGTTCCAGTGGCATCTCCTCAGTTCATAATTTTTGTCCAAACCACACTTGGGTTCCCAAGCATGGGATGTCTCCAGCACTCTGGGTGTTATGCTTTCTATTATTTTATCTCAGCCTGTTGAAATGAATTTCTGGCCTCACTGTCTGGAGAAATGAGACGCTGACAGTGGTAGGCAGCTGTGACAAACTGTCACATCAGTACAAGAAAAACCTGGGTAAAATGTAATATTCAGTGAATATTCAACTGAGAAAGCAAGTTAGGCTTGGCCAGTGCTGTACTAAAAGACACCTCTTCAGGTCCCAGAACACATTATGTCTGAATAAACTGAATGCTGCTTGCCCTGATATAACTCAGGATTTCCAGTGCTGTCCGTCTTAAAGAAACCTGTGAGCTTCTACATTTTTTAGGAGCATATTTATCATCACATACAAACCATCCCTTTCTCTAGGTTATTCATTCAGATTACTGAAATGATACTTTATGAGCAATGTCTTGACTCTGCATTTATTTATGTTCTTAAGCCACAATCTGTCTGGTATGGTGCATTTTATACCTTTATTTTTTAAATATCTTCTTATCCTTGTTACGTGATAGCACTTGAACTGCGAGTTGTATTCGTAAAACCAGGAAACATTCCAAGAACATTGGCACTTAACACATTGCAGGTTATGGGTTTTAAGCCAAACTGTTGTTTTTGGCAAGTGTATTTTCCCCTGAACCTGATGCATCTGAAATATTGATGCAGAGGAATTAACTGTGTGGCTCCAGATCAAAAGACTTATTCTGTTGAATCACCTGTCTAAATGTGGCCCTTCCTTTCTCATCTCATTAATGATGCAGGACTTTCATGCACAGGTCAAGAGGTGACTTGACCTTCTTTTGCCCTCAGCAGTGCACACCAAATATGTGTAGAATCAAATAAGCACTCCATGCTGAAATGTAGATATTAACACCATATTTCAATAAATGACATAAATACTGATAAATTTTAATGCATGTGGTCGTGAAAATAAGGCGGTGGTGCTTGTAGAGCTCATTGTGTGGAGATACTCAGGTGGAGGATTCATATCTATTTCATCACCATTTTCCACCAACAATTTGATTCTTTTGACAGCCTGCACAATGAATCTAATATCAGAGCTGACAAATATATATCTGTGTTTGCAACAGGCACAAAAGCTACAGTTAAAAATTTCCCAGCAATTTTTTTTAGCATTTGAAAGAGAACAAAGTGGAATTTTTTCCTGGAGGACTATTGGCACAAAGAGTTAAAAATAATAAAATACGTTTTTCACAATAACTTAGGCAAATGTGACCTCAGATTTAATAATTGGATATGTAATTCTAAACAATGATTCTGATAATGAACCTGCAGTTCTTAGTTGAAACTTCTGTCTTAAACAACTTGCTAGTGCATTCATTTCCTAAATGTTTTCCAGGACAGAGTTTTGAACATCTTCAACCAACTACAGAAAGATATTCTTTAGTTTTCTGTTTTATACACTAGATAAAGCCGAACAGCATAGAAAATTTGGAGCAGCAGTATATGAACTTGATTCTTCTTTCATTTATGTTTCCATCTTGAGTCAATGTATTCATCTCTTAGTCCACCTGTCCAGTGCAGCACTTTGAATCTGTAGGTGCACAGCTATGTTTGGAAGTTAACACAAGTGTGATTTATTATTTATTATCAGGTATAGTTTCTTTTGAATCTATCTCAGAACTGAAGATAGGTAGGAATGGAGACCAAAGCTGTGAGATGTGACTGTGCTGTTTAAGTGAAATTCATCCCATGGTGAAGATGAGAGGTACAATGTCCATGAACCACTTACACCCTGCTGCTATTCAGATCTGAGGGCAGAAGGGAGAATTTAAACACTTTCCTGCTGGCTTTTGTTAACATTCAATTTCTCGCAGCTGTGGACTACACTGAACATGTTCATCATTTGGTTCACAGCTTCCCTTTCTACTGAGGTTTCTTATAATACCATGCTGCAAAGAAAAGAACTGAGGGGTTAAGCATCAAAGCAGTGTAGTAGAGGAGGAGGAGGAGGAAAGAAGTCACGTTAGAAATTATAGATGACTGGAGTCTGGAAGAATGAGATGTAGCAGATTATTTATAATTATGTAAAACTGGAAGTCAAGTACATCCAGGACTCTGCTGTAGTTGGCGAGGGAAACGGGACCTGACCCTGCATGAGCAGAGCACAGGACACCATCACTGACTGCATTAATTCACATTGCTAGAATGTGGGCTGGCCGCTAAGTCTTTTTTAATTTTTCTCTTGGCTCTTCTGATGTCTTATGAGTCACAAGTCTTTTATTGGCCTTGTTTTACAGATCAGAGAGCAAGGGAGCCACAGTGTTTACCTATCTCATATGGAAAATGTGAGGCTTAATTAATGTTTGCAAAGACCTGGTGGATCATCCACCAGAAATGTTACATCTGTGCTGTGTTATTCTTATCCACTGTAAAAAGTTCTCCCTCAACCTTTTCTCACCTTCTAGTGACCTTTTAAAACTGGCAAAATATTATTGCAAATGGCTCGGGGCTTTATTTAATATGGATTACATATTTTTCAGGGCCAGTGATGTGAGGACATATGTCACTTGGGGGCCCAGTGAATTTGCATTATGGTGCTTTCTTAATGAGTACCATAGGTTGTCCAGCCCTGCATGAATTGCAGGATGGCACTTGGAAATGAGGATACAAATTTCAGGAAGCACAAACCTGTGAATCTGGGCTCACAGTGTACGAGGTGAACTCTGAAAGCTGTGAATGAGAAAAGACATGTTTTCAACTCCTGATGCATCAAGGCTGAGCATTTTTTCCCAAAGCGTAGTAGAAAACAGGAAATTCTCATTGATAGGAAGAAATACATCTAATTGACATCACTGATATCTTGTGGAATTACTTTAATTATTTATGATGGTAAAATCATTGTTTATATTGTACTCACAAAATGAAGGCAAGGAAGGAAATATGAAGAACAGTGCTCCCTATTAGGCACAATTGCTGTCTATTTTTAGGGATATTTTTAAAACTCAGACCCACAAGGTCTTTATATCTAAGCTATATTTATATATCCACATGTATGGCTCAATGCACTAATTAGCAAAGCTCAGGAAGTGGTGCAGAAGAGATAGGGATAGAGATGAATGTATGAAAAACCTAAAAATAGGGTAAGCTACTCTCTGTACACTTGTTGGTACTGTGCAGAAAGGAGAATTTTGCCCTTTTTTGCAGCTGCTTGGTTTGGAATGTGCATTCTGGGTATTTTTTCTAAAACTCACAAACCATAATTTTCTAACCTCCAAACATCCCCCTTCCCCAGCGTGAAGTGTGTCGATTCTGGATGTCATTGTGCTGTCATTAATTACTGTGTGGAATGGAAGCTGGTGTTTGCCCACAGCCCAGTGACCAGAACCTAATTACATTCAGTCTGCGCAGAGCGAGGCCAGCGCCAAGGCTGTGTCATGTCAGTGCATCTGAAAATTGTATCTCTCATGGATGCTGGAGTGTGAAACTCTTTTGTTACCAAGAAAAGCTGCCTAAACAAGCTGAGGGCAGGGCTGGTTGAACCCAGCAGAGGAACCTTTAGACAATGAAATTAAGCTCTTCCCAAGTGTTGTTTTTTATTCTGGCCTTACCAAGTCATTCCCCGTGACTGAGCAGCTAAAACCACTGGATTTGTGATCTGCCTCTGTAAATACTTGTGTTGCAGAAGTCAGTCCTGCCTTTTTTTTTTCCCCCCCAAGTGAATGAGCCTTCTGGGCCATCTCCAACCAAGCTGCCTGTGAAATTATTGCACTGTAATCTTTCCAGCTGGTTCACAAACTTATGAATTGCACCCCTGTGCACCTGCGTGTGGGGCACCTCGTGTCCCCAGCTGGATTTGGGTGGAAAGTGGAAGGTGGTGAAGCCTCTAAAGCTGCTCCTTCCCCTGTGGTGACTGGGCATGGGCTCATGGGCAGGAGGAGCTGCGGGAAGGCACAGGCTGCAGCTTTTTCCTCTGTTTTTGGTCTGGGCCTGACTGATCCCTTTTCCTGAGCAAACTTCAGCCTTTTCTTGTGTTGTGGCTCTTCTCCAGGCGTTTGTTTCCTTTGTGTATTTTTATTAGAAGTTAGCCCATCTCCTAAGACAAATGCAATAAGTGGCTTAAAAGTGCACAGGTTTTATAAAATGAAGATCTTTAGCTGAATCCATGTAAGTGATCACTGCTCCTTCATATTATTTAATAGGAAACACAAGAAAGGGTGTCATGTTTACACACTGGAGATCCTCGCATACTCAGAAGACCAAAAGAGAGTGCTGCTGTGGTGATGGGATTGCCCATGGACTTATTTTTCCAAACTCTGAAAATAATGAGCCGTATCACACATTCATAGATTATTTAAGCAGATTCTCTCATGATTTACAAACCTCTCAGAAAGTTCTGATAATTAATAAGCTTCCAAAAAGAAACTGGGGGACGTATCTGCACTGTGTACGGCACTCTTCATTATCCTAGTATTTCTTGGGATATAAATGATGGCTTGCTTTCAGTGAGGAGCCATCAGAGATAAATTCCTCCTATCTCTGTGAGAAAGAGCAGAGTCTGTTAAGTAGAACTTCATTTCCCCAGAATGGTAATACGGGCGTTTATGAGCTAATCAAAGGCAATGCATCTACTGCCCTTTATTGAAATCCTTGATAGCCTTGAAAAACAGATAAATTTTTCTTCTCCTCCTCATGACACACATGTTCCCCCATCCATTTGATGTAGGCAATTTCCCTCAGCACAGATGACACTCCCTGAGTGTGTCCCCACTGGCAACATCCATTACACCGTGCCCAGAATCTGGACACTGAATGAGGGACTGGCACACTCTCACTTTCACTGCTGTCACTGCTGGGTGAACAGAAAGGACCCCCTCGTAGGCAGATATGGCAAACTGAACATGGGAGTAGAAAAATGCATTTATATTTTCTATTGGAAAAAAATTCCAATGATATGTGGCTGCTCTCCAACCTGGGGCTAATGTAGCTTTTGTCCTTTTGGTGGGGCAACCCCTTAGTAAATGGAGGCTGGAATTTGGTGCACAAGAGCACTTAAGGCCAGAGTTAAGTAGTCAAGGAAAACAGCAACAATAAAAGGTTACAGATAAAAAGAGGTGATTTTATTTTCTGAGCCCTGAGGACTCGTGATCCCAGTCTGTACTCATTAGGATATAGCATAGTGTGAATTCTCAGTAAGGAACTTTGATCTGAGGAGGTTTTGATGGCCTTTGAAAGAGCAAGTGGTATTATAGCTAACAATAACATACCTATCTTCCTTCTGTGATCTTCCAAACACCCTTTAAGGAAGCAAGCAATTAACTAAGACCTTTTGCCTCGGCTACAGCGGTTACTGAAACATGACGAGAGCAGAGAATGGAGCATTGATGTGATCTACATCAGTGTATGCAGCAACATATCACTGACAGAGCCTGTAAAGGAGCAGAGTTCAATCCAGAGAAGGAATTCAGAGCCAATGAGCTCAGTGTCAGAGAAGAAACGGCAATTGCTCAGGATAAGGTTTTTCAAAAATTTGCAGCACAGTCAGTATGCTGAAAATAGAGTATCAGGATCAAGAGAGAACATGTTTCAAAGACAATTCTGATTTTTGGTGACTGTAGAGATGAAAATGGATTGAAGAAATTAAATTCTTAAGCAAAGATTTGTACTTTACTGTGCTCCTAGTCCTAGAGTAAGATTGGTCGTACATATCCACTGCAGAAGATGATATTCGAGGCCTTCTCCTTGGTTACAGAAAAATCCTTCTACTATTTTAATGTTTAAAAGATACAAATCTTGCAAATATTGCTATATTTTTGAAAGAATTTGATAAACATTCAAATGTTTGTGATTTTCCTTTTCTTCCTAAGTTCCCATAAAATGTACTTAGTTGGCCAAATAAAACACAAGGCTCTCAGAAGAGTGGAAGACAATTTTCACTTCAGGCACAGCAGTAAAGATTGATTTCCATTTCCTGAATCAGATAGATGACTCGTTTTTTGAGAGGAAATAGGATTCTTAAATATTTTGTCCAGCTTTAGGTAAGACTACAGGGGCAGGAATTTTTTTCTTGCATTTGTGGAGAATACTCACTAGGTTTTATGTGCTGCAACAAGCAAATATAAACCCCAAAATTTAAAACTCAAATTTTAAAGCAGCTGGGAAATCTTTTGACTGCATGCTGAAGCAGTCTCAAATGGAGCTCTCACATTTGATCACATAAAGGTTGAAGTGGAGGCCTTCAGGCTCTCCAAACTCAACTGGGTTGGGAAACGCCTCATGAAACTTCTTGTTTAGTCCAGGTGGCCAAACATTGAGTCAATATTTAGACTGAGGGATGGATCCTCAGCTGGCACAAAATCTTCTTCCACTGATGTGAGCTGGAGATGGACAGACTTTGCAGCCACTATTTCTTATGGTTTTGTTATTTGCCTTGTGGTGTTGGGTACAAGATTTTTCTTTCATTCCCTGTAACCCAGACTTGGGGAACTACATGCAGTCTCCATTTGCATGAAGATGAAGTGTGACTAAGTCTCTTGCCTGTCTGATGTTGGAAAGAGCCTGGAAAACAATAGCCTGGAGGCTCTTAAACTGTAAGGCAAAGAAAGCAGATTTATCATTTCAAATAATATGGTTTATACAATGATGTCAAGATTTTTTCAAACATGAAGCTAAAGATGCTCTAATTTATCCCAGTGGAGAATCTGATCCTAAATATTAGTCAGGAGACAAAAATGAACTGTTTATGCAATAGGGATAACGTCCCTCCCTCTTTTCCATTCTCTCTGTGTCTCTGAGCTGACTGTTCCTATGGAGATCACCAGTCCCTTCTGCAAGCTCATCTTATATTCTGTCTTGGATGGCTACTTACAGTTGAGATCCACAGGATGCTGGCTGATTCCCATTTGCTTTGGAGACAGAAAATTTTGGCAGTAGAACAGCTTCAAGTGCCAGCTGGCATCAGGCTTGACACAGCTGTAGTAGTGGGACAAGAATTTACTTACAAACAGATCTCCCTGTTTGAACCCTGTGTTACCATCCTGACAAACTGTAAATGCACTGAAATGTTTTTGCTGAACTCAGAGGATGCTCCTGAAGCCCAGATTTGTACGGTTCAGGGTCCAGGAGGCAGCCAGTTAACTGCATCCCTGCTCCTCACTGCCCTTGACAGCCTCTACTCAGTTCCCATTCCCTCACACAGCGCCCTTCCAGCTTTTCCAGTGACCTACAGGAGAAGGAGGTGTTTGCTCCATGCAGTCCTGTGGGCTCCCTACTGGAGAGCTGGAAGAAACAGAGCCTCCTTCTGACCTCAGGTGCTGCTGCTCTCAGATATTTATTAGTTACTGGTAGGACCCGCAGGGGAAGGTGATGCATTATCCAGCTTTGCCCTATGTGGCTGCATTTTGCTGTCTGACTCGGGAGCTGCAAAAACCCTGCTGTTTAAAACGTGCAGAAAAGGAGATGTTCCTGCTTAGTTTCTGAGGCTGAAATGTGGAAAGCAAAGGATGAAAATCCATACGTGAGTGATCAACAAGAATGCAAATATTTCCTTTATTAAAGTCAGTCAGTTAATATTAAGCTTGCTAAGGGCGTTCAAAAATAAATATATACTTTACCAATACTGGTATAATGCATGTATTTTCATTGCCACGGATTTATCTCTCTTCTGTTGGATTTTCTTCTAGAAACAAGAGATTAAGAGAATACGGCCTTATTTAAAACCAATTCCCTGATCTCAATCTGCCCCTTCTGCTTTTGCCCATTGGAAAAACCCTTTGTAATCTGGTAAAGCAACAAGAGAGCCTAAGCAGGGAACATTTTTTGTGTAAAACACTATATTCCATCCATCCAGCCAGCTTCTGTAGTTCTCAGTCTTTAATCACTTTCAAATCAACCCTTTTTTCTGACTTTACAAAGCAATATTCCAACACCCATTTCTTGACATGGTGGAAGCTGTCCTGCTGCAACTGTTCTCTAGAGATTTTCAGAAAATCAGAGTAGAGCCTCCCCAAAAGAAAGAGAACAATAGAAGCTGAAGTACCCAATAAAAAAGGGTTCAAATTTAGAAGAACGGAATGGAATCATCAGTTTTCTACTCTATATCTGCATGGACAGAATGAGGAATAGTGATAATTAACATTACTATGGCAAAAAATTATAAAAACCATTTTACAAAACATTTAAGATTTGTTGTGTTTGCCTTGTTGCTCAGACCCTTTGGTTTGTGCAGGGATAGGTTTACGTTTGCTGAGTCCTGAGAGTCCCAGATAGTGATGTGCCTCCCGAGGGAAGCAAGCAGAGAGCAGAGAGGAGGCAGCTGTCACTACCCAGCTCCAAGCTAGGAATGATGCCATATCTGTGCTGTGTGCTTCCTGTGGTTTAGAAAACAGTTTGGTTTCAAAGTCTTCAAAGAGTTCTGAGTGGTCTTGATCTACGCTGCCATAGAAACAATAGTCTGCCAGCTGGAGCCGTTTTTATTTTTATATATTGGATATGCTAACAGGGAGACCTGTCAGAAGTCTGTCTCATGGAGGTGTAGTGACTCCTCCAGTCCCGGGAAGCCCATTTAAAACCCTGGTTTACAGCTTCTTGATTCTCTCCCTCCCAAGGGCAGCCTAATAGTGAATGTGAAGTGTATCACAGTGGATGCTTCCCCTCGAATCCTTCAGCTTTAGATCTTTTCTTTTTCTAATTCTAGTGTGGGTTCATCTGCACTTCCCCTTTTGTGCTACTGCCTGCTGTCTGTGGAGACCTAGATTTGATCTAGTAAGAAAGTGCTGTGTGTCACAACAGATACTTTACACATCCTTTAGGCTTCTGCTTGGCAATAAACAAATAAATAAAGTCAGCATCAGAAAAACTTCCCAGACAAAGACCAGTACTATTTTGTTTTCCTTTTAACTTTATGAAGAAGCCAAGGAAGATAATACAATAGAGATAAAAGTAAGGTTATAAACAGTTCATAAATATAAACATACTTATATGAGTGTTTATGTGAATGCACTGAATTTGGTAATTTCTGCATAGAAGCTCTTTTCGCTTCAGACTTTTTCGTACATACTTCCATCCTTCCCTGGGGCCAGGTGTAGTAGATGCTTCTCAGTTGGCCAGTTTTGGACTTTTATGATCTTTCTTCTTGTTTGGTAGCTACAAAGGAAAATTAGTTCCCTGATAAAGTTTTAAAGAGTCACAAGCTCAAACACTTTCCAAAGAAACTACTTTGTCCTCCAGCTATTCAAGTGCACATCAGCATTTCCTTTTCTGTAGCTATCATGGTGATGTGCAGCCCTGACCAAAAGGTTCAGCCTCCCTGAATTTGTTTTGCTAGTTTCTAATGTTAAATTAATTTAGCAGGTAAGGTTTATAATCTTTTGTCTTAATATTGATATAGAAAGCATACCTCGGTCACAGCAAATTTTGTCAAGGATTAAGTGTCTTTTTCTCCATTTTATTTAAATCCAGCAAATTTCTACTCATCCAGCAGTGGAGAGGAAAAAAAGATCGGTATTTGTACTGCCAGCAAGCCTGGTTTGGTTCATGCATGAGACAATGGTCAGATTAAGCAGATCTGTTTATTCAGAAACTGTTTCATCCCACAGTGACCTGATGTGTTGTACCTGCACTGAGGTATTGCAGAGCCTCCTCTGCTGCCTCAAGGAGCTCTGAGTTAAAGGCTTGCAGAAACAACCTCCACATCCCCTCTAGTTCTTGTCAAAGATGGCTATTCACGGTCAGCAGGCAGCCCTTTGACAGTAAGAAGTTTCACATTTCTTGAACCCAGCTTACAAAAGCTGGCAAAGTATCCAGAGCACTCTAGAAAGTTTGGCCCTTTTATAATGTTTTTTCTGTGAGTGCTCTCTCTGTTTGCTGGGTAAGTGATATGTATTGACAATAGTCACTCCCATCAACAAGGATTTTTTTTTGTTGTTTCTGGTAATTTATAGTTTGTTACTGCTTTGCTTGCATTGATTGGGCTCACCATACTACTCAGCAAATCCATTTTCTTTTTTTCAAAATGAAATCTTTTAAATCTGTGTGGTTTCCTCTTAGTCCACCCTACCTCCCACTGGTGAGTACCCGCCTTTCAGAGCAGCCTAAAGGAGAACTAAGGGACTTTCTTTCTTTAATGACCTTCAGCTGACCAATGTTTGATTTAAATTTTATGGGTATAACATGTTGTTAATCGCACAGCTATTTGCATTTATGGCCTGCAGCCATCCTTCCCTGGGCTGTGATCTCTTTCACTCTCACACTGAGCCAAGCTTGGCTTGCCAATATTTGGATGTTAGATTTTTCAGCATTTCAGTATATGGATAGCACGGGAAATGGTGTTTGTAGCTCTTGGGTGACACACTTGCCTCAGACCCACTGCAGAACCCCAGAATGAGCTAATACCCCCTGCACTAGCTGGGCTGTTATCTTGGGCGAGATAAGGGAACTATAGGATGTATAGGGTGAGGCACTGAGGAGATAAGATTTTGCAAGAGCTGCTGTGACTGCTCTTGGGAAAGAGGGAGGTATGACTGGGAATGAGGCAGGGGAGACGGAAACAACGAATTTCCTCATCGTTCTCCTTTGGCATCCATGAATGAAGAAAAACTGAAGGTAAGGCCAAAGGGGGGTCTTTTCTGCCTCGAGAAAGTTAAGTTGCCTTTTTATGGAAGGCAGTGAAGGTCAAAGAATAAAAGAAGTTTCCACTCCTCAGGTTATAGTTTGGCGCAGGAGGCAGCAAAAGTTTGGAAGGGACATGGTGATGCTCTGAAGAGAAGTTGGCAGAAAAGGAAAGCTTGTTTTCTCTTTAGTTTAAAAACAGCTTAGTGACCTTGTAGCAAATGTCCTTGTACAGAGGGATGACCTTCAGGTCACTGGGAGCTGCACAGGGAGAGTTTTCCCACTCATGGGAGGGAATGCTGGACTGCAGGACTAATTACCCTCTCCACATTGTGTGCCATCGGTTCTATTAACATTGCCACATTGAAAAATATTAAATGTTTCAGAGACCTTTTGTTTCTTTCTGGAAATATCCAAATGGAGGATGTGGAGAAAGAATTTATTTCTGGAAAGGCTGAACTGCTTAATGCATTCTGTTAAAAGCAGGTATTTATATTTTAGCCCAAGGCCATAGCTGTGCGCTGCACAGCAGTGAGGGATTTGAATTCCTTCATGCCTAAAAAGTGAAGTATTGTTGTCAAACAATGCTCTAAAGAAGGTATTGCAGTGGCTGGGCTTACCATAAGAAAACCAAAATATTTAGTGTAAGTGACATGTAGGAAGTGATATTTTCACTTATATGTTTATTTGGCCATGCATACTGAAAAGAAAACTTTAAGAATTGATGAAGATTTTTTATTGTGTTTCATTAAAAAGTCATGTCTGGTTTGTTGTGTGACGGGGCAGACACGGCAGTGTTGGCACTGCAGTTATGTCAGATGCTGTGTGCTGTACACTGTTCAAAGTTTAATGAACAATTCTAAGAAAAAGGAAAACATTATGAGCTTATAAAAAATTGTATCTTCTCATTCAGCCTGTGGCACTATACTCAATTTATTTAAGTGACACTGAAAAACAATTGCATTTCTTCACTCTCTTCCAAAATCTACTGCAAAAGATACATTGCCAATACATCTGATGGGAGAAAAACGTTTATAACAGTGCTTGGAAAGGTATGTTGTCCAGTGTGTAAAACCTGCATACTTGGATTTTAAAATGCTTAATGTGAGTTTAAATCTGTTCCCACTGAGGTCAATGGAAGTTTAACCACTGACTGATTTCATTGGGAACAGAGGCCAAAAGAAAGCACCTTTTAAAATCCCACACAACAATTCCTGGCACACAAATGTGGCAGCTACCAAGACAGTTCATTTTTCACCCAAACACAGAGCATGGTCCACAGTATTATTTAATTTAATTTTGGACAAATTTCCACGAGGGGCAATGGGAGTTTGACAGAATTAGCTCAGCAGTCCCTGTGAGACAGTAAGACCTCAGCTGACATGTCTAAGATGCTTAAGTGAATCTGGGAGTCTCATTTGTTGCAGTGTGTACCAGGAAATGTTCCCCTATGCACATGCAAAATCCTCAACATGCTTAAGTGAGTTTCAAGAAAAGCACGACAAATTTTCACTGAGATCTAAAGGTTAGAATTTAGTCTCATTCCCCAAACAACACAGAATTTGAGCAACACAAATATACCCTTCAAGGTCCCCATTTCACTTAGAATATTATTTAAGAATGCAAAAATGGAGCCTTGTGATGGAAGCAGCAGGTAAGTCCTGGATGAGCTGTGGCACAGGCAAGTTTTGGAGACAATTGCCAGAAGCCACATGACCACTGAAACAGCTGCTTTATTCTGTGCTGAAGTGCTCCACAGACCCACTTATTAAAGAGCTAATTCTCCTCTATGTGAAATTTTTGGTCTTCAGCTCTGAATACCACCACGGGAGACATCAGTTGGCAGCAGATGTGGAAAGCTATTCATGTTGGCAACCAGAACAGCTTGGCTGGGGAAATTCGTGCAATACTTATATAAATAAATAATGTATAAGGAGTCAGAACTGCATTAAGTAAACAAAGGTTTTCCTGAACCAGGCTTGTACTATTTTCTTCTGAGGCTCATGGTATTTTTTATTACTTAAAATATTAAGCAGATTGTGATTATTCTCAGGTTTTCTGCACTCCTCTTTTTGTTTGCAAACTTTGAATCTATTTATTTTCAAAAAAGGAGAAAACACACAAACTTCAACACAACCCTGAAAACATTAAGTGTTTCTGCTTTATAGTAAAAACCCCCAACATTCTAAGCTCAAGAATTTAGTATTTTCTAAAGACTTTCTGATGTCTAGCAATCTTGTTCAGATCTGCAGATTTCAGTTATTAAATAATTTTCACTAAAGTTACATCCGATGATAGTTTTTTGAAAGCAGCAATTGAGTTATACTGAAGGTGACCTCATGACCAATGACTGTATGTTATCTTGTAATCCCTGCAGCCAGATGAGCTCCATCACACAATATCCCTGTGACAAAACTCCCCTTACCCAATATCAGCTCCCTCCCTGTGATTGTGCTGATAGTGATGAGTCTGTGGTGTTTCCACAGTGAAAAATAACAGTTAATAAGGCAAAATTGGAATCGTTCCACTTTTTCCCTTTTTAACCAATTAAAAGGATGTACAGAGCCACATTAAAATCTTCTGTCAAGTGATCTCCAATGCATTTCCTCCTGTCAAGGCCACAGGCAGTAATCTTGTGCTTGGTGATCTTGTACTCCTTGGTTTGAGTGGGAGTTTTGCAGCGGGATCCGGCTCACAGCCCCCAGCAGCTGAGTGCTTCTAATGATAGTGTCAGGGGACACTTCCACTAGTTANGTTATGAAATATGGGTCAGCTGCTTCAGCTATGACTATTGCACGTCAGTTAATATTTATCAAAGACAAAAATATCTTGCTGCAAGAGAGTAGCATTTGTTCCCCTAGTTTCAGAGGCCAATTGTGCGTGGTTTGGATTTCAGACTACAAAATTGCTTCTGACTGTTGGAGGCTCAGAATCTATTTCAGGGCAGGCTGAGGGTTCCAGAGAGCACTGGGCAAGGGGGTGGGGAGTTAAGTTGCTCAAGAGATTGTATATAGGTTAAGAATCATTTTATATTTGGAATAACCATTGCGCATACGATTTCACTGGCTGATAACTGTCCCCTGAGGGTTTGTGTCCATCAGGCTGAGAGGGAGATGTGAGCTTCTGCCAGCTTTTGGTGATCTGAAATCATATTATGCTGGACAAGGCCCTGTACACTGACCCTGAAACAGAGAGTTTTTTCTTGTGGAGACAGAGGTCTGGGAATGGAACTAAGCAACACTGAGTGCCTCCTGTGCTTGTGTGCTGGTGAAGCCTGGCCCAGCCTGAAGGTTGGAGAATGAGCAGGAAACCTTC
>WEIT01018891.1:55775-115110 GCA_013389985.1 Dryoscopus gambensis | reverse complement strand
GTGAGGAATATTTGTATCTATTATTTTGAAACCCGTAGCCTTTTTGCATCCTATCCGTTTTTGAAACAAGTAAAGTTTATTTTTAAAAGTCAGTATTCCCAGCCCCAATCCACCTCCCAAAAAAACCCTCCCAAAACCCAACAACAAAACACCAAACTAAGACATTATAGCATTCTTTTAAAAATCTACCTTCTGAGACAAAATATTGCTGTGAACTGGTGATAATTGACTTTTTAATGTTAACTACTCTAGCTTGGAGCACTATACAGGTTTTTCATCATTGTTTTTGCTGCTTGATATTATTAGTACCTCTTAATTTGGAAAACAAAATCGTGTTCCATTGAGAACAGTGTTGGCAGATTGCCTGTGCCTAAGAGACACACTTAATGTGCAAATAAATGTATGTAAGTGGTACAAAACATGAATTCATACAAGCCTGTTCATAGTAGTGCGTAGCTGCATCTCCAGCAAGTCAAACTGAACTGGTTTGTTTGCAGACAGCAGAAACAGCTCTGGCTGTGCTGGAGTAGCTGCAGGGAAAAGGCAGCTGCAGCCACATCTGAGGGTGGGATCAGCCCTAAGGAAGCCCTTCCCTCAGCCTCTGCTTAAAAATATGTCTGAAAAAACACATTATTTTATACTAGTTTGTTGAAAAGTGTGTATATATATTGGAATTCCTCA
Organism: Dryoscopus gambensis; assembly: GCA_013389985.1. Lineage (NCBI taxonomy): Eukaryota > Metazoa > Chordata > Aves > Passeriformes > Malaconotidae > Dryoscopus > Dryoscopus gambensis. Next base: position 114,429 of record WEIT01018891.1, on the reverse strand, counting down.
GATTATTGTGAGTGAGGTTTTCATTCTGTGGCCAAGAGTGATCATGGCATGCTGAAAATCCAACAAAGCCCTTGTTTTCTGTGGGTGTTGCTCTGGAACACAGAAACCATGGCTGTTTGTTCACCATAGTGGTTCCTCTGGTGCACTGGTTTAGCAACTGCATTGCCTATACATGAAAATGCATCCAGGAAGAAACCTTCCAGGCCAAACAAACGACTTTGATAAGCTATCAATACATGACTAAGAAACTGCCTTGGAAGCACACCCACTTAGTTTGAATTAAAGGAGTAGGATTTAGGACAGGAGATATAATCCAACTTGACAAACTAGTTAAATATTGACAAGAAGCAGAAAGGCAGCAGCACTCAGGCTGAAGAGAAGAACATGCTCTTGCTTTTCTGACTGAGCACAGCCAGGATTTTCATACCCACAATGGATGGCTGCAGGAACCCAAAAGGTCCAGCCCAGTCCAATGCCCTGCATGGCTTATCATTCCTTCAGCTGTTAAAGGTAGGTCTGCTCTCCCAGGAAGTCCCACCCTGTGAGGGAGCTGGGTGGGTACCTCACAGCTGCTTTAACTTCAAGGGGGTATTTTTGTTATGGGTCGCACGGTTGCATGCGGGCTTATGCTATTGAAAATTTAATGACTGAAAAATTAGACAGTGGAACATAATGTTGTACATTTTCTGCCTTGAAAAATGGAATGGTTGTGCACATATGTTTGTTCATTTTAAAATGTTTATTTAGTTGGTAGAATTATTATAAGACTGTGTTTTAAACCAGCTATTAGCTAATGGAGAGACCTCATGCCCAGGGGTATTAGGAGATTATGGCTTCATTTACCGTAATGCACAGAGATAGCCCAAGTGTTCTACTTTCTATTTGTGTTTGTTTAAATTTATATACATACTTTAACCCATTCCATAGCATTTTTTCTTTCAAAAAAATCCTCCTATAATCCAGAAGGCTGAGCAGAGATGCTGCTCCACATGATAACTGAAGAGCTATGTCAATAAAACCTGACATATTAACTGCCTTGGATTCCTGTAACTTCATACTTGGAAATAAGAAAATGTAGTGTAGGTATGAGAAACAGTGTTTGTTTTTCCAACATGGTAATTAGTCAGCAGCTGGAACTTCTGAAACAAAATAACTGGAGCCAATCATCTCTTCTGTATTGCCCTAGCAGCAGTGAAATTAGGGCATAGAGGAAAATAAAAAATATGGTTGGGTTATTAGCACAAATGGTTTTATAAACAAATAAAACATAAACCAAATTGTAACAAGCACACGAGAGAGTGAACAATAAAATATTGATGGTTTATTTTAGCATGCGGTCTCCCTGGGAGACATTTCACAAACACATGATGATGTACATGTCAGAAAGTGATTGTTCCGTACCCCCATAACTGCAGCATTGTTCTGTACANCCTGAACATACCATACAATTCATTAGTGAGCATATTACAGCTTTATATAGCCTCAGAGAAATGTGGCAACACGTGATGTAATGCTCATGGACAGTAGTTTGTTGGCTCATTTACCAGTGCTTTAAATAGAACTATGCTGGGCACATTAAATTTTATGGGTTTGCTTCTAAGGCTGGGAGAGTCCCTGCACTCTTTCTTGCTAGCAGTCCCTCTGTATGAAGTGTTGCAGGGAAAGGGAGTTGTGGAAAGAGGAAAGTCTAACACATGTATGCAAACTGATGTGCGATGGACATCGCCTGGCTTTGCAAACACTGGGAGCAACGCTGAACCCTGGTTGTGTTCTTAGACAGAAATCACAAGCACGTTCTTGTTAAAAAACTTGGATCCTGGCCCGTGGTGCTATAGCCAAGGTACCAAACTGAGAAGAAAGTCATATGTGACACTGTTTGATTAAGGATTTATATGCTGTGGCTTCATCTAATCAGGAATATTTAATCAATTTTGCCACCTTACAACACAATAACCTTTGGTATCTCAAATACCTTCGGGCCCCGATGTGTATGGATCACTAACATTGAAATAATTTCTCTGGTTTTTCGCTTTGTGTGAATTTTTTAAGTGTACCTTGGCATGCTGAACCCATGTTTCGCAGAGTAGTGCAGCCAGCATTTGGTAAAAAATGAAAAGCTTTCATTGATTACTCTTTGGACGCATCCAGAACCCTTCCACATGCAGAGCTGCCTGGGTGTGACTCACTTTTGCGTTATTGGAGTTTTCTGCTGCTGCAGCTTTATTGAGATCAGGGGAGTTACTGCGGCTTAACCCAGAATTGCACAGTGGTGACATCAGCCTCATTAATCCAGGAGGGAATTCTGCACATGGAGAGGCTTCCAAACTGAATATAGTTTTTCAGAAAGGAAAAATGGAGCTAGGAATCCAATCCAATATAAGGAACTGAGATTATTATGTGTAGCACATAGTGGAATGGTATCTGGTCTACAAACAACTCCGTGAGAGAACATTCCTCCCACATAGAACCTGATCATCTTAGATAAATGGTTCAAATTTGCAGGACTGGGATACAAATCTCTGTGTCTAAATAAAGGTGACTAAAGAGACAAAGGAATCAAGAAAGTTGCTCTGAGTTTGTTAGAAAAGAAGGAAATATCAGGAGATTTGTGTCTGATAGAGCAGGAATCTCACAATAAGCACTGCTAGGGACCTCATTCCATGCATACTTGAACGTTAGCTCTGATTTGGCTTTGAATCTGAATGCAGACTTCGTTCTCATGCTGAATCCAGAGCCCAAATATATTTTCTCTATCCCATTTATTTTCCCAGGCCTCGTTAATTAATAAGATCTGTGTGCATTCCAACCCAAGTTCCAGATTTTGACATCTTAAGGACTTCAGCTATTTAAAGCACAATTCCCATGCATAAGTCATAGTAAACAAGAGTCAGCAGGAAGTTATCTTTCGTTGCTCAAAAAAGTAGTGAGTGCTAAATTAAATAAATAGCATGTCTTTTTAATGTTCTGTCACACAGACTAAAATCAGATAGAGTTTTTATTGAATCTGGCCCAGAGGTTACAGAATAAAATAAATATACTGAAGTTGATTTGATTCTCCTGCTTGTTTCACTGTAGCTGAAAGAAATGTTTGCCTATGGAGGTGAACATTTTGAACAAATCCAGAAATACTTTTAATTAGCATCTCAGAAACTTTTAAGAAAGTGTTGTATTTTGGAGGAAGCTTAACTTTGAATGATTAGACTTATATTATTTTTCAGTGTATTGTCACTTAATGTCATACTCTGATTCATGCAGTGAAAACCCTGGAGCTACTCTGTGTGATTGAGCTAAACCAAATGTTTGGCAGGGGAATGGGGATTTTCAAAATTAGAAGTTGCTTCTTTTGGTGTCTGGTTTTGTTTAACTATGGAAACAGAAGCTTAAGGGGGAGAAATTTTGCTTCATAATTAAATGGCTGGAAAAAAAGTGGCATGTAAAGTCTCCTCTATGAAGCAAGGTAGTTGAGTTTTCATGCTAGCTTGAAAAAGAACACCACATCTGTTTTGGTAATGGTTTTCATGGTATTTTTTTATCAATTTAAATAAAAGCCAAAGAGAACAGCAAAGATGTAAAAACAGACTTCTAAGCCAAGTTCACAAATTGGCTTTAAAAGTGATTAATAACCACTCAACATAATCAGGCAGTATAATGTAATCACACTTGGGTAAGACACGAGGAGGTTCATCAGGCTCTCCCTGCAAATGCTACAGAAAACAGTTGTTTAGTTACTTCTTGTGTTTCTGGTAAAGTTCCCTTTAGCATGAAAGGAATTTTGCCATGGAAAGAAACGCAGAATTTTCCATTAATGCAGTATGTGATGCTTGTGCAGAACCAGCCACCTTCCCATTAACAACAGGGATGTCCCTGGTTCTGTGGCAGTAATACAACACTGATCCAGTTGCTGCACATTCTTGATATTCCAGCACTGTGCAGTTCCCCCTAATGATTATATCTCTGTGTAGGATATACTTTCAATGCAGGCTGAATTTTGAAGAAAACATCTTGCAACTTATATTTTCTTTGGATTGTGTTCTGATCCTTGGCCCTGCCTAGGACAGAATCAAAATTGCATGGCAGCTCCTCCCTGAGACTGGGGCTTTAAAATCCAATTTGGAGATTTTAGATTTGAAATGTGACTTGAATCCTTCTCAAACTTCTTCATCTACTGTGTTCATTTCTCTATGTAATCCACTCCTCAGACTCAAAGATATGACATAAAATGATATTTTTAAAGATGTATTATGTGGAATATGTTGAATATCTTCAAAGGATATTAATAGGAAAATAAACTCTGGAAATAGCTATGTGTTTTTAGAAGCAAGAACAAAAATGCAGTGTTTCAGCCGTGTATAGTAAAAAAACCCCTACTTCTGAAAATAAAAATTAAGGAAGATTTTATTTATTTATTTATTTATTATTTGTAAATAAATCTTAGCTTATGCTAAGGACCCTTTATGTTCTGTATGAGAGTAAAGAATGGCTTTGTGAATTATTGTGCAGTTCATGGGAGACAATGAAGCAGCACCTTACGGGTACAACTGTTGTCACAAACAGCAGGCAGAGCCTGCCTGACCCTTCCCTGTGCTCACCCTGGGTAGTCATGTCCTTCCCATATGCAGTTTGCTGGGATTCCATATGGTTCCTCTGCAGACTGCCAGACATGTGGGAAAAGAAAAGCTTGGCTTGCACACAGGATGACAGGCCAGCTAAAGCCTTCAGATATTCTGCACTGAGGTCCAGTTGGCTCAAAGGGTTTGTTTTTCTCCCTGTGGCATTTGAACGTGCTGATGGTCAGGTGAGCACTGCAGCCACTTCCAGCCCCATCGACTCCTTACTGAACTTCTCTTTTTAATTCCTGGGTATTCAAAAAGCAGGGGAGTTATTTATAGTATACAGCCACAGGCACAGAAATCAGCCTAGTTCCCCAATAATTTTAAACAAACAAACATCTGTTTGGCAAAATATTTACTAGTCAATGCCAGAATTTAATAAGGCACATAAAGAAAACCCTGATGGAAGGAATTAAAGGAAAAAGAGGGGGGAAAAAGATACTCAATGAATGCATCTGCTAGAAGGTGGATATACCCTGTAACTGCTACTGGAGGCTGGAGACAGAATTTTAAATGTTTTGGTAGCTGGCAAACTGTCCTAAGGGTTCTGCTGGATTCCTGCTGGATGGGACCGTGTGGCACAGCTGGTGCCTTCAAGACTTCAACAGCAGTGGTGCTCCATGCCCTGTGTATACTCAGCTTTACTTGCACTTAAGTACGTTACATTTTTTTCCTCAAAACTGAAATTATGCTTCCCATATTATATGTACATGTATTCGTGGAATTTGGTACCAATATTATTAATTTTTTAATTCCTTCTGCCAGCAGCAGTGGTTTCCACTTTTGTATGCAGTAAACTGAAATAGTGTGAGGTAAGAGTCTGTTCTACAGAAGCTGGGAAGAGCAGAGGAAATAGGTCAGGTAGAGAGACCTGATCTGGGCAAAAGAATCCCCTAATTTAAAACATTTTTTTTAACTAGGAGAAAAAGCCCTTTGCTGGCACGTTTGCTGAAACAATGCTCAAGAGCAGACTAGTGTAATGCAGAGAGGGAAATCTCTTCTGAATTATTTTTCGCTCCAACCCTGGCATGCATCTAAACCTTGGATTTGTCTCTGTTCTAGAAAATGTGTTCTCAAGAACTTTGTTGTTTTTACTTTTCTCTCCTTGCAGTGTAACTTCCCGAGTGTTCCCAATGCCAGCAGCTGTACCCAGACACCGCTGGGGTCCTGGGAAGTGTGCTGCACTTCCAGCTCCTGCTTCAGGCACCTCACTTTCACACTTGGCATTTGCCATCTTTTACCTCTCATGCTGTTCTGTACTCTTTGCTCTCTTTTTCAAGGACTTGGCTGCAGTTCTGTGGGATTGTTTTTAAAATTTGACATCCTGAAATTACATTTCTGACATCAGCCAAAACTCTTTGCCTAACATCACTGTCCTCACCATCAGTCACCAATACACAGAGCTGTGTGTATTTCTGTGAAATATTTTGTCATAGTAATCAGAACTTCTATATCCTTCCAGGCAGGTATTAGGAAACCCAGCAGATCTGCTAATGTCTGGGTATTGTGTTGTTTGAGAGATGAGTTAATGCAATGGCATTTTAAATGTAATGACCTAAATACTCTTTCAGCTGACTGTAAAGTAAATGGACAAATGAAGCACATTGTTGTTTATGCTTCATTGTGTAATGTTTTAATACTCTGTCATGCTTGGTGACAAGGACTTCATCTCAACCCATACTTTTGATGACTTTGTTGGAAATCTTAAGTAGAATTTTATAATCCTGGGGAAAATCTCTCCGGTATCTGGGTTTTTTTTCCGTAAGTTCTCTGAACCCGCCCACCTATGACAAAAGTCAAGGTAAGAAGCAGGGTGCTGTGCTGTGCAGTGCTCCCCAGTGCTTCTGCTGGACCAGGATAAAGCAAAGGCTGATCTAGAGCTGTACCTTTCAGCTGGCTCTCAGCACTCAATGCCGCCTTTCTGTCACCCTAGGATGATGTGTTTGCTCTGCTGGTTCCTGGGCTGAAAACCTGACCCTCAAGAAAGGTTCAGTAATGCCTCACGTCTTAGGTAGGGAAATGCCTCTTTCAGCTCCTGCTGCTTCCTGAGCCAAGACTGCAACCACAAGGATGAGATCCCACAGGGATTCATGAGGGAAGGGGGAAATTCTGTTCGGTGAATTCTGCTCTGTTCTCCAAGAGGGCATTTAAGGTTGGGGGTCATAAAAATCTCCATGGCAATGGACCCCAGAGCCTGGCACCCCAGGGGTGGGGTGCTGTCTTTCTGGTGCATTTGGAGCCTTCCCAGAGTAAGGAGGGAGGTGGCTCACAGGGGCTGCAGGGCAGCCAGCGTGCTGAGAACAGACGTGCCTGCTCCAACCACTGTACACTGGGTGCCCAACTCGGGGCTGCAGGCAAGCACCATCCAGGCACTCATCCAGAGTCCAGGGACAGTGATTCTCCCTGCAATAATAATCAAAAAGCCTTGCTTGGTGAAATATTTACTACTTGCCTCCAGTATGTAATGGATAGGTACATTCTAGCTCTGCTTTAGAGGATTTTTAAAATTCAATTTTTATCTAAAACAAGCACTATGGTCTGCCCTGTGTAGCAGAGCATCCTCCAGCTTAGGTCCTGCCAAGACAACCGTGTTGCACAGCAAACTATTGTCAGACTGAAGATTCTGGAGAGTTTGGTAGTTTGTGGCTTCACCTATAAGGTCTAACCTTGGCAAATGCCTCATGGATTGTAGAGGGGGAAAAATTGGTGTAAGAACTGTGGAGTTGGGGTCCTGTAATAAAGATTTGTGTGAAGTACAGAACTTCAAGAATTGAAATGTTAAGGATATATATAGCTATAGCTAATGCACAGCATTTATTGGAACATGCCTCAATAAATCTTCCTTTTATAGGATAATTAACTACAAGGAGAAGGGAGAGTGGGAAAATTATAAGTGGAAAATCTTTTATTTGCCAAAGCTCTGTGTTTTAGACATCTTACACAGTCAGCTATATACTGTGCAAAGACAGACCAGGGACAGAAAATCCCACTGGCATCACTAGGGTTTTCTGTTCTCGCCTGACATTATTCTGTGCTTTCTTTACACTCTGATTAACAGTTTTCAGCTACTTTTTGTGGTCACAACTTGGAATTAAAAGAGACAAACCATGTTTAAAAATTGGAATGCATTCTGGCAGACAGATTTTTGGCACTGGTTAATCTTACTGTGCCGTGCACAAAGCTGTGATCAGGCAGTGAGCAGAACTAAGGCCACAAGTGGATCTGTGCAGAGGAAGATGTGAAGTTGAAGATACTGCTGGTTTAGGACCAGAAAACAACATGGCATATTAATTACATGGTTTCATATTTTATTAATAGTTTCCTTGGTTCCCTCTTAATTACATAAAATAGTCACACATTTTCTGGTCCCCCACTCTGCCGAGTAACTTACAGACATACACTCTATTAGACTCTTTCTTCTTCAGGAGTAAATAAATGATGGCAGCTTTATAAAACCCTTGACACTGTTCCAGGGTTTAAAACCTCTGTTTATCCAGGATTCAGCAAGGACAGAAATGACTTTCATAACAGAACTCTAGTAATGCTCCCTGCTAAAGCTCGAGTCCTTGAGACATCATTCATTAGCTCTCAAATTTATGTCTACGGTATATTGGCTGCAGGCAGAATAGTTCTCCTTTTAATGAAGGAGAACTGGATTTTCCTCCTTGATCCATGTAAGTCAGCATCTGATGTTATCTCGGAGATAATAACAAACCTTGGGTTTAAAATAGAAGGGCAATGAGCTGCTCCCCCCCGGGTCAGGAAGCCCTCTAGATCTTCCCAGTGTGCTGCTCTGCACCCGGGGAGGAGGGAGGGACTACACTTTGGTGTGAATGTAAATATGTCCAGGGAGTTATAAAGAAGAGGAAGTTTAAATATAAACAAAATAGTAAAAACAGCACAAATAGCACAGTGAGCTACCAGGAAGTGACAAAACTTACAAAGAGAACTGGAAGGGAAGAGACGGAGAGGGCACAGATGAGTGCAGTGTGTCAGTGGACATGAGTTCCTCTGGGGAGAAGGGTGAGGGAGGGATGGGAGCCCCGAGTCTGACCCTTCTTCCCTGCCCATCCCAACGAGAAGCTCTGCACATGGAGCAGTCCTGGAAGCCTGCATCCTTGCATGCTTTAGAGAAACTTGTTTGGTTTTGTTTTTACCAAGAGAACCCTCAAAACGATGTGAAATGAAACCCTAAGTAGTATCAAGCTCACAAAGGACACCAGAACAAAATGAAAACAGCAGTTTCTGGTTTTGATGTGCTGTTTCTCGATTTGGAAGCCATCAGTCTCTTGAAGGTTTGGCAGTGATTTTACCTTGGCTGAGGTCAAGGGCCTCACTGTAAGGACCTGTCTTTGCAAACACAAAATATGATTCAAGATTCCGAGCTAACAGAATTGTGAGCATATCCTCAGAAATAAGAGAAATTCCACACAGTAGAGCATTCAGTACTTGTCATATTTTCTCCTCATAGCTTGTATTACACTTCTCAGTACTTTGCAGTGCTTGAATATTTTTTTGGCCTGCAATAAGTTGCAGTTTTTCTAACAAGAAGAACAAGTGATAGCTTAGAAGTTACCTAATGAGGAAGTGTATCATCTGTGCCTGGGTATTCAGCTCTTGCCGCTTCAGATGGGTTAGACCAGAGGGCTTGGATACCCAGGTGCCTACTGTCATGTGTTTAAATTATCTCACCAGTAGAAAGTATTTCCTTGGCTGGGTGGCCATAGATCCTCAGTGCATCACTGACACTGACAGTGCTTCAGTCACACAGCGAAGGAATTAAATATCAACTGTTATGTCACTGTAATAATGAATAACATGTACCAATTCAGATGAAATACACAAATCTTGATTTGATGGAATATCTAGATAATGACAGGAACTCTTTTGTACTACAAACTGTTTTGAAATGTGCATTTACATGACTACTATATTGATTCCTTATAACATTATTTATTATAGCAAGGGATGTAACAATCCAGCTTTTAAATATGCACTTTTAAATACTACCAAGAGTTCTAACTCATGGACAGTGACTTCCTGACATCTACTGAGCTTGCCTTCACTCAAGAAAGGGCATAACTAAGGTTTCAGAGCAGGCAGGCTTTGGTCTGGCAAAGAAAGGCACATCTGGATGTCCCGGCCGTGTTTACCATTTCACTGATGTCTTTAACCTGGATAACAAGAGGGTACAGAATTAGACTGTCTTTTATAAAAATAAGCTAGTCCATGATGAATGGATTCTCTCTCCTCCTACTGTACATGAGTGTCAGCAGAGCATCTGCAGAGTATCTGTGTCAGTATTTACTCTGCTGATGATATCCTGTGGAGGCACTCACTAAGTCATCTCTTCACCTTTTCAAGCAATATTTCATACACAAGCAGGCAGCTGTAATCTGTATTACTGAGTCAGGCTTGGTAGATTATTTTCTAGAGTAAATAAATTAGACTGCACTGATCTGTAGATGAATTGTCATAGTGGGGCCTATCTTAAGCAAAAGCTACAATGGGAATCTCCTGGAGTTTGTTGCAGTCTGCACAAAAGATGTGACCTCCAGAGGAGCACAACAGCTCTACTGAATTTGTATATTTCTTATTTAATCTGAATTAATGTGACCAAGTATGCAGGCACACTGAATAACCATGTAATCCTTTTTTAAAAAGCTGTGTACAGGTTTTGTCCAACTCACTTCAGTGTAGGAGAGAGGAGGCACATCACTTTGGCTGTTCTTTGTACCCTGAAAAGATGCTCTGAGAAAGCAGGCAGACAAATCAGAAGTGTGACAGAGCTTTTTTCCAAATGCTGTTTGGATTTTTATGCAAACAAAAGTTTTATTGGCTTGGGGTTTTAGTTATTTGTGACAAACAAAGCTCAGATGCTGTATTGTCCTTCACTTGCTTGGCTGTCTTTATTGGAACATTTGTGAGCTTGGCACACCTTTCATTTGAAATGAAGTGGAAAATCTCCAGCACTGTGTCTGGTTTTGGGTTTCGTCACATAACTTTCAAGCAACCATAATCTACAGTGAATTTTCACTAAAAGAAGATACATGTTTCCTCAGATTTAGTGAAGAGAGTAATAAAATGTGGATTAACTGCTAAAAACTCTTATGAAAATGTGTTCAGTATGTGAAAGGGGAAGGAAATTATTTCTCTCTCTCCACAATGAAATGGAGAGAAATAATTTTAAAATCAGCTCAGTCTCTTTCTCATTCTCTACCATCTATGATGCTCCATGCCCTTTGTACTAGTGTCAGATACAGAAAACTCATGAATGATGCACCTTTGTAGTCACAGCTGCAAAAGCTTCAGCCCTACACGCTTTCCTATGAAGGTTAAATAAATAAAACAAGCAGTCAGTAGGTAGTTCTTGAATTCCTGCTGAAAACCAGGATTTAAAATCCTTTCAGCAGTGTAAGGTTGAATTTATTGCAAGAGAACTCCATGATGAAAAACCCTCAAACTTTTCTCTGAACTACAGAAAATGAAGATTTTTCAGTTTCTCGACTTCTTGTGCAGTTCTTGCCCACCTTCAGGAAGCACTGGGCAAGGTTCTGTGTTTCAGCTCCTTTCAGGTTTTCAAAGGTGCTTGGATTACATATTGCACCTACCAGTTGTGGTCATGGTGGCCATACAGCATTAAAATAAAGGAAAAGTTCAAATTTGGGCTGTTTCCCCTGCACAAATCAGGTGTCAATCTACAGACAGCAGAAGGTGAAATGCCCTACTGAAATTCTTTCTCCTTTTCCCATAAGTTTTTGTGGTTTTTTTTTGTTTGTTTGTTTCTTGTTTGTTTTTTTGTTTGTTTTATTTTTCATTGCTTTTCTGTCCTAAAATCTCACAAAGCACTTCCTGGGAATGACAATACAGTTATGGCACACTTGTGTGGAACATCAGAACAACATCACCAGACCTCTGTGTAACCTATCAAAATTTCCTCCGTACCCCTTTACACCAATTATCTCTGATAATTCACTCCAAAGCGTGGAATAACTGCAAGTTTCCGTGTGTCCTGATATTATAGGTCATTACAATTTTCTTCTTCTCTCCAGTGTGTTTATTAGCCCTTCATCTTTGTTTGAGAGCAAATTCAGCCACGGTTGAACTTATATCAAGAGGAGAATCCAACAAAGCGCTCTTCGTTAGCCCCAGCTCATTGTTTGTGAGCTGACTCGCATTCCTGCGCCGGCCCTGGCAGACAGAGGGGCACAGAGGGAGCCTTGGCAGGGCTGAAGGGACTCTGCTGCAGGACTGATGAATGCACAATTGATGCTTTCTGCAGCAGCACGACGACCTCTTCTTTTAATTGCGCTCCACTGAGCGGGGCTGCTTTGTGCCCTTGTGGGAAGTGCTTTCTAGTAGCCAAGTTTTGAGCTTCACTCCAAGCAGTGGATAGGCTGCCACCAAAGGTACTGGGCAGTACAGCTGGCCTAGGTGGTGTGAACATTCATGACTCCTAATATTGATTATTGCAGAACATTACATACAGGAATGAAGCTGGACAGACTGAAAAATCTACAAGTGGAGTGCCAGCCCACACAGCAGCAAAATGTGGTTATGGGCATTGTCCTGGTTCTCTGTTGCCTTTGCTGACTCCTCGTTGAACAGACGGATCAGTCCAAAGTCTCAGCCCCTCATACTTTAAAAGCCATCAATAGACTGGCTCCTGCTACCTTTGAGATCTCTTCTCCTTCCAAGCAGCTGCACCCCAAAAGCTTCCAAACAGCTGCATCCCAAAAAAGAGAGAAGTTACATTTTACTGTGGGAAATGCAATTTTTTTTCCCAGAAGTCATGTAATTGAAGAGAATATAAAATAAAGAAAATATCAGTTCTTTCCAGAATTGAAGGTCAGATTTGTTTCCTCAGTTTTAGATTTACATCAGTAATTCCATCACACATGTAACCCACTCGGCTGGCTCAGTTGAGTACACAAATGGACACACAGTAAATTGGGCTATTTCTGCTAGAGAATGCAAAGGGAAAGATAAAATATATGCTTTATTATTTCGTCTTTTTATGTGCCCAAGGTTTCTTGGATAAGCTGATGGAGTGGACCATGTAGAATGTAATTTAGGGAAGAAAAATCTGCAGTTGGATGGTTTTCCATGATTTCCTGTTCCTACCTGTCAGTGGGCATATGTGCCTGTATGGGATGTAAATAGGAGATACTCATGAGTCTCAGCAGTTTGTTCATTTTCTCTTTTGTGCTTTCTGCTTGCTGTGATGAAGCAATCTGGGTTGCATCACTAAGACAAAATTATTATGCCTTGCAAGTGAATGATAGATGTAATCTATTAATTTTTCTTAATTAACACAAAAGACTGAACTGTGGTAATACTTTCTGTCCTGGTGACACTGATGTGAGAATATGACTATAATCCTGACTGGCAAAAAATCTCAGGTTTGGTTAGAAAATATTATTGTGCTCTTATCAACGAGATCACATCCCTCAGATCCTCATGCCTGGGAAGTGCCAGGCAGGAATCAGCTGGGTTGTCACCTCCAGGATAATGGGGCTGCGTATCACCAGGTGCTTGGTGCCACATTGCAGCTGGCATGTCAACATGAAACTTGCTTTGGAATGTCAGTCTTGGCAGAGTGGCCATTCCCAGAGATCATCCTATTTGCTATAAATATACCTATATGAGGTAGGAACACAAAAAGATGATGTATGAACCCATGTGGTGGGCATGTGATGAGGTCAGTGGAGTTCAAATGTTCATTTTTGTGTTGCTGTGTTAGAGCTTTGCATAACTCAGATGGAAGTAGAGGTAGTGAGTGCCTGCATATTTTGAAAGTAGGGTGCATGTGTGGTGTAGGGCCTTGGCTGAGCCTGTGTGACGTGCAGTTTTCTTTGCTGTCACTTTGACTTGTAATTCTGAGGCTTGGAAAGCTGATACTGAGGGAAAGTGATGTATCCAGAATGTTTGTTCTATCATGAGCAAACTAAAAGTTACAAGACGTTATTAAAAGCTGTGCTCCTTTCCAGGTCAACTTTTATGCATACGCAAAATGATAGCCAAAGCCTTTAGCTCCTCCTTTTCGTGCTGAAAGCACTGAGCTGTAAAATAATGCTTAGAATTAATCACAGATCCATAACACAGTCCACCTAATGTGATAAAACTCCTTTAGGTATAAGGCACAATTAAATGGAATCCGAAGGCAAGCACATGATGTGTGTACTTTCTAAACTGGATAATAAAATAAATGTTCATTGTTATTTTAGGACTCTTGTGTTATTCACAATATCTACAGATCTTAATGGAATAAGTGTAGTATCTGAAGGTGGAGAATACTAGAGCTTATTTTGGCATAAATTGCTTGATTATTGGAACTTCCTATTAGAATTTACTGTAAAGCTAATTTATGGAAATAATTAGAAACAAACTCTTCAGACCCACTTTGCCAGACTAATCTTCTTTACAAATTGCCACTCCAAAGTAATTTGTGTCTCTCTGTTCTGAGAAGCTTTATCACAAGTAAGAAATGCAATATTAGGTTTGGAAATTAATACACGATAATCTTCTGATGAGTGTTGGACAGCAAGTAATGAGTTTATGTTTTTGCAAGGAACCTAGGGAGGAAAATATTGTTGAAATGAAGGAGGAGAGCTGAGATGGACCTGAATCCTTTTGAATGAAATTTCATGCCTTAGAGGATAAGTAGAGCTCTAGTATCTGGTTAGCAGCGGGAGAAGGTAAACAGTGTTGTGACTCTTTGGAAAGGTATATTCAGGTTTTAGGGAGCTAAGATTGAATAGAGATGGTCAGGAGTAGTGTTTTAGAGACTTGAAACAATACTAGAGTGCTGTACCCTGGCCCAGACTGAGAGCTGGAAGTGCAACATAAACTCTGGCCATTTGGCAGAAAACCTCCAGAAAAGCGAACTGGAAATGCTGGACACTGGAAATGTAAATGTAGGTATTGAGTACACAGCCTTTGTTGTGTGGATGAGATGGGATGCTCATTAGCAGTTTCTCACATCTTATATTTTCTTAAATATTTCTCATGGTAAATAATTACCATTTGCTGCACAGCAAAAGGAAAGGCTCTAATATGCCTACTGAGCAGAAGAGTTTCAAAACATAGCTGAATATACCTCTTGAGGAGGAGGAAAGATCAGCAGCCAATATTATTATTCTGTGTTTTTAAGAGAATTCACATATCTGTGAGTTTTCTCCTTGTTAAAGAGTGGGTCTGTGATTGATGTCAGCTGGTAACATCCCTGTCAGTTGCACTGCAACTTAAAACAGACATCACCAGGGGCTTTTAAATGTCATTTCTGCAGAGTCAGATCATGAAGTCCAATTCCTTGCAGGATAGCATGTTGCCCTCTTCACTCAGCTCTGGCACTCTTGCAGCATAGCTACTGTAAATCTTTGGCACGTCAAATTTAATCTTCTTTCTTTTTTTTTTTTCAGACCATAGTTTACTTAGGAAGAGATAAAAAATCTTGTGCAATTTGCAAACCATTTCACAAGTAAAAGTGCCCCAAAACCAAAAGCAGCCTCCTACATGTGTGCTGTCTGATGAGATGTGGCAAGAGGATGGCCCAAAAAACCTGAATCTCGCTGTTCAGAGATGAGCCAAAATCTGAGGTTATAAATATACCTTAAACACCAGAATTATTAAAGGTGATGTGCAGGAACATTCCCCACACTGCCTCAGTTCAGACCCTTAATAAAAATCTCACTTGCTACCAGGGCGGAAGTGAGAGCTCTCATTTCTGGCAGCCCCAGTGTCAGCTGTAAACAACCAGCTTGAAAGAATTATTTGTAGATAGCGGGCAAACACTTCACAGAGCCACAGAGCAAATGGATCTTGCAAGGTCCTCTCATTACCCCCCTGCTGATTTCTGTTTTCTCCTGGAGGCATCTGCCTTTCCATCCTCGTTTGGAACAAACTTCGTTCCTGGGTGTTCCACCTGGAACAAACTTCGGAGCCTGGATGGCAGCTTCACTAGGAACAGCAGAGGGTGAGACTGTCCCTCTCACTTTCACCTGGAAACTACTCCACCAATGAACTTAAAAGGGCAGTGAGAAAGAGGATTGGCCACAGCCAGTACCTGAAAATGGCAACAGACATTTTCTGCAAACAGATGTTGATGCCAATCAGCACATTTTTCTTATTTCCCTGCTGTAGAACTACCCACGCCTTGGGTTTCATGATTTCTAATCATGTGTAGATGCCTCTTGTTCATAAATTTATTTTCTGCTCACAACTTACTCTTTTAATTATTTCAACAACCAAGTAACCTGGAAGTATTTATTGGAAATGCACAAACAGTATCTGTTGCTCAGAAAGAAGTGTAGGAGAATTTTGACTCATTACCTCATTTCTCCATTGCAGATCAAGATGGATCTATTTGCCTATATGAACGTGCTAAGCTGTTAAAATATTCTGAAGATATGTATATTTGTGATGGTTCCCCTTGGAATATTTCTTTAACGTTTGGCCAAATATGAAGCTTTTCCTTAAGGGCTTTTTATTCCAATAAAATGACAGTAATAGGACCTGAGTACTGGAAACAATAGATCCTTCTAGCAGGCTTCCAAGGGCTGCATGGACATGTTTCCCAGTTGTTACAGATGTAAATGATGGCTCTGTGCTTCTTATAGGTTTGTGTATTTAGGCCACTTAGTATTCTACAGAGATTCACAATACAGTTCTAAAATCCTGCAGAAAATACCATTTTCCATTAAATTTCATGCATTTTTCCAGAAGAGCTCATTTCTTAAATGGGGGGCAGGTCGAGAGTATAAATAGTGAAAGGGAGCATTAAGACCTCTTTAGAAAATTAGACTTCACAGAATCAAATATACATTAGGAAAACTTTAAATTGGCTTCATTAACTTCTCTAAATTATGCATGCATTAATGGGATTCTTATTATTAATTCATGCAATTGTTTGTACTACTTTTTTGATAGGGCTTTATTTATTTATTTATTTATTCCTGCTATTCCAGCACTGCATTGATGGGACTCATTAAACGTAATGGTGTTTGGCAATTCATCACACAGATTAAAAGCCCTTTCCAGATCACCTCTACTCACCCTTTCTTTTGGAGAACATTTTTGGCATATATCTGGGAGGCAATGAATTGCACAATTTTCTTGTATGCAGCATTTCAAAACCTGTATGACTGAGCAACATAATTGACTTTTTAACCACCATTCCTTCATTTTTTCTCATTTATTCTTATTTTAAAAGAACTCTTTCAGACTTCTGTGTTAATTCTAACCACAAAAAAAAAATTCAAATAAAAATCCATAGAGTAGTATAACAGCTTGGTTAAAGTCAATAATGGGCTTTACCTGACCGTATTTTATCAACTACCTCCAAAAGGTGCTGTAGAAGAGCTTTTCAAATACTAAAAAGCTCTGTTATTTAACACCATTGTAACATCAGCAATATATAGAATAATGTATTCCCAGCCATGCATAATGAGGCTGTAAATTCCTTAGAGGGTTCTGGCGACATTATGAACCACCAGAGGAAACCTGGATTTTTTTTTTTTTTTTATGTCACCAAAGTCAGAGCAATCAATTTATGCAGCTTTTGAAGCAGATTACCCCTTCAGAGAATGGTGGGGCAGCAATCAAAGTGTTGCAAACCCCAGCCAGGCTGGATCTCAAGCGGGCAGTGCAGGGGACAGGAGATGCGAAAGAATCATCCAAAGTCCTGTTGCTTCTGAAGCATAAACCACTGAGTAAAAGGGTCTTATATGGATTTTTTTTTTCAAAGGCTTGGCTGTATTAGTTTCTTACTGAAATTCAGGTTTTAATTAAAGAGTCTCCATTTCAGATATCTTCCTGAGCTCACAGGCAGCAG
Organism: Dryoscopus gambensis; assembly: GCA_013389985.1. NCBI lineage: Eukaryota > Metazoa > Chordata > Aves > Passeriformes > Malaconotidae > Dryoscopus > Dryoscopus gambensis. The sequence goes on along the minus strand of WEIT01018891.1, from coordinate 96,987 downwards.
TCCCAAGCAGTGGGTTAATACAAGTTTATGTGGGGAAGCCAGCAGTTGCTCTGCATAAAGATACAGACACCTCAGGGTGTGTTTGTCCTTCTGTTACAAGCTGAATCTTAATGTTTTTTTCTATTACTGGTGATTTGAGAATTGCTTAGGCCAGCAAACATTCATCAGTAATTGCATAAAAATAAAATTTACAGGGTGATATGTAGAAGGGTAATAAAAAGGATGGGGGTCACTTATGAGGAATGAAAGAGTGGCAGAGGATGATGAATGTTTTGAAGTTTTTAAAGATCTAATTATTTTTCTGCCTCTGTACTTTTTGCCCCTTCCCTTCCATCCAGCATTACCAGGGTAGTAAAGGACATCACAGCTGCACCAGCTTAGTGGCAGCCACAAGATGATGACCTGAACTGCAGAGTCTGGGACTGTCCAAGGCTTTAGATTTTATTTTGGAGTTGTCACGTGAACAGGCTTTTCTAAAACAGCTCCTTGAACTGCAGTTTCCTTATGAACATCCTGTTTCTATGAGTATGTTTCTTTGCTCCCAGAAACTTGCTGGGTTTGTGCTCTAACTCCTCTGCCTGGAACAGGAGGGACTTTCCTACCAAATCCCTGTAATTTCTTTAGTTGGACCTTCCGTGGTGGAAAAGCTTGGCATGTTCCTGTTTTCCTGTCCACTTGTTATGCAAACATATGGCTTTCTGGGATACTCCAAGCCTGAGGAAGGAGGGAGGTTGCTCGCTGGGGTGGGGAAGAGCTAACCCATGGCCTTGGCTGAAAGCTGAGTTAGCCCCTAGTTATTGTTCAGCCCAAGCTGGACGGGCTGAATTGCTTGTGACTGATGTGCAGTGATCAATCACAGTGAGCTTGCCCAGCTCTGAAAAGGACACAGAGCTAGGGATGGAGAAGTTAATGTTTCAAAGCACTGTCCACATAATTTTCAAAGTACTGTCCACACAGTTGTTTTTAGTTTAAACTTAAACTATACCAGATCTCCACCATGAGCATTGACTGGAGACATTTTCATCAAAGGAGCTTTATAGGCACTTTAAAAATATCTCTGATGCATTCTTTAAAATATGTCCACCTGCACCTGTCCATATCCATCTGCCTAAAAGAGGGAACATCCTTGTCCTCTGTGCAGTGCACAAACTTTGTTTGTAGCTGTGAACATCGTGGCAGGTACCTTCTCCTAATCCTTGTGGCAGTGGAGAGGAAAGATTCAGCGGTCACTATTGTGCAGAATTATTTCAAACACAATAGATTTTCCTCATGACAAATCACACATAATCTCCATAGCAACCTCACATAATTATGCACAAGATTTCAATGTTGCAACAAAAATAAGCGTGGCAGGAATTGTAAAGAATAGTTATATAGTGTGAGACAGATGTGGGAGTGGATGATGTATAGAAGACTGAAACACAACTGTTCTCAGATGTAAAAAATGTACAAAAGACAGAAAGATTGCCTACTCTGTATTGTGGAGAGTGGTGATTAAGTCAGTATATTATCTGGAAATTGGAGATGATGGGCTCAAATATCTCCTCATAATGTAGAGGTTCCTGATAGTGCCACAACAGTTTGAGGAATGCCAGCAGCAGTTTTATCCCACTTTCATAGGATTATTACAGCTATAAAAATGATATCTGAGTTGTGAATTGGCATGCAAGAGCTAAATGAAGCAAGGTTTGGCTGCTGGGCCTTTTTCCCAAATTTTGTTACAGTCTGTTTGGAGAGATTGATTAAAAGGAGCTTAAAAATATTATGGGTAATTTTGTCATCATCCTTATTTATTTATCTATATTTATATAATCTGTATCTAATCTATCAATCTATCAGCCAATCAATCAATCTACGTATTGTAATCTATCTGTTCTTTGGAATTCAAAGATTGCCAATACCTTCTACATGAGGAGATTTCTAGTGAAAGGAGGATATTTTCATGGCTTTTGTTTTCCAAACTGCACAAGGATTTAGGGAGATAATGGGGGAACCATTTTTAAAAATTTTTTTATGCCTCATGCAGTGTTTTTTATTTCTCCCTATGCTCCTGGTACTTTGTACAGAATCCTAAATTAGCAGCCAACCCGCCTATGAACGTATTAGCAGGGTCAATGCAACACACAAATTATGTATTCTGCTTGTGTATTCCCGTGCTGATGAACCCAATGATCCCATTGCTGGAGCCAGTCCACCTCAGAAGTGGGGGCATCTCAGAGACCCTGGGTATTTTGAGCTTCAATGGTATTTGAGGATTCCCAGCAGCAGATTCAGTAATTAAGTTCATGCTTCAAGGGCAATAATTCTGTGTCAAGACGTATCTATGATTAAATCATTCTGATGGTGATTTTCTTTTAATTATCATGGCCTGATCCAGAGCTCTACATTTAACGTGGCTCTTTGAACTCAGTCAGGTTCACTCCAGCTGATTTTGACTAATGCCATTAAAAAAATGGTATAATTACATTAATTAAAAGTTTAGCTAAAAATGTGGGAGAAGAAGATATTCTAAACCAATCCATAAAATTTCATTCAACTATTTGTATTCAACTAATGTTATGTGCTTTATTCAGATTCAAATATTTCTTTCAATTCAGAATAAATTTAAGCCATAGGAATAGAAAACTTCTTGCTTTTAATATTTTATGCAACCTCATTCCAGGTTTATCTTCCTCAAATAGCAGATCACATGGACAGCAGAGATGGGTTTGGTATTGCTAAGGGCAGTTTTGGTTTTGCTAATTTTTCTTATTGAAGACCCCCAGTTCTGTTCATAGATGAGAAAAGTTAGATGGAGAACTGACCATCATTCCTAATCTACAAGGTTTTTTGTCCCTGAAGCATTAATAATTTTTAATTGGGATAATTTTTAATGTGACATGAAACTCCTGAGTGAGAATCAAACCAAGACATCTCTCTCCCCTCGTACCTTCCAGAGATATCAACTGAGGAATTAGGTGTTTTGAATCCTCTTTAATGGAGCATTCAAGATTACATTATGTTCTATTTTTAATTTATGCCACTGCTATTAAATTGCTTTACTCATATAAGGTATTAATGTGTTTTAGATGCTTTTTCTTGCATTCAATATATCACTTTCTTACAATTCAATTAAAATCCTTTTCAAATGAAGCAAAGGTGACTACGAGAAAATAATTGAAAGTTTGACTAAGATTTTCTAGAAACAAGGGAGCAAGCACTGCATCCTGTTGAGGTCTATTAACATTTCCTACCACAAGATGTCCCGTTTGCTAATATAAAACTTAATAAGATGATTTGTCAGTAGATATATGCTGAACTTCTTATTCCACTCTCACTCAATTTTATTTGCATATAAAGTGGCACATTTACACTCAACAATAACTAGTCCTGAAGGAATGATATTTAAGGGGAGAATATAATTAATCTATTCAGGTCATAAACATTTTCTTCAGGGCAATGGGCAACCATCTAAGACAACATTCATAATCATTCATGGACATTACTAAAATACTTTAGAATGAGCTGGCAAAGCTGAGGATGGGCAAAATATTGCCATTTTCTTCCAAGGACATCTTTATATTTGTCTTATGCAGCTTTTTGAGGATTATGTTAATGAAAAAGTCCTTTCTGTTTTCTGTATTTTGCTTTGTGTTGATGATGCTGCATTGTGTTCCACAGAGTGCTTAAACATGATGTAGGAAGTGTGTTTCCCATCATTTTATGTCTGAGCTCAAAAAGCATGCAGAAATTCTGCTATTTTTCAAATATTATGACTACCTTATATGGAAAATAGTTATAAAGCTCCTCAGCAGCTGTAATTATGATAAAAGGTTTTCAGCAGGCCTGCCAAATAAGAAGGCATTTTTCAAGCACGTTTTCATGCTACTTTGTCTTGGGTGGCTTGGCACACGTTTTTATAAACTTTAACTGTTTCAGAATTCTTTGAAAGTTACCTGGATGGAAGAGGAGGATGAGAGGAGGGACTTGGACAGTGTTTAAAGGTACACTCTGGTCTGCTGAGTATTTTCGCCTCTGTAGCACCATGTAGGATTCTCCTGTCCTCTTCATTGAGTGTATTAACTGAAGGTGCAGGGAGGGTTCATGTTGATGCCAAATTATGTACAGAGGATGAAAAATGGGTTAAAATGCAAAGGCTGTGTGAGAAAATGTGGTGGAGCCTGTCCCAGCTACCTGAGTTCACATGGGCACTCATTTTGACACAGTAATTTTTAAAAAATGAAAGAAAAAGGAAAGCAATCCTAAGCAGTCACAAAAGCCAGCAGTCAATAAAGCATTTGCTAAACCACTCTGTTGCTGTGGCACAGGCTCAAGCCTGTCCTCTCAGCTCCCTTTAATGCCAGTGCATGTTTTTAAGGCAGCCTTATGAAATAAATGTTTTACTTAAAAATATTTTTTGAAACTAATTTTATTTTCTTAGGCACGGAAGGACCAACAGATAATGTTTAGGCCTAGAAAGGGCGTACACTGAGCCGTGCTGAGGCATTGGTATTACCCTGTGATCAACTGGCTTAACCACACACAGATAAGCGGCAGAAAAGTAACAGTCACACGAGTGAACCTGAAATAACTGGTAATTACTGGTCACAGTACAGGGCAAACCTTTCATATGTTGATTAACTGTAACTAATTTGTGTGAGTTTATCATCTTTATAATTGATTTTAGCTATTTTGTGGATGCAGCTAAAGAAAACAACAGCCCACGGTTACCAGGCAGGAACCACTCAGTTATTGCAGATGCAGCAAGCGATTACATTTGGTCTTTAAAGTACAGATTTGCTTTAATCTCAGCTTTAATTTGTTCCCAACAAATTCAAACCGTTCATAGAGCAGTGTCAAAGGACTGGCCACAGCAGATGATCAATTTGTCATGCTCTTATTATCACTGCACTTCAACTTGGACGGAAGCAGAGTTTGGTTGATAGACAGAGGAACCAAAAGCTGCATATCTGTGTCATAAGGCAGATGGGTTGGTGTCATTTTCCTCCGTGAGAGAGAGGAAAACTCTACAGCCACCCAGCATGAATCAGAGCATTTTCCTTGAGATTGGATTTTTAATAGTCAGACATCTAATTGGCCAAGCAGACGGCTGCTCAGACGAAAATGAGAAGGCTGTAGGGGCAGAGCTGCCTTTCTGAAGGCCACGCATCTATTTGGGATTTAGGCCTTCTCTGAAAATGTGTTTCTAATTTTGTCATATCTGTGGGAAAAAAAATTCTGAGCCTAGGCAGGATGGAGTGAAATACTTTACTTTTCCAGTATGTGTATATAGGGCTCATGCTCTTGAGGTTAAATGGCTTTTAAAAATATAATCACATTTATCCTGTGAGCTCCTCATGTTGTCTCACTCTTAGTTTTCTACTGACACCTGTTCACCTGCGTGCTCAGCACCTCTCCCTGAGCAGGTGAGCAGTTCTGATACAGCCGATTGCCGTCGGTGGAGAGACTCCCCCGTCCCATCCTCTCTCTGCTCTACCCTCTGTGATGAGTTTTTTCCTTCCTGATGAGAAATCAAGCCCTCAGAGTGAACACAGTGGGGTGGGTTGCAGGAAGCAAATGGCAGAGCTGGCAAGGAGAAGGTAACAGGATTTTCCATTGGCTCCACCTCTGCGAATTTCCACTGAGATAAAGAGAGTTGCAGCAGCAGTAAAACTCATTGCTTCTGGACCAACGCTGTGGAAGGAGGCTTTCTGTCTGCAGTGTGACAGGAGAGGCATGGCCTGGAGAAAATCACTGATGAGGCAATTGAGAGCAGTGAGCTGTTCCTACAAAGTGCAAACTTTTCAATCACCATTGTGGGCAGATAATAAGAATCTTTTCATTTGCACTGCAGAAACTTGTTCAAGGCAGCAGCAGAGGTGTAATAATAGACTTTGCTTCTGGAACTGACAGCAGGGGATTGAGATAATCCTCAGGCAAATACTGGTCTCTGTGATTTCCCCCCCTTATTTTATGAAAGGTCCTATTTCTTTCCTTAAACCTGAGGCCTCTTTGAGCTTCCTGAAGTCTTGAGCCTTCAGTGAAAGAGCTGCATGGAGTTCTGGCACCTCCTGCCTAAAGCCTAAACCTACCCCACACCATTGGCAGTGACAGAGCTTATAGAAATGGGATTTTACAGCAAAAAGCCACTTCCTCTTTGCCAGCCCCAGCTCCCTCGATGGCAGCAGAGCAGGCAGATCCAGCGCTATATTCCTGTCCACCCTGTTCCTGTCCTGCTGGAAGGAGACAGCAGTGCACTCTATGTTGGTGACTTATAATGAACAGAAAATGTTAAATGCTTAGTTAAAAGGTAAAATTCAGCTGTATTCAGTCTACCTTTTAAACGTTACAAACCCTGAGAGAAATTGAATGATTGTTTAGCAGACTCAGGTATTTCCCAAAATCCTGCAGTAAAACTTGTCTTCTGCAAGACCAGTACGACTGAAATGAGAGGACCCTGACTTCTTCAGCTCTGTCCTCTCTTCATCACCATCTTTACTGTTTTTTACTCTGAAGAAATGAGAAGAGATCATCTGGCACATAATACTTGGGGAATGTAAGAAGATGGAAGACTGTCAGGTTATTCTGCTTGGAAGTCTGGGGACAGCCCAAGATTAAAAGCCTTCCAGGAGAGGTCAGCTGTGAAAGGTGTGCTCACTTGTAATGGGGTTCTCTTGAGAAATTTAAAGGCCCTCCTGAGACCCTGATGATCTGCCTTCAGTATTTCTTTCTGAATGCCTGCACTTTATTACCTCCTGTGGAGCTCCCAGGGCTCCCAGTGAAATTTGTTCAAGTGTTTGCAATCACACCAACCCACCCGCCCAGCCCCATGAAGTCATGCTCAAAAACTGCGGGATGTCAAATGTCGTTGGCATTCCTTCATTGCCTCTGGAGCCCAGGATCCTCCTGCTAGCCCTGACCCAAGCCCAGGCTTATTTATGACTTGCAACTACAGCAACGTATGTGGTTTTTATTAAGCAAAAACCCGGGGGACCAGTTTTAAAACGAAGCAAAAAAATGCACAGGAGCCTAAATATCTGTCATTTCTGTAACATACCAGGCTCTCCAGCAAATCATAATGCAACTGATACATTGCACAGTTTGTGCTATAGACTAATCATGTCAAGGTGGCTGAAATGGGCTCTTCATTCATTTACAGCCTTTTCTGTGTTGTCAAGGATCTAATGCATTCACTTTAACTATAATAAGGATGAAATGCATAGCTATTTTAAATGGAAACCACTTTTATTTAATCAAAATATTTCTGGCAAAGTAAAAATTTTGAAGTGTTTATGGTCCAGATGAACTGCATGACTATTGCTACTGGTCTTGCTGCTTCAACCATTTTACTGACAGTGGAGTCCGTTACCAAACTTTCCATCAAGCAAAACAGAAATCAGACATCTAAGTTATTTCTTGTCAGTTAAATCATTACTATTTATTTTAAACAGAGGGGTTTATTGCATGTTAATGTTCAAACTAGCACCAACAGCCATCAGGAAGAAATCAGACATTCACAGTACTTGGTTTTTGGCTAATGGGCCTCAGAATGCCACAAGACTTACATCTCTAACTACTGTGGCAATAACATTTGCTTAAAACAAAGAAGATGAGAAGTCCTAATTTACAAATCATTGCACGTATGTGTGTTTCTGTTTCTGGAGTTTTCTGCCAACATGGGACAAGGATCTGCCTGCAGGGACTAAATATGGCCCTAAATTTGCAGTCATATCTAATTTCTGCGTTCCCCTAACTCCCTCCTACATATGCAATCATTCCCATGAAGGGGGGAAGGAAGGATTTAAGCTCAAGAAAATGAGCATTCCGTAACTCCAAAGTTTAATTATCTATCTGGAGATGTCCTTATATGCCCTGACTTTTGTAACATATAGAGGAAACAGAAAATGAGATTAATTTATAATGTTCCAAGTTGTCATACCTAACGCTGAAAACTTGAGTATCATTTGTGCAAAATCCAGGTGGTGTTGAGGGGTTCAGTAAAATTAGAAGTTTTTGTAAACAAATTATTCAAGGATGTACACAAATTCATGTATTTGCAGATAGTCAATTGCATCATAAAACAACAAGATTACTTATAATGTAAGGATTTCTGAAAGCAATTGGATACACTGGCCAATTTGTTGTCCAGTTGAAAAAAACACACCCCTAGCCTTTTGTTTGTTTTACATATTTAAGTTATATAAATGATCTGACAGTTCTTCCCCAGCGACATATCGCTGTTGTTGGGGGCTGGTTGTTTGCTGTCGCAGCTTCCAACAGGTTTCCTATCAAGCTGCTCCTTAGCAAACAAAAAAGGTAAATTGGAAGAAGGTTAGGTAGGGATGTGCCTTTTTGTTTGCTGCTCCAGCTTGCTTTTAACCTTGTTAATAACACACTGTGCTGGTCACCATATGAAGATGGTGGTGGGATGCATCGTGGTAACTGCATTCAATTCAAATTCGAACCAGATTCACCGGGTGGAGAGGCTGTATAAAATAATGCAGCTGCAGCCTAGGTTGGTTACTTTTACAGGTATGAGGCTGCATTTTGCCTTGCATCACTGGAGTTGACTTCTGGACAGTTAATGACAAAAATTTTACTGCAATGACATTGTCATTTGTAAACTAGCAGAAATGTTCTAAGTAACACCCAACATCATGTGAAGGTTTGAGGTTAAGCATCCACTTATTTTAATAGCTTCATTTATTTCGTTTAGCCCGTAGAAGCCACCATTGACACTGGACCATTGCTTTTAATTGCCTCACTTAAAGAGCACATTTCATAGTCTGCAATTGTTTATCGGGTTTATGATCATTAAAACATTGGTCGTACAACTGATATGGAGAAATTATTTCTTTTATTACACTTTTTGAATTTTCATCCTGGCAGGTGACAATAAGTAACACTCAAGTGAGGTGTCCCATGGAAAACAGATTTTCACAGTCAGTTTTCTCATGCAGGGCAGAGGCAGAGAATAGCTGCAGAGTTGCAGGTATTTAATGTGAGCCGGCGGGAGCACAGCCGGCCCTGACATGTGTCACGACACACAGACCCAGCACTTATATGGGAGGCAGCCCTAGTGATTGTGGAGGCCAAGCACTGAAACAGCCACTGGCCTCTTTATGTTCTGTCTGTGCATCTGTGCTTGGCGTGAAGGTGTGTTTAGTTCCCCACAGAAAGGGCTAGGATTCTTTCACGGACATATTTCTACTCACTGCCCTGGGACGTAGTGACCACTTTCAGGAAAATCCTGGATTTTTTTCAGCAAAATCTATTCTCATAGAAACCTGTACATAAACTGCCTTCACTTAGATACACAATCTCTAATTATTTTGCTCTGCCTAAAGGAGAATAGGTTCCTTTAAATAGAAGCTTGTGTTTATGATATTTTGGGTAAACTCCACGCTTAGAGATTCCTACAAAATACACCGCGATGATATAATCTTTTTCATTTACATGAAATAATGCAAAGGGAAACTTATTGACACTCAGTGTCAGGCATAAAATGCACTCAGGCTGCCAGCTGTGCACCTGCATCCACAGGGGACACCTGTGGATTGCACAGGCACTGAGATATGTCACTCCAGCATTCTGCAGAATATTTTCCCCTTCTTGTTACATGGAAATTCTGTTGACATCTATAACTTTGTGAGTGTTCTCATTTGAGTCTCTGCTCCCATTACTTATGGCCTTCTATTTGGGTAATTTAGCACTAATTATGCAATGAAAACTTGTGCAGTTAAGTTCCATTGGTTGGGACAGGTGGGCATTGACTTGGGAAACAATTACCCTGAACTGGTTAACAAAAACCTGCCAAACACCAGCAGCAGCTTCTTGGCAAGCAGAATGGAGCATGGAGAACCACAGGGATGCAATTTATCCATGGCTTGTCTTTACCCTCAAAAGTGGGGGTAGTTAGCCCTCGATAGAACCACCATGAGGGTGATGTTTGTTCAATATTTGACCTGTTCTGGGCAGTCAGGAAACAGATGTGGTACGAAATCCTTCAATAAATTAATCTTCACTGAAATAATGCTTCTCTACTATTTCATTTCTCATCCCCTTTGCAGTCTGCTTATTTCCATGTATGCAGAAGAGAAGAATTTATGACATGAGAGTGAAATGCAAAACCTCATCAAAGCTCATGCATTCAGTTGCTTTGGTATCTTAAACCACTAAATATTTACCAAATAACACTGTGACACTGGCTTTTTTCCTTTTGGTTAGACATTATTATTAGAAAGTAAGTTCTGGTAAAAAGTGTCAGCTTTTTGATGAACCAAGATTTATGAATTAGTTTAGAGATGTAAAGAGCTATATAAATTTGAAGTGTTATTATTCATGTATAATCAACCAAACAATTAACATAGAGAATGGCAGTCCTCTTACTTTCACTTTTGATGTTAAATGAAGGGAGACCAATAATACATAATGAATGAAGATAAAGCCAAACGAATTTCTGCATTTTGTTTGTAGATGAGTACATACATCAAATGGCCATCTGCCCGCAGAGAAAGGATTAGAGGTCTGCTGCCACTTTCATTCACAGCTGACAAAAGAAGGGAAATACAGTATTTCTCTTCTGTAGTCTCAGTACAAATCTGTTGTAGATACGAGTGTGATACTCGTTGTGACTCAACATTGGAAGGCCGTGCAAAGTTAGAAACTGAGGGTACAAAGTGCTATTTCAAGAGCCATAGTGAACCTCATGAACTTTCACAGGCCAGACTGAAATGTCTGTGATTCACTGATCAAAGTGGGTATAATACTGACTCTGGAATTAAATGCCAGTTTTTCTAGAGAGTTTTAGGAAAAAAGAAAGAGAAGATAAAAAATGAAATAAAATGAAATGAAATGAAATGAAATGAAATGAAATGAAATGAAATGAAAATACATCCATATGCTATAGATTTTGGCAACTCACATCCAAAATCATTTGTAAAGGAAGAAGCCTTGTGTTTACATTATCACTGAATCTTTTCGTACATCTCAGCAAAGACCATATGCTGTATCATAGCTTAGGAAAGATTTTATAGGTCAAGCTGTTAAATACCAATTTAGTTCATGGGCTGCAATTTTGAAGAGTTACCTCTGCATATGCAGTGTTTCAATCTCCTGAAAACCTCAGAGCCCTTGTTTCTAGCAGATCACCTGAAGGAAAACATTTAGTCTGTTATGCAGTGTTCCTTCTTCACCTCAGATAAATTCTTGGCCAGCAAGAACTGGTGTATTTGGGAAAGTGTATGCTCAATGTTCATGCAACACCATGTACACTTGTGGTAAAACAAATGTGGGGAAAGGCTGTCCATAATACAAAACACTGCAAGTAGAATTTGGGAATTTTTTATTTTAACAATAAATAAATCTAGTTTTCTTCCTACAGTTTTCCTTGCATATTTTTATGTTGTATATATAGATTTAAATGCTAAATCGCAGCCTACTGTGGATGTTGTGCGCTGTGTAGTGGGTAATACATGTCACCTGCAGCCTCCACAACTGGAGAAGGGTCCAGGTAATTTCTGAATCCTGCCAAACACTATCAGCAAGTAAACAGTGTTTTTATCTTCACCACTAACTGCATTGCAACAGCAGGGTTGATAGGTGCCTGGTCCTGAGCTGCTGCTGAAGGAGCAGCCTGCACACTGTGTCTGAATGGGGAAGATGTCTCACTTATTTTGGGAATACTATGATCGGAATCTCTCTATTCAGTGCAAACTTGCATAGGGTTATGTTTTCCTAATGTTCATTCATTGAAATTTTGTATGTTTTTGTTAAGATATAGAAGATGGCAAAAGTATGAGTATAATTATTATCTGAGTAAACAGATTCCAGACCTTTGTGATCTATCCAACACAGTTAACATGAGACAGATACTTAGAAAATGCCTATAAATTGAGCTCTGTTCTAGTATTTTCATATGAAACACTAAATGTAGTGCTTCGTGTAAAAAAAATGGCTTTGCTGCTTGCACTTGCGTGCTTTGTTAGAAATAAAATGATGTATAAAGGCGTATTTTCTTCTAAAATTCCACAGTTTCATAGACAGCGCCTCCTAAATGTGTTTGTAGATGATACCTATATTAAATGTTAAGTAACTGTTTAATATATGTTAGGGAAAATAATTCTTCATGACTGTTGTTATTATTATTGGCTGGGATTATATGGTAGTAAACACTGAGAAGCCTTTTCTTTTATTACCTGAAATGCCCAGTTCTGAGGTTGCTGATGCTCTCCCTACAACTGGTTTGAGATCCTCTTCCCTAAATCTTAGGATACTGATCAGTACTGCTGGAAACTTCCTTCCATAAGTAGCGGAAGATCAACTTTTTTCTTAAATTTAGTCATACCTCTGCCCTTTTTGTTTCAAGTGTTTATATACATTTTCTTCACTTCTATTGGAAAAAATAATTTCCAAATAGCTACAAACTCCTGAGAACCAAACTTTGTATGTTAAGAAGTACTGTCTATTAGCATGCACCTCTACAGCCTTTTGTCTGTGTGTACGTATTTATATCTATCTATATGTAGTTTGTGAGTTGGGTTCCTTCACTGCCTTTGGCCAGCTGCAAATGTAAATGTCCAGTTGTTTTATTTCCCATTTTGATTCTGAGACTTTTTCTGTTTGATAACAGGAGATTGCACAGAGAAATGGCATCTGACAGTGTGCAAATAAAACACCTGTCCCTCTGTCAGACAGGTTTACAGCCACATAAAAACACACAAAAGGAGTGAAAACAACTGTTCAAATGCAGAGCAGACGTAAATCTTGTTTCAGTAAAGCTGAAAAGTGTTAACTGACTCCTGGAGTAAGGGGGGAGAGGGAGAACATAATGTTTTGAGGTGTCCTGTGCTGGAGCTGGGAGCACATCCTTCCCCTTTACTTTCCAGTGTTTAGACACAGTTATGGGAAAGGCACTTGGGTTTGGCATCTTTCCCTGTACTTAGCAGGCGCTGAAGGTGACATCCAGGGGGATCCCAGCTGGGATTCCAAAGTGCCTAACCACTTACACTGGCACAGAGCAGGATGTTTATATTTTTAAGCTCTAAAGCTCTGCACAAATAGGCCCAAGATTTAGTGAGGACACAATAATTGCTTTTCTTTCAACAGCAGGTGACATATTTCCCACTGAGAAAAATATAAGCCTGCTGCTTTTAGTCATAACATGAGCAACAGGAGGAAACTAGATGAGAAGGTTGGAAATGTCACCAGTCGAGTCTTGGAAAGATGTTTGCAGGCATGAGCGAGCCTCCAAGTGCACAAAATCAAAACATTAATTGACAGGTCTATGTTTATTGTTCTTGAGCCACAAGTCTCATAATTATATCATTTAATAATAATAATTACCTGAAATTTTTCGATTTCAGAGAATGGTGGGAACTCTTTCCTGTTCCTTTTTCTTGCTGTGTGTAGCACACCTTGACTGAGCAGGGAGAATTTTCGTGTGTTTGGGGCAGTGTGAGGACCCGCAGCAGCTCCACAGGCTGATCCAGGGAGAGATTGGGCTCAGAAGGGGTTTTGATGCTGCTCTTCCTGCTCAGTAATGCAGACACATGCTGCTTTATCATCTTAACTGGTAGCAGCAATAACACTACACCTCTCCTACTGAATATCTGATATTGATATCACATTGAATCCCTTTCCCTCTTGTTTGCACAGACATTATCCTGGAGTTCATTTTCAAACTCAGTCCTCCCTGCAGCCTTGTTAGATTCAGATTTTCCTCTGACCTTGGGGTGGCCAAGGCATGAAGAGCAGTCTAGCTGGGCTCCCCATCTGACTGCCTCTTTGGGAGCTAATACATGGTGATGAAAACATTGATGTAAATTGGTGGGAAAATGGTGAAATCCAGCTAGAATTGTGCTCAAGTGCCACTGGAATTGCAGTGTTATCCACTAGAAAATTTTCCCAAGGCTTTGAGAGCATACAAATAATCATTGTGAAACTAATCAGTGCTCCCATAAAGATTATAGGTTACTAAACACTTCTGAGTTTGCAGTCATGTTCAAGAATTTCCTCTTGATGGATATTAATATGCGCCTCATGTCTTTTTCAGATAAAGCAGTTAGAGCATATCAGTGCTATAAATTAAAAATTAGAAATGGAGGAAATCCTCAGATCTCCCAGAGAATAGTATCCACATTATTCCAACTCCAAGCTACATTTATGATGTACTATATCGCTAAGAATTGAATGCTGCCTTTTTTAAAACAAAGGTTTTCCCCATGTAGCACTAATCATGGCTAAATGAATAATTATTGACTTGTGGGATGCAGAAAACTCTGCTGTGATTAATAACTTTGTATTGGATTTGAAAGCAGAGCTCTAATCAGGAGCATTTTAGGAGACAAATAATCTAACAGGTTTTTTCGTCAAAATTTGAAAGATAAAACGATTCAATATGGCTTGAGACTTATCAGCTGACACATATTAGCACAGGCAATGCAATCTGCCAAAGCAGAAAAAAAATCACTTGTGCATTAGATGTCTCTGGAGCTGATTGCGTGACTCCCTTATGGAAAGGGCCTCTCCAGTTTGCAAGGCTGTAAGATTAAGTCACAGGATCTGAACTAAATAAACACTTTTTGAATTAGCTATTTTTGTACGTGTGTGTATAATGCACAACCACACCTGGCATGTTTTGGCTGTCAGGTTAGGATGTAACCAGGCTCAAGGACTGGAAGGACTGAGGATGTCTTGTTTTTGCCCATGGTCCTGCCAGGGTGACTCAGAGAATGGACTTGTTCAGTGACTCAGTTTCCCCTGATATGCAGATCAGTCCAGTAATCTCTGTGAACTTCTTAACTTTTTTTGGCATTGCAGGAGAGCCTGAAAAGTTTTGCAGTCTGAAACAGCAGACTGAACGTTTGCCTTGTCTTAATCCTCCTGTGCACCATATTTACTTTGTGGCTAGACAGATACTCTCATATTCAGCATGTCCTTCTGGCCCCAGGCATCTGATGCGTGAATGCAAAGTAATATAAGGGGGAATTCTGCTATCCACATAAGTGATTGTGTCTTTCAAATATGCACAGAGGAAATTTTTCTTCACCTTATTCAGTATGAATGCAAGGAAAGGAATTTATTTGCTGGGCTTCCTTGTCCTCCCCCTGTCAGAAAAAGAAAAGCAAAGCAGTTGGATACACAGGAAGGAATGGGGAGACGGTTTTGAAAATTCACCAAAAGTCTAGAGGCATTTCAGAAACCTCCAAGGAAGCAGAATGAGCACATTCCCATTAAAATCTCATTAGGTGCCTTTCTACATCTTTAGCTGTTTAAATGCTCCATCTAACACTGTGTTGTTTTGATTCCTTTGTGATTTGTGCTTCTCCTTTCAACAACTGGAGAGACACAGGCAAAAGTGGCTGGACTGAAAGACCCAGGCCATACTGAGCCCTGAGATTTGCTTGATTAAGTAAACACTGCAGGATTAGGCATTGTCTGAAATCCTACCCCGAGCATCCTCATCAGGAGAGGCTACAGCAGGAGAACTGATTGGGATGCCAGGTCTAGGGCCTGAGTGACATCCCAGGTCTAGGGCCTGAGTCACATTCCAGGTGCATGGAGACCTCTTTTGAGGCCCTGTCCCTTCACTGCTACCACAAAAACCCTTGGGTGGAACAATTTTCTTTTACAAGACTCAGTTATAAACAGTACATGTTAAAAATGAAGGTGAGATGAGAGAAATGGCTCTGCTCACCAGCAAAACTTTTGAGCGGTTCCCTACAAGTCTTCAATCATGAAACATTGGGGCACTTTCCTACCAAGAGCCTTTGCCCTGCTTTCATAGTGTGCCAGTGTCTCCACATCCACGCAGGGACTGTGTGACCCTTGTTTGTGACAAAATTTCCACTGAGTCCCATACAAATGGGGTACTACTGTTGTGCAGTGAAGTGTTTGGTCTAAACTAAAAAACGTTGGAAAGGAAAAAAGGAGAAAGATTGTTAAGTGATTAAGTGGCTTTTTCTTCAAGAGAGAAATTACAGAAATACCAATGATATGCATTTATGTAGAAGTAATTCAAAGGCTTTATACCGACTCGCTTGCTTTTCTTCTTAAAGCTTTTGTAGCTGATTTATGAAAAGTGTTATTTCTGTTACTCAAGCATATGAAAAGAAGCAAATTAACTCATTATATTATGTAGACAGTCAAAAGAAGAGTTAAATGGACCATATGACTTTCCCTTAAAACATTAATTTTCTTGTGTTGTCTTTAATTTCCTTCATAATAAAATGTTCACAATAGCCACTGGGTATTACTGTATGAAAGATAAATTAGATCGTTCCTATTAGATGTAAATCCTTTCCTAGACTTGTCATCAGGACATGATTATTGTAAATTTCTCTATACATTTGAAATGCCAATCCCTGAACACATTTCCTGTTGGAAAACAAGAGATTTTCACAGTCTTTTCATTTAGATACTGTCAAGTTGACGGCTATGGAAATGCTTTTTAAATGAATGATTAAGGACTGTATCTAAAGTTTGGAAATTGGTTTTTCTCCCCTGAATAAGTTTAATTCTGCAGCATCAATGAGACCTGCAGACGCTCAGCAATTCTCACAGCAAAGCCGCACAACATTACACGGGCACGGCTCGGTGGGGCAGCAGCTGGGTTTTATGGCTCTCTTGATGTGTGTAACACCTGAAAACCACACTTCCCTGGTGGGCCTCTCTTTATGTGAGGAGTGAGACATGAGAAATTCCTACCATTGTGACTTCTCTTGATGGGAGCAGGGTGTCTGGGAGACCGGAGAGCTTTCAGCACTAGTCAAGCCTTTCAAAAATAATAGCTATGAAAGGTATGTTGGTGTAGATGATGCAGATTTGAAAGAGAAAAAAACACTTTCTGGGCTGGCACCTCTCTTAACTTTTAAAGTTTCTTGAAGTTGTTGGTTTGGGTTTTTATCTCCTGTGATTTAATATGAGCTCAGTATTTCTGATCTAGGCTATGCACACAAACATCCTAAGGCTTATGGAAATGAATCTAAATCATTAGCTTTTGTGAAGATCATACAATAAACTGTGTGTGAGTCACGCATGGAGCACCTACACAGTTCAGATGCAGAATTTCAGCCCTTCTGTTGTACATCAATTATTGCCACTAGTTTTGAATACTCAGAAACATGAGATGCTTAACAAATGCTAGATAATAGCAAGAGGCCAGTACATTCCAGAGTGTTTATGTACAATAATTACTATCCCCAAATGACACTTTTTCAAACCAGTGTTTGAAAATCTTTTGGTCCCATTACTCTAAAAATCATCCATTAACCACAGAGAGGAAAACCTGTTTACTTTCTCAATCTTATCTATGTTCATTTTGGCCTGACATGGCCTCAGCTAATTCCCTCAAGGTCAGCATGATTCCAGCTGAAGCTGACCCATAACACCCTTACACACTGGAAACAAGATGTCACCTGCATGTGAAAAAAAAATGCTTTTAGGTATAGGATTGATACGTGGTGGGTTTTTTAATTTGCCCTCTCTGTCTCAGAACAATGAGAACCAAGGCTTCTGCAGGAAATTGTGTCTCTGCCTCTGGTTGCTAAGACGGAGACACTGTCTAAACATCACAATGGTGGCAGTAGAGCAGCGGGTACACTAAGAGGACTCATCACTTGTTGCCATAGATTTTCCAGTTAATGATGTAAAGATCCTTAAAATGTAATTCAGTTAAATATCACAAAGAACTTTTCCAGTAAGCTGCAGTTAACGACAAAATTATATTACCGGAAATATAAAGACTTACGCTTATATTTCCACTGTTAACTCCTATTAAGTTCCCTGTGGATTGAAAGATTTATGCGTAAGAAACATGAGTAAGTATATCACTTTGTATATCACACATAAAATTAAAGGCATTTTTAAAGTTCCTTTTTTGAATTCTAACTGGCAAGATGGTGTATAAAACAAAAAGCTGTCATGTAATCTGAATTGTCTCTATATATCCTGTGTAGCAGCCAACAATGAATATTTATCTAAGCAAATATTTCCCAGCCTTTCATGCTACAGTTTGTGTTTGTTTCAGTCTGATTTGAATAAACAGAATGCTTTGCAATAACTGTAACTAATATCTTTAGGCATATAACATTTGAGATGGATCTGCAATTCAGTGCAGCAATATTCAACTGCAGAAAAATTATTAGCATTAACCAGGAGCTAAATTAAAGCTCTGATTTCACTGCTACTGCATTGTACCTGTGAATTCTATAATGCTGAATGAAATTAAAGGTTCGCTTTAATTTTTATGAAAAGGAAATAGATTCTTGTTAAATTGAGCAGCATCATTATGGTTGTTTGGCAGCTATCATACATGGCGTACTGGAGTCACAAATGTTCGGGAGACAAAGCATTAATAGTGCGTCGGATCACTTATAAAAGCAAGAGATAATAATGATTATTAGTACAACTGTAGTATACAGGATTTGAAGAGGGAGTTTTTCTTTGCAACACAAGTAAAGAGGAAAAATCAATTTCTATTTTATGAAAGCCTTTACATTAGGCTCAGTTACCCCTACACATTAAACTCAAAAACTGGTATCCATATTTACCCCGGGAAATGCACCCGGACAGCTCTCCTGGTGCCACTGGGCATCTCCCATTTAGCCCATGAGTTTCTTAATCTTGCCAAGGCGAATTGCCACTATCCCAGACTGGTACCTATGGCTGTGAGTTTTTATAGCATTGGTGGGGATGACAGGGTTGGAGTTGCAGCCCAACAAGAAATTGTCCTTGCAGTGCTTTCATGCTTTCTGTTCCACCCAGATTTTACTGGGAATTAGTGTCTGTAACTAAAGGCACTGCTTTGGCTTAAGTATTTAACAGGCCTACACAACATAAATGAATGCCTGTGTGCTGTTTGCTGACACAAATATTCCAGCTCTTATTTCCTTTCTGGGACTTTACTGAACTCTCTGCTTATAGCTTACCATTACAGTGAAGCATTTTCCTTCCACTAAATCCACTTTCACTAAATCCCTGATAGACTAAAAGTTTATCTCCAGCCAGGATCACATGATGCTGTCTAGCCTACACACCACTTAGGAAATGCCAAACTTCTTATGATTAATCCCCTGACCCAGAAAGTCAGGTTCCATCCTGCTGCCTGCCTGTCCTGCGCGGGACTGTCAGCTCCTCATGAGAAACCTGCTTTGCGGAGCAGTCCCGCTTCCTCCCATATGGAACTGAACAGTTACTTACAACAAAATGCATAGAATGTTGCAGAGATTTTTTTTTTACATTTGCCTACCTTCAAATATCTACGAGCAGGACCAGTCCTGTTGCATTAATGAAGGTTTTTATTTTCTTTGACATCTCATCGAAATTTGTGAGTTGAAGAAATAGTGTGATTTGGGCAACAGTTTACAACTGATTCATGCCTTAAGAGTTGGTTGTGTCCTACAATCAGTCAATACCCAAAGCTGAACCTGATACAAGTCCTGGTAATGACAGTCACAATAAATGTGCTTCAGGCAGACCGCAAGCTGACAGAGCTCCCTGTGAACACAGCTCTTGCTTTGTTTGTAATAAAGTAGGAAAATACAGAGATATATTTGCGTGTTAGCTTCTGATTCATTTCTTTTTTCTCTGTGCTCAGAGTGAAAAATTAACAGGGGATGTTTAGGAGCATATTTATTTGCATGTTCTGTCATTTTTCCTTGTGTTTATGTTTATGTATCATGCAGATGAGACGGATGGATTTAAGTAGTCCCACTAAATTCAGCATACCAGGAAGGAGTGGAGTGCTGGAAGCAGCTTCTGAGATTTTCTGAGCAATGCTACATTATTAACTTGGAGATAATTTTTTCTTGACTACAGATATGCACAGGCAAGACATTGCAAACAGAGACATCGATATAGAGATTAATTTTCAAAATATGCTATAACCAGTCCCCTCCTGAAACTCTCTCCCCCCTGGGCGCCCCCTACTCGTCAGGCCAGCCCAGTCTTGGGGGGCTTCAGAGGGGAGATGTTTCAGAAACCAGGCGAGAGATTCACAGAGGCTCAGTTTCCTTATGTTTATTCTCAGGGATGGAGGAGGAAAAAGAGGAAGAACAATGGCGGAGCCGGGTTTTGTCTGGGGTTCGGTAGGTGTGGGTTCTTGGCCCCGGGCCAATGGGATACAGAAAGGAAGGAAGGGTCAGGCTAACATAGTTACAGCTCGTGGGGGTCTCTTGGGAGGATCATACCATTCTCCAGGGAAATGTAACACCCTCCTCTGTGTGGAACTGTTCATGGTTAGAGCAGAGTGTGGTGGCAGGGGGACAAAGGAGGGATGTTTGGAGAAAGCAAGAGAAATCTGTCTGGAAAAGGGGTCCCAGCCTGTGGTGCCGTACATCACCTTCTCTCTGCACATCTCCAAATTCCCTGCTTTCCATCCATAAAAACCCTAAAGGGTTGGTAATTTGGGTTTTTCTAAACTTCAGGTTACCCTTGTCCTTAGAGTGGTGGTTGGAAGCTGGAAATCCTCAGAACTTTTTCTCACCTTGTTTTGTCCACTGGTGTTTGGACATATTTTAGCATCATCAGATTGATGTGTCTATAATATTGTGTTGGATTTTTAACCTTACATTTAGATATTTTATGTGTGTGGATGGAGCCTGCAAGAAAGACAGAGATGGACTTTTTACAAGAGCATGGAGTGACAGGACAGGGGGGAGTGGATTCAAACTGAGAGAGTAGGTTGAGGTTTGATATTAGGAGGCACTGGCACAGGTTGCCCAGAGAAGCTGTGGCTGCCTCATCCCTGGAAGTGTTCAAGGCCAGGTTGGATATAGCTCTGAGCACCCTGGTCCAGTGAAGGGTGCCTCTATCCACATCGGGGGTGTTAGAAATAAATGGCCTTCAAAGTGCTTTCCAAACCAGGCAATCCTATATTGTGTATATTTTATAATTTTTGCTATTGACTTTTAATGATGGCATGAATGAGCATCTACTGCTCGTTGGTTTATTAGGTTTTTTTAAGTAGAAATAAAACCATATGAAGATAGGCTTGACTTATGTGTAAGTACATTGTTCCTCATCAGAAGCTGCCAGAATAAACATGAGGATGAGTGATAACAAAGCAATTACAGAAAATGGTAGTAAAAACTTCAGGTCCTGAGGTATTTGCTGTTGGATAGATGACAGTGGTTATTCCAAGTGAGTTAAAAAGTCTGATACATTCCAAGAATGAAGCATCTTTATCTGTGAGTCCCAAATGTCTGTAATAACCTTAGAATTCAATTTTCCCAACTCTGCAATAGATCCTATGAATGTTTTTCTATCCTTGTTGTAACTGCTTGTCTTCTTTAGACAGTGGGAGTCACATGCGAGTGCCATATGTCTACGTAAGTCAGATGCCTCCCACCAGCAGTTCTTCCATGTGTTGTGGTTGATTTATATTCACAAAAAACATTCAAGAAATTACTCAGAAATTGTAATTACTTGGTAATGTCAGAAATTGATTAATTAAATGCTCCAGTGTTTACTCTGTATTTTTAAAGGCTGCTAATATTTCTGGGCATTTTCTTACAGCATCAGAGTCTTTGCTGGGTGAAGTTTATTAATGTAAATTGGATTTGACATAAACAAGACTACAGCTAATTATTTCATGTAAATATACACACTGCATAGCAGCAAACTCATAAACTCTGCACATCTTCCTACACTTTTTTTTTTTTTAACTCTGGATGTCTGTTTTAGGTAAATAGCAAATTCCTGTTGCCTTAAATAACACTGTCACCTTTTCATTTGTGGAATTGCTGGGCTATAAACATTTGTATCTCTCTGACACCTCCTTAACTGACACATGGTCATCAATCACTTCCAGCAACCAGGAACTCTCACATGTACCACTATGCTAAACCTCACTTTCTCTATTTGTTTCATATTTCACTCTACAAAGAGGTTTTATACTCACTGAGGACAAGAACTTTCCATAAGCTGCAGTAAATGGGAGAGCAGCCCCAAATCTGCTCAGGAGACAGCCAGGGTGCTCCGGTACAACCTGCTTGTCCGTATTCATTCCTCTTCCTGGAAAAAAGGCAAATTTTTTCCATTTTCTCCTGAAATCTTTGGCTGGTCCAGTGGTCTTGTTGATTTTTTTGGTATGTTAGAAGCTCAAAGAGTTATTGGTGTTTTCCTTCCTCTGGGACAAGCACTGGTGAGCACAGCCCATGCTCTGCACCATCACCTGCAGCTGCTGCAGCTCCTGCTCCTGCCTGCCACTCAGGGTCAGACCCTACCCAGCCACTTGAACCTCGGGACAGGTGCATATCCATGGATATTCAGCATTTATGGAGACTGTTTTGGCTCCACATCCAAATTAAGGACATTCACGTGTCAGTGCTGTAGGGACATATTGCTCAATGTAGCTGTTAATGGATGTTAAAAGCTCCACAACTTAGAGGATGACTAATAAATGCAAACTGTCCTGCTATGATATCATCCTTTTCTATTTCAAGAGGACTCTAGTAAATTCCAGGTAATGCTTTGCACTTGCTTTTACTGATTTATATTTTCAGGGCAAAAAAATCAGCTAAAACCAGCATGGATTTTCCTGACTGACAAAATGTCCAGCTTCCTTTTCTTCTACAGCCAAATGGAGTAATTTGCTCAATATTTAGCAGACATGACAAAATTTCCATAGCCTGCTATTTGCATAGGAAAAAAAATGGGTTTTTTGCAACAACCCAAACCAGCCAAGCACTTGGAAATCTGAATGGTGATGGTGGCAGTGGTGGTGGTTCCTACCAAATCTGTTCCTCACCTTCCAGCTCATGGTCTACAGGTCTAGTAAACCACGGAAGAGCTCTTGGAGAATATTGGTCCATGAATTTCTCCTGCACATGCCTGCCTCAAACAGGAGATTTGCTCTTAGAAAACGTCTTACTGGAAAACAGAGGGTTTTATAAGCTGATGGAAGACAGCATAAAACTGCAGCATTCTCTCTCCCCGTTCTCCTCCCTGTGGGGAAAGAACACCAATATCAGTGTCACTGAGTAGCAGGGTACCCACGCTGTGTTCCCAGAGACTGAACTTCTTTAGGGGCAAACTGGCAAAACCCCAAATGCAGCGGGGCTCTGTGTGCCAGCTGCAGATCTGGATAGCATTCCTTTGAGAACTATCCCTGCACCCCTCTCCTCAGAGAGCGCAGGGTGCAGAATCTGTCTATCAGTTAATGAGCTTGTGCTATTTCAGGCTTTATTAAACTCTGCTGCCGTCTGTGGATGGTGCCAGTTAATAGGGTGCAAAGTGGAAGCCAAGCAGCAGCAGGAGGAAAACCCAGCTGATTTTTTATGAAAACAACTGGCTTCGGATGAATTGGAAATCAGTTTTAATCACTGCAGCTGAGATGTAATACGAACTGTTCACTGAGGCTTAAGTGATTTTGAACAATTAAGAAATTTGCTCAACATATTTATTAAAATAATCATCACTGCTTTTTCCATAATGGTGTAATGTGCAGGAGGGCTCTTGCCAGCCTTCTGCTCCATTGCAGAGGCTCTCAATGAACACTTTCATGCCAGTTGTTAACAAACCCAACAATTAAAATAACATGTTGAAATCATGTAGAAAAATAATAAAACAGCAATAATGGCAGTTTCAAAAGATATTATTTTCTTAAGCCACACGGTTTAGCTTTCATTGCTATTTAGGACCAAAGGTGAGCAGTCTAGCCAGGTGTGGTATTGAAAGGAGTGAAAAAATACTAATCCTAAAGGGTTTTACTTTTTTTATACCTAGTTTCTTTTTAGTGTGCAACAGAAAACTCACTCAATTCTCATTGGTATTGCTTTTGGATATGAAAAACATTGTCTAGACAAGAATACATATATATATAAAAATATATATGTGTGTCCTCTTAGGCTGCTGGAAAAAAGTCTATTTTCTATCAAAGGTTTATGCAGCAGGATAAAAACAATAATAAATATTTTACAGAAGTTATAGTATTCTCTGAAGTCACTCTCCCTAGATTTAAAGCTTTACCCCAAGGCACTCTTCCAAGATCCTTCAAAAATGACTTGTGTCTCCTCACTCTGTGTAACAGCTTAGATGTCCCTCTTGTTGCTTTGCTAACATCATTTCCTAATTGCAACAGTCTGCTGTTTGGCTGCAGACAGCTTTGTTGTTGTTTGATTTCCAATAACCTTTCCCTGTGAAAATGCGACTTCCCGAGCCGTAGCAGATGATTGTGGGCTCTCCATGGAGCTCCCTGTCTCCAGGGCTGGACGGCTCCAGACACTCGGAGGAACTTGTCTGTATGCTTATCCCGTTGTTCCTTTTGGTTTTTCTCTGCTCCCCAGTGACCAGCGTCTTCCTCTGTGGAGCACAGGAGCCTGAATCCATGCTGGTGCTTTCCTGCCTGGTTCCAAATACAAATATTAGGGGAACCAAGGAGTAATGTTGTGGAGGAGTGGGCTAGGGCTGTCTGCACAGAGTCTGTCTCAGCTGAACTGGGAGTGGAATTAGATGTGCCGGGGGGAATGGGAAACTTTGTTTGGGCTGTACAGGGCTGAATATGCTAACCTCCCAGCCCTGCTTCAAAACTGGTCTGCAGGAACCTGAGTGCCAGCCTAGTCTCTGTCCCAGTTTCCCTGTTTTCTGCACGGCCCAGGCATTGCAGCCACGCACGAGGCCCTTCGCTGGGACCTTGTTCAGGACAGGAGAGTGGTGGCAGGGGGACAGTGGCCGTGTCCCCACGTGGCTGGCTGAGGTGTGTGGGTCTGGGGGAGCTGGGGTGTCCGTGCTGCAGGAGGGGCCAGTCCCACCCCATGGCCCTGCTGCCCAGTGCAGCACCAGCGAGCCTTCAGCTCGTGAGTAGCCCTATTGAATTAAGTACGTAATCAAGTGATTTGCTGGTATCCTTAATCCTTTTCACATCTCGCTAAGCTCATTAAACTCTCTTTGATACCAAGCTGTGCAAGTTCCTTAAGAGAGGCAGAGACTACGTGCTATTTCTTTGGCTTGAATTTATCACCTCCAGCTTCCAGCGAGGGACTCCTGTGCTAGGAGCCTAAGGTTGCTCTAAGGGTTTGCTCTGTAACAATGGATGGGAAAATGTTCTGTGTGCTGGATAACTTTTGATACCCTGCCCAGCACAACAACAGGGATATGCCAGAAAAAATACCCACGTAACCAACCAAAATACCGAGCAGTGGATCCCGGGCCTCAGTGGAGGCACTTCATTTCCTTTCTCTTCTCTGTTTTTTCCTGACAGCCATCCAGCTAACAAAGAAAAGAAAAATAAAACCCTAAAAAACTAGCAAAACAATTAAGCATTGCAAAGTGAGTTATTTAGTTCTGTCAAAAAAACCATATTTAAGTATATTTCTAGGTTTCTGCTTCATCTCAAACCAGCAACAATTTGGGTAAAGCAACTCTCTAATGTTCTCTAAATTAGATGAGCTGGTATGTGACATTTGCCTGCCATCTCCTCCTGCATGCCAGGATACATGCAGCTGTTAGAAAGATTTGCTACTGCATTTAAACATATTACAGAAGGCTTTTTCCTTAAAACAGTGCAGTTATATGCCATCACAGGAGGATAGAAGGAGGAGTTAATTTCTCATGGCTGCAAGATAACTAATTCAGAAGAAAAGGGACACGTTTCACTCATTATTCTGAAAAGGATTTTACTTTTTTGGGGTTTTTTTGTTTAAATCATGAACTTCTCAGTAATCCTGCAAGTTGTGACGAATGGCTGGAGGTAGGAGTGGGACTCCAAGCAGAGCCAGCACAGTGCAGGCTGCTGAGGTCTAGTCCAGTTGTAGATAACAGCATGGATGGCAATTCTACAACCAGCACAATCGCTGTGTAACAATATCAAATGTACATAAATACACTAATTTGGAGTCTACAACTTCAGATTCAAAATGCTGCATCATTTCAGAAATACTGACTTGGCCTTGCACAGCTTTATCCCCTCCTGCTCTGCAGGTGCTCAGTGTCCATCATTCTAGGGGGAATGGGAGGAATTGTGACCCCCTTTTGAAAACCTGGGGCTGCTGTGCTTTTACAGCCTTTCTCTCCCGTGTGATTGGTCTGCCTCATTAGTATCTAGTATAAGCACCACCGTGTCTGCCCAAATGATTTTTACCCTTACGACAGAAAACGATGATCCATTTAATCTTTCAGACTCCACAGTTATCCATGCTACTCAGAGCCTGCATGGCACGAGCATTCATATGACAGAGCTCCAAGGAAGCTACAAAATACTTGTATTTCCCTTCTAGATGTGATCTACTGGGCACTGAAGTGCTGTAATGAGCTGTATACATTGTCTTGTTGAACATAAAGTCAGAGAATCATTCAGGTTGGAAAAGACCTTTAAGGTCATTGAGTCCAACCATAAACCAGTGCGATTACTTTGGGGTTTTACTCACACTTTCTGCTGCCACTGAATGTGCCAAGTTATTCTAAATCATGAAGTTGTTCTAAATCTCAAGTGACTGTTTGCTGTTTGCTTCACACTGACAAAGTGATAACACTGGGTCCTGATCCAGGCATGGCAGAATTTGTCTTATTGGGAGAGCTGATAACAGAACAGAGCAGAACCCTGGGCTTGGGGACAGAGGCCTTGTCTGAAGCAGATGGCTTGCTGTGGACACAGCTGGCACATGAATGTGCCAGAAGAAAGGAGGTGCTGCTAACCATGATCAAATCATGGCTGATTTTTTTACATCACTTGTACACACTGATAAGATCACATACTCCTGGTTGCAGGTTTTTAAAGAGAAACAGAATAGTATTTCTGATTTGTCACAGGAAAACCTTAACGCTAAGGCAGCAGTCACATAGGATAAACACAGTGCTTTCTTCTTCCCCATTGTCCTTATTTCCAGAAAACATTTTAAAGAAAATTGTTTCAGAATGAGGTTTTTGTATTATCATGGTAGAATTATGCAGAATAAAACTGCTGATCCTATCTTTGCCTGTAGGGCAAAGTGCACTGATGAATAAATCAGGAATATTGTTTAATATTACATTAAAAAGATGCAAAGGTATTAATACTAATTTATGCCAGATTTCTTGTAGTAAAAAAATATAAACTAAAATAGGCAACTTGTTTTAAAGAACTTGGTACTGCAACTAATCATCATTATATATTTGTAGAGCATGTGTTTTGTGAACTCTCATATACGTGTATTGCAGAATGATTTTACTAGAATTAGCTTAGATGAAGCTTCCTGCTTAATTGCCACTGAAGTTCATGGTGATTCTCAGGATTTACATTATTTAATGTGTTCTGAAAGAAATAGCTTCAAGATACTTCTATTTACAGCAGTTAAATGAAATTTAAACCTGGGGTGACCACAGAGTTTAATGGAAAGTTTTACAATACCCAAAGCTTTTCAAGCCGTGCAGTTTGAACAGGATATGGCTGAGATGCTTTTGCAGAGGCTCCTTGGGAGCAGAGTCACACTCTTGCTTCTTGTCTGTGCCAGGGACCTTTCTTGGTGCCTTTGCAGGACTACTCTCCCTCCCTCTCTCTCTCTGTCTCTGAACAAGAAAATAATTACTGTGGACAGAAACACAGAACCACTTGGAACAATTCCAGTCCTGAAAAATAAAAATGTACATTTATACATGAATTATGATCATTAAAATCAGCTAGCATTTATCTTCACCTTGAGAAGACACAATGATGTACTGTCCCTGTAGTGGCTGTCTCATATTCCTGGCCATGAAGATAAATGGCTCAGAAGAAACAACTACTTTGCAACAAAAAATCTATATTTGTACACAAAAGAAATAATAACAGTAAAGAAACAACTTCTAACACAAACAGGAAACCCACAAAGTGGTTCTGTGAGGACAGTGGAGCTATAAAAGTGGAGCTTTTGTCTCCAGGAAGTGAAGATGGAGTCTTTTCCATGTAGTACTCCAATACTTGCTATTTCCTGAAGTATGGGGTTTGAGACATATTTTTGCTTTGGTGAGATATTTCAGGAGAGTTATATTATTACTGATAGGCTTTCAGAACAGTAGTAATGTGACTGTGTTGGTACTGGTGTCATACCAATATATCATATTATATCACGTTATTCTGTGGGCTCATTCTGAAATATTTGATATAAATAACACTGATGTTGCCTTCCTCCTGGAAATGAGGTGGTGTATTTCTATTACTGACAGATTTCTCTGCTGAGAATAAACATCATCTCTTTGCATTGGGTTTGAAGAATAGGCTTCAATAGGAACAAAATCCAAATTGTTAATCTGGTCAAGATTATTTATCAGAAATTCTGTCTAGACAGAAGTATGGGAGTTTTCATAGAGCTGATATTGCAAGTTATTGCATCTGCAAAAGTTGGACTGGAAAATAATATAGGAGTTGAGTTATAGCTTCATTTTCAAATAGGGTACATGCTATAGTATTTTTCATACTGTCCATGAAATAGATATTTGAGTTAAATATTCAGTTCACTTTGATTTATATCTAAAGTAAACAAAATGTGCACCAAAACAGTGACTGCACTGATGGGAAGTTATTTTTCAGTCTGGATCCAGGGAAGATTATTCTGGGCTTGGAATATGGATATGAATTTATATGTACGCTAATTTATTTGCGCTGCTTGTGTATCCTCAGTGCTTCTTGCCTTCTCCTCAAGTAATCTCTGAAGAGTGCGTTAGGCTTCTGCCCTGTTCACATAATATGAATCCAAATGTGGATTTAATCTAGATTTTTACATCACAGTGATTTCTATGTACATGGGATAACTTTGGGAGCAAAATCAAAGTGCACTCCACAAACTGGCTCTGACTGGTTTTTTCTCAAAATTTTACAAAAGCTTTGAACATTGAAAAACTAACATTTTAATTTTTTTTTTTTCCATTTAGGAATATATGGACTCCAACAAATACATAGAGCATTTAGTGACTCAGCTGGAAGAACAACGCTGGAATTTATGGAGGCAAGTACTGTGCACACACATTTATTTATGTTGCTATTTTGGAAAAGTTACTGCAATCCATAGTTTCCATTTTTGAGTTCAAAGGAATGATTGGGTATTCAGTTTCTCCATTTTTTACTTCTTTGTAGACTACCAAAGCTTACCTCATGAAAAAAGTAGGGCAGCACACACGAGTCGAATCATGCCTTTGTTAATCAGGGCAGTTACACACATGCACAGGTTTATTCACATTAAAGTTTCTAGGCAGTGGATGCCAACTCTACTTCAGATTCTTTTAATTGGACTGAATTTCAGAAATTGTCTTATATCCTCAAAGATAAGTGTTTTCATTGACTGGCACACAAAACATAGCCAAAAAACCAGCATAGCAGCATGACCAATTGAGAGTTCTGAAACTAAAATAAACATGGGTTTACAATTTTGCAGTCTTGATAGTCTGGATTTTCTATTTCTTCTCTGTTCATGTTGTCCAGACTTCGCCCTGGTTTAAGCAAAGCAGGGATTGCCACATGCTGGTGGGTGTTTGTACCCTGCCTACAGCAAATTTGGTAACTGATCAAATCCTGTCTAACATAACATTTAATACAAAGGAAATGGAATAATACCAGTGATAAAATTCCTTCAAAATTCACAGCAATTTTTTTTAATGCAATGTTTAACATTTTTCCCTGAAGACATATGAACAGTGACAGTGTTTTAAAATATACAGTCAAATATAAAAGATTTCTCAGGGAATAATTTAGTCTTCATAGACTGAAACTTATTTCACCTTAGTTCTGATCAAGGGAGAAATAATGATCTGTCTGATTTTTCAGGTGAATGCCTCTCAAGTACAAAAAAAAGAGCAACTTTGGACATGCCAGTATTAGTTGTTCTGCACCTCATAAACTTCTTGATCTATACAATATAAAGTAGTATCATGGCATTTGTAGCGTACAGCATTATGATATTGACTCATAGACAAACTCAGAAAGTTTGTCCTTAATTTCTGTTTTTCATAAAAAGTAGCCAAAATAATTGGCACCAAAAAATTTGAAGTTTTCATTTAACATTACAGAATTCAGGAGACTAACTTTGTAAGGATGAAGGTGATAACATTATATGCAGATGACACTACTGTGGTTAAATATAAATGAATAATAAAAAATTAAAATATTAAAAAGTCTTTGAAAAGTAGCAAGGGTAGTGACTTTATTATAAACAGACGTACAGATGTGCTAGAAAATTCAGTGGTTTTGGAAAACTAAAAACATTAATTTATTTTTAACATTATTTATTTTTATTATTATTTTTATGGGGTGTTGGCATAAAAAGTTAAGACTGGTAATGAGCACTACAAGAAAAACCCTTCTGGTTTAGCCGGTCCTCTTTGAACACTTTATTCCTCTCTTTTAAATCTCCAAGAAGTTTCATGGTGAGGATTATGCTAATAGCTGGCACTACACAGGGGCAGTGCTGGGCTGTCTACAGCCAGACAGATGTCCTAATAAATCAGCAGAGCCCTCTCCTCAGCCTTCATTATGCTCTTGATTTGTGACTGCCATGATCCGAACCCGGTGGGTCACCGGGCGCTGAACCTGACATTGACCGATAACCCGCGCTGTACTCGGGGTGAGCCCATAAAACTGACACACACAAATTCTGCCCATTTAGCTCCTCCAGCCTCGCTCACAGCCACGACAGATTTATAGTGCCCAGGCCGAGGCAGAGGAGGCTAAACCCAGCGCCATGGTGTGCATATCAATTTTACATTTCCTTTACATTTCCACATGTACAATGGGACCCTAAAAGACATGTGGGGGCCAAAATTTCTTTTCAGTTTAGAGGATGACTGTTTATACACAGAATTAGCATCTGCTGTGGAACATTTATTGCTGTAATTGCTGTCCCTGGAGGACTGGCTATGGTTAGGTCATGTTTTATTGCTTTCCACTAAAGCAGACCTCTAGCCCAGCTTCAGATGCCTTGTTCTTAAAACCTTGACCACAACAAGTGAATGTACCTCACTAGTTTGTGAAGATGCTGTCTTTATTAACATATTAATCCCTTGTCAGCCGTCTCCCTATTTCTCAGGTTGGAACAAAACACATTTACCCAGCGTGAGACAAATTTCACCCCCACCAATGTAAATCACCAACATTTACCACAGGAGGTGATGCACAAGAGTGGTTGTGCATCTTCATGTATCAGTTTAAAAAAATAAAATAAATTTTAAAAAATAATAATAATAAAAAAGGTTTGATTTCTCTCCCCTATTCTGTCTGGAAATAACTTTAAACAGGACAGAATTGGGTCAGGGGAGGGGAATCCCCCTGCAATGTTGTTTCTTATCTAGTCATTTAATGCTTTAGTTCAGCTAATGGGCATTCCCTATGTATAATTTTTATGGCAGAATCACATGGACAATCAATATGAGAAGCAAAAATTTGCTCCTGCAGTCTTTGCTAATTGACTTGATGGTAGATAATAATTTTTAAGTCTTGACACACAGATCAGTGGCACCAATTACTAATTCTCTTAACAGAAGAAAGAAGTCATAATTCAGCATAGGGTGCTTGCCTGAATAAGCAAAGGTCAGACCTTGGTCTTGAGACCTGTCCAGGGAATTTTATTAGTAGTGATACTGGAACCAGGACTAACACTTCAGTCTGCCTTGGTGAAAGCATGAGGATATGCTGCACTTCAGACATGACTAATATTTAATAAATTAATCAAGGTCCAACAACACTTCCTTCCCATATTACAGCAATGTAAAACACAGAGGGGAGGGACCAGAAATGCACATGAGGATTGCATTGCATTTCTGCGATGCTCTGTATTCAAAACAGACTTTGTTAAATAGATCTGCTCTGCTTTCATCAGCAGAATTAGCATGCTTCTGTGCTCCTGGTTTTAATGCCTGTGTACTAAAGAGGTGCCAAGTATTAAACAGGTTGCTTTTGCTGTATTCATGAACTTCCATTGGGAAGCCTTAATTGCTAACAAGCAAAATAGCTCTGCGAGAATTCTTAATGGTGAGCACAGATTAAAATAACAACTGCGATTAGCTTTAAACTGCTTGACTAGAAAAAGACTAATCTTAGGGGAATAAATTGCATGGCAAACAAAGGAAAAACCCTGTGTATGATATTACAGCAATGAAGGCCGAGAAAAAATCAAATGCTACTCCAGCTAAATAAGGTCAAGCTCTGCACAAGCATCTTTTTCTTGCCAGGGCTCAGTAACTTGGCCTGAGGGGAATGAACGTATAAGCCAAAATGAAGGTCTTGGGGCCAAAACCCCATTTTAACCCATTCTGGGAGTTTCTCATAACAAACATTGCCTCTGGTCTATAATGCTAATGTGAGTTGTAGACTGTATTTGGAATTAATTATCTTCCAAAGTTGTTGTTGTAATCTATGATTAGAGGTTGGTGTGGTGAGGTGAGGCGTGGCAAGAGCAGGAGGCTTCTTTCTACTTTGTTTCTTGATCCGCCTGTCTGGTCAAACCATCCTGGCAATGCATGAACCCAGGGAAAAGATGTTTTGTGCTATTAGCCACTAAAGCCTGCCTCTTGTCTCCTTGTCAGTGTTTGGTTTTGCTGGGGTGGGTTTCTTGGGGTTTTTTTCCTACATCTCTACAGCACTTCTGGATGTATATGATAAATTTGTAAAATCCTTAGTTTCCTTAGTATTCGAAGCTGAGGCTGAATGAGGTAGAGTAGAACTGAGTTTTGGAAATTAGGAGTCATTCAGTCACCACAGGTACTAGACGCTTCCAACTAACATTGTAATATCACATATATCTGTCTAAAGCTGAGGTTTCTTATTTGTGACCTAATGTGTGAAAAACCACACAAAAAGGTAGATAAAAACGATATAAGGCTACCAAGTTGTATAGCAGAGCTCACAGTACTGCTTCAGATGTGCACTTCTACCAAGGATTGGTGTTTCAATATGCACACGAAGACACCAATTAAAAATGTATCTTATTTTTGGCCAAATGTGCTTTTCTTTAGCTGAGTATAAATGTGGATGGTTCAGTGAGCAGCGCAGATGTAGTTACAGGCCACAAAAAGCGCTGCCATTGTATTATCTGTGAATGAGAACCACTTGCTTCCTTTGGCTGCCCAGTACAATGCCCATGTCACACCACTGCTATTAAAGGTACTTCTTCAGGACCAAACTGGCTGAGAGCAATTTGAATAAAGAATACAGAGAAAAGCAAGGTTTTTACTGTTTGCCTTTTAATTTGTACTTTTGATGGGGTCATAGAAAAGTAAGAGAGGATAGTTTAAAGATTACAAATGAACCTGATGGACCGTGTATGTCCACTATAAATACTGAGCATGAACAGGAAAAGGCTGAGTAGCTGCTAGAGGACTTGTTGCAGTTGCAGTAGAAACAGTGCTTATTTGAGGATTTGTCTCCGTCGTGTTCAAATCAAGACTGATCACTGTCTTTCAAGCAAATATAAATACTTCACAAAAGTTTATACCTGCTAAGATTTTTTTTATTAGTTCCACTAATTAGTCGTATAAAATGTCCTCATCTGATTAAAGTTGGTGGAAATTTTATGTGCAGCTCTTTACCAGATCAATAAATAAATCTCTTTCAGCAATGAGCCATTTTAACTCTGACAGGGCATATTTTTGTGAAGTATTTACTAAGCTGCCTTAAAACTAAGCTCAACTTGATGTGCTCTGGCAAATGAGAAATATAATCTGGGATGACTTTGGCATTATATATTCATAAAAAGTATTAATTTTAAAGAACATGACTCTCAGCCTGTTTCCTCTAATTGGAAAAAACTCCCATTAACACTGCTCATCAGTGCTGCATGAGTCAGGAGTGAAGTGTCAAGCCTCAGTTATTGAAGTCATTACATAAAGGACTGGGAGCCATCTGAACAGAAAATAATCTCGATACAAGCAAATATCTCTGTATCTATGCTAAACTACCCAGATTTCAAAACTGCAGGCAAAAGATGAAAAAGTGGTCTGTAAAAAGTAACTTCATATGGCTATGTTTATAAAATTAAATAAATTAACCAGTGTTAAATTTTTAAATATTAATGACATTCTGTAATTAATTAGGGATTGGGGTATTTTTGCACAGATGTATGCTTGTCATAATAGCAAGACTGCCAGAGCCATGAATTGATTTTGTTTCTCTTAAATTATAAAATAGAAGGCCTTGAGCAAAATATATTCTTTAGATATATTTGGTAGAATAAGGATCACAAATGTTCCCTACCAAGTTGAAAGGCAAAAAAAACCTCCAGCAGGGAAGTATGTGGAAGGTCTATTTGGCATATGGATGTTTGTTAAAAGCAAAATGCATGAATAGCTCAGACTAAATTAGTTCCTCATTTGTATGCTGGGAAATGAAATTCATAATCCTGGCATGGTTCTGCATTTGTTTTAGATTTTTTATAAGAACAAACTCTTTTGTGTATGCAGACATACATATTACTGTGGTGGCTATTTAGGGTTAGGGAGAAAAAAATCTGCTTTGAAGTGGTTTTGTCTGACGCTAAGTGCGAGTGGCAGGATTTTGTGTGTCCCCTGCCGTGCAGCCCGGCCCAGGTAGCAGCACCGGGCGCTGCACAACTGCTGCGTCACTGCATGGGGGAACAGCGCTGACCCCACCCGCGGCCCTGCGGGGGAACCTCCGGGCACCTGCTCATCTCACACAGCACCCGGCTTCCGACGGGAAACCGAGATCACAGCAACGCAACCACCCAAAGAAATGAGTGCGCAATTATCTGATATTGGTGCTCTGAGATTACCTCGCTCCTCTTTGGAAATCAAACATTTCCGAATGGAAACTGGCTGCAGTCTCTCGTCATTATTTGGTGATGAATTTACTCTTCCACTAATGTCTACGCAGAGCCATGCTTACTCAAACTGAATCGTGTTTCACTCCTCAGATAATCCCAATTATGTTATTGGCTTTATTCACAGAGCGAAGAATAATTTTGATGAGTAACTGTGGCATTTCCCTGAAGTCTTCTCTAAGACTGAAAAACTTATCTTTACACAGATCTTTGGCTCCTGTTTGGCAGAGGAAAACTTATGGATTTACATCAAGGCAACAACAGAGAATTCAGCCCCTTATAAAAACAGGATGTCAAAATATATTATAGAAATGAGTAGTGCACAGACATGGGCTGTGAGATGGAGTTTTAGATGGTGGGTTCAAGGAAGAAAAGGAAAATCTATGAATTTGCTATTTTTGAAGGAATTGTACCTTACTGATCTGTTTCACTAATGAAGTCTGTTTCACTAATAGGCCACAGCTGATGGCAGATGTAGAAGAGGCCAAGGAGAAATTGCATATGAGGTCACATAAGTCGGGCTAGCACCTTTCCCTGTAAATGAGTTTCACTCGTGAACAAGAAGTTAAATAATGAAGTTTAGCATTTCTATTTCATTCTGTAATGCTCAACCTTTTTTTTTTCCCAAATTACATTAAAGCAAGAGTTTAAGACCCCAAGTGAAAACAGGGCCTCATTGCTCCACACAAGGTGAGAAATGGTTTTCACCTCCTCAGCCCCAAAGGTGCAACAAGAAATAATATAATTCCATTTTAACAAAGAAAAGTAAGTAATGGAGCTTATACAAGAGGTCCATGTGTAAGCCAGAGTTTTGCTGCCTTCTCATGTCACAGCACTGTGTACTGTCAGCCTGTTCACTCCAGAGCGAGGGATGAAGTTCCCACATCACTGCTCGAATCTTTAAAAGGCTCTGTGGCTTAAAACACACTTAGTGGCAATCTTATCCCATGCTGTGGGATGGAAGAGGCTTTTCTTGTGTCAGTTCACACCATGATGAGGTGTGGAAGGGGTGACCCATCTTTGGAAGAGTTCTCTCCACCTCCTGTCCTTGTCCCTCGTCACTCCACAGTACAAAGTCAATGTCCTCTGTTGGGGGATGGGGAGTGGCAAGGGGAGCAGGAGAGAAGGGCTCTGTCCTGTTCTCTTCAGGCAGTTTATTTTAAAGTACATGGATGTTCCTGTGCTGATGCAATGATTTTTCACATAGAGAAAACTATGGATGTAGATCCTGTGTCATCTGGCTGGGCCTGTTACAGGACAAATACCGCTTGAGTTGAAAGCAGGACACCCGTGCAGCTAAAATATTGCTGTGACATCACTTCTTCCTGCTGTTTAATTGTGTGCTGATCCATTACTGTCGTCTTCCCGCTTTTTCCCACAACAGTCAGCACCTCTGTGCAGGCTTTGTGTGAGACTGGCACCTGAAGATCCAGTTTCCCTGAATTCTGTAGGCTTGGCTGGCTTCCAGTTCACACGTGGTGCGGGAGATTTAGGGTGCACCTCCTATCAATTCTGCCTGCTGTACAAAGTCTTTTTTATGTTAACAAATCACGTTTTTCATTGCATCATTTGTTAATAAAAGGGCATAATTGTGCCTATAGCAATCCAGATTCTGGGTTATCAACCATTCACACTTTTTTTTAATCAGGAGTAAATCCTAACATATTCTGCTGTAGGGAAAATATCATGCATTTATAGCATAAACCTGTATAAACATTATTGTAATGGGTTCCACTGGGAACAAGGTTTCAAATATAAAGAAGCATTCATCACA
This sequence comes from Dryoscopus gambensis, assembly GCA_013389985.1. Taxonomy (NCBI): domain Eukaryota; kingdom Metazoa; phylum Chordata; class Aves; order Passeriformes; family Malaconotidae; genus Dryoscopus; species Dryoscopus gambensis. The sequence goes on along the minus strand of WEIT01018891.1, from coordinate 60,519 downwards.
TATTAAAGACATGAGCATATTTTTTTCCTACTTAAATCTGCATAGCTTACAATTTGCTAACTCTTGCTTATGTAGATATTCCCCTGAGTTTTTCAAAATTTAATAAAAGCTTGCAAAATTCAGGGCTCTTAGTTTTATTACCACCTGATTAGCTAAGCAGAATTTGGAAAGTATAACTCAAATAAGCAAAAAATAAAAACCCCAAACTGATCTCCATCAAATCCTTTGCAGTAGGGAGATGCCAGCTTTTGCCGGCTATTTAGTTTGCTGTCATTTATGTGTCACCTTTAAAGATGGCAAAGGGAGAAGCTGATCTGCTTCCACACCCTGCCAGAATCAGCACGTGCTCCTACTGCCCTGTACTGAGGAAGTTTGATACTACCTTACAAATTCTTCCCAGTTCAGTTCTTGATAATGCTGCAATAAATCCATTATAGTTTTTCATATAGTAGATTCTTAGTCCTCTGCCAGGCAAGCCAGAAGTCTCTGAAGCCCTTTTGAGAGAAATAAGTACATATGTTGTGGTTCCTCCAAGGCTTCCTGTATTTTTATGATCTTCCACTCTTCCTGGTTGGGAAAGAGAGATCAAATGTCAAGGAAGTACATATATTCCTGAAGAGCCCTGGGAGAAATTGGTCCAAAAACACACCAGAGGCTGTAAACACTCTAAATTCCTCCTCTCCTTTCCTCCAGTAACACTGCTGTACATTTTTGAAGAACTGGCCAAATGCTGTGTGCTCCCTGTGACAGTAAAGTCATGATTTCTTTTCACTTCCGTTCTGCAGTGTGGAAATGTGCAGGTTGCAGCACTTGACCCTTCATTCAGCCAATTCACAAGATACTCAACATTCTCATGAAGGATCTAAATTCTAATTCCACTGAGATCCAGAGAAAACTTTTATGGAATCATTTTTGGTTTGAATGTACCCATTAGCAGCAAGAGCTCATGCTAACACACATCAGCCCAAGGCAGTAGGCAGACTGCTGTCCTCTTGCAGTTCTGCTGCACTGGGAAATTCCATCATGGTTACTGGGGACCAGTTTGTTCTGCAACCTCTCCTCCAGTGACTGATTTTTCCTGCCAGCACAGGGCGCTCCACGAGTGTCCCTGTCAGCTCCTGTTGCACAGCATTTTGTGCAATAGCCTGGCCTGGCAGTTTTCCCGGACGCGCAAGCAATCGTCCCGAGTTGAATTGAAGTCCTCAAAAGGGCAGCGCTGCCTCAGGTCTCACTGAACAGTTCCCTGTGTCAGGCTGAAAGAGCAACTGTTTCTATAAATGACGTCAGTTCACACGATTTCTACCCTGCTCATGTGTAACAGAGCCTTGGAACACCGCTGGTGTTAAGCGCCAGTAACCTTTTGGTAGAACATCTGAAAATCTGGTATGACGTCACCCATACACAGCCTCAGTCCTGTGTAAGCAAATACATAACTAATAACAGGACAAGAAGTGAGTAAAGCTTAATAACTGCATTTTGGGAGGTTTATTCCCCCTCCTAGATTTCTAAGTATGAAGTTTCTCCGTGAAGCAGAGACTGTCTTGAAAGGTTCTGCGGTTGTTTTAGCATTATTGACTACTGTGCAAATCACTCACTTCCAACCTGCCAGCATATGTGTTCTTTTCCAGGTCTCTCCCGTTTGGAAGAGCTGCAGAGTGCAGCAGTAAGCAGAGGTTCATCACCTCCACGTGCATATTATGCCAGCTGAGAATCAGAAATCATTTTAGGAAGTATCTGTCCCTCCAACGGTAGCTTGGCACCTCTGATAAAATGAAAAAAATCCTCCAAATCATTGCATTTGTCAGCGCCAGCTGTTAGGTTGGTTTATTTAAAACTATGTCTACCAGCAATATATTGAACTAATGCTATCATCTACTTCATTTTAGTGTTTTGAAGTAAGAGCACTGCAGTTTTTGTATCTCTCCAAAGCAATGGTGAGCCAAGTCATGAATTTTGTTTGAAGACTAGTGTATTATCTTGTAAATGTCTGTGCTAGACAAAATTGTGCAAGCCTAAGGACAAGAAATAATTAATGATTTGAAACATGTACTTATTGCTGTGTATGAAACTGAGATACTACTAATCTTAAAGAGACACAGAAGAACAGTATCTCAGCACTCAGATACAATGCAGCTCGATATGCATAGAAAACACTTTCAAGTTGTAATTATAGCTTTAAGTTGTAGTTAAATATTGGCTCTTTTCATTCTAAATAACTTCTAGTTACAGAATAGGAGACCAAGTCTATCACTCTTGATTTCAGTGCATGTAAGCTCAGGCCTGAAAATAATTAAAGAACTGGCAATGTTTTTTTTAAATTTTTTTTATTCTTTTAGCCCCAGCTTATCTAGCAGATTTGGTGAAACCATTCCATGTTTCCACTAGGAATTCAGGAAAGGAGAATCATGGAAAGATACATGTGGTCTTCAAATAGAAGCTTTCTATGCAATAATTTACAGACTTCATAGAAAGACTTGACCCTGACTAGGACAGTATTTTAAGATCTGCAGGACCACACCTAGAAAGGGACCGTGATTGTACCAGTGATTTTACTGCATCTTGAGTACCAGTTACAGTCCTGGTCCCCCACTTCAGAAAAGGTGCAACAAAACTGGGTAAGTTCAGGGGAGGACAGAAAAGGGTAATCAGAAGCAGGAGTTGGTTTCCATTAATGGAACAACTAGGACTCTTCAGTCTGAAAAAGCAGTAACCCAGGCAGGGGAATGGCAGCTAAAATGTGAGCAGCATGGAGAAGAGCTGATTGTCACTGCTTCTTTCAAAGCAAGAAATACAGGCTATTGGATGAAAACAGGCAGTACACTGAAAAACAAATGAAAGGAAGAGATTTTCCATGTAAGCAAGGATCAGAGCATCTGCAACAGGGTACCATGGATTTTAAAAGTGTATGTGGGTTCTGTTAGAGGGTGGACAGTCATGGAAGGGAGCTAGTGAGATGTACTAAACACCCAGAGGGCAAGCTTGGGTCAGGAGATCCCTGAGCTCCCAGGGGGTTGGAGAAAGGCCAAGTGCTGGATCTTCCCCCGGATATTTGGGGTCTGCCACTGAAGGGAAATAACACTGAACTACACAGACCTTCTGGACAGATCCAGTGCAGCCATTCACATTAGCCAAGTCTCAAAAGCCACGTAGCATTTGCAGTCTCAATCACTAATTAGAAAGGAGTCTGGATAGGCAGTTTAGGTTGTCTGTGCAAGCAACAGCCATTATAGTGTGATTACATCTTATTGGGATTTTTTTTCTATTTAAACAGAAAATTAACATATCTTGTACTCAGGAGGTAAAACTGGCTCTTACAAGAGTTGCTCGAGGTGTGTCCCTACACAACAAAGCAATTAAAACACATCAGCAGACAGGGTCACAGTTTAAATGATGTTTGAATGGAGAAAAAAAAGTTTGAATGGAGAAAAAAAATCTCTTTGGAGACCCAAATTCTACTGGATTTGGAGAGGACCTCTTGTCTGCCATGATGCTCAGTTCCTGTCTCATGCTGCTTTGCAGCTTTCTGTCACAGAGTTCTGTAGTATTTAAGAACATCACTGTGTCATCTACTCCGAATCACAGTGTAGTACAGACTTCATGCTTCACCCCATTGCGTTTAATTAAACCCAAGAACTCTGACTAGCCCAGGACTCTAGATCAGCCTTCAGAAAATTGAACAATTTTATCTCATTAGGAGAGCGCAAGGTGCCTGTGTAAGCTGCTGTCCTGCAAAGAACAAACTTGCAAGTTTGACAGTTAACTAATTTTGGAGGTCCCCATTCTACACTGGAAAAAGGAATTGCCAACCTGGAAGAAAATCTGTATTAAGAGACCTGGCTATGGGTTTATTCAAGACACCACAGCAACACATTTAGCTGCAAAGACTGTTTGCTGTACCACCACAGGAAGAGGTTCCTTCTGCAACTACTGGACTGTATGCAACCACAGCCAATCTGTTATGTAAAATCTGAGCATTATCCAATGATTTATTCGTTCTTCTGAGCTCCTCTGCTCAGAAACCTCCAAATTCAAAATCGAGAAAAACTCCTGCCACCTTCATTTATAAGTTCTGATTCTCCAGTAGTTGTCTTTGATTCTCAGATAGCGCTCTACCTTTTGATTCTTGTCTCAGTACCATGTATGAGGATTTACTTTGCACCCTGGTTCCTGCAGGGTCTTGACTACAGTGTACTCACTGTCTCTCATTTTTCTCACCCTGTTTCCACGATCTCTCACTTTCTCTCATTGAACTGGGAAATCCTGCCTGAAGCCTTGCTCAGCCTTCACTTAGGTTCTCTCACAAGTACTGTATCTTAGGTTCTCTTACACACGCATTATCTACAAATAACTATTGTGGATCACGTACCAGTGAGATTTTCTTCTAACCAGGAAAAAATTTTTACTTGCTGTTTTTGGACTAACAGATGCCAAAGCTTTCAGCGATTCTTTTGGAACTGCTTTTACATATACTACGAGGTTTAAAAGCATGCCGTGCATGCCTGTGAATCTCCATCCATCTGAGGTCTTTCACCTGTGTGTCACACACCAGGCCCCTTGCAGCTCTATGGGCACTGCCGCTGCCCCTTGGCGCATCCCAGCTCATCCCGGCGGCTCCGCCACGCCGCGTGCCCTCTCTCATAACTTTCGAGGATAGCTGCGACGGCATCAACTCGAGGCGAGCATTCCACTCGGGGCCGTGCGGAAAGACGGTTTTCCCCATGATGTGCAAGCCCGAGGGCAGCGA
>WEIT01018891.1:2077-55012 GCA_013389985.1 Dryoscopus gambensis | reverse complement strand
CCTTGCGCGCCCGGCCCCGCCGCGGGACTCAGCCCCTCCTCGGCCGGGGGAGAACGGCAGCACGCTTTTTTCCTGCCTTTTTCCTCCCTGAACCGCGGGCAAGGAGCCCGCGGGGTCTGCATTCGAGCCCTGTTGCTTCAGAGGCAGCAGGTTTTGTTTCCTTTCTATGCCTCTGGCAGGAGCATCCTAACGAGTTTTATTTCTCTTTTAATTTTATTCCTAATTGTTTAAGGCTTGACCCCTCCACATTGCATTGATGGCTGTCCTCATGGAAGAAGTCTACTACATAGTGAAGAGATCTTTCTGAAATGAGTTGAAGCACACAAAGCAGTAGGGCGTGAGGTAAACGCAGAGTGTTGAGTGACCCACTGCTGGCCATGAGGCTTTTAGCTGTTGCTTCTTTGGCTTTGGTAGGGTGTGTTAGATCCACTATCCATCTCCTGAGGTGGGGTTACCCAGGAAGTGACAGAAATAAGGTAGAGTACATGTGAGTGGGCCTTGCAGCAGGAAAAATGCAGAGCCACATAAATACTATGTTGTCGCAAACTTTATTTTGCATGTTAGCAATTCTTTTTCTCCATGTAACAATATAGAGTCCCTGCTTCAAATGGTTTTTTAGGTGTCCACTGCCCATCCCTTAAAAACAGATATTCCAGATAAACCCTCTGTTTATAATTAGGAAGCTAGCAAAGTTTTTAACAAGGGAAATATCATGAAATAGAGAAGTGATTTACATCGGAGGGGCTGGCTGTATACATTACTGGATTGCAGATAAGCTATGTAAGTAAACAGAAGCATAGTGCTCTGTTATTGTGCATGACTATGGAGATATCATGGGACTCTTTTGCTAGTTAATAGCATAAGGCTTCGTGGGAACTGTTTGATCTGCAGGACTTTTGCTTGGCAATAGTTTACTTAAGGTTATTACACTCTGTTTGGAGACTTGTATTTGCTAGCCATTATTGCATTCTTAGCTCCAGGCTTCCCAGAGTTACAGGTTAGTAGGTCAGTAAGAATTGCACTGAAATGCTGGAATGGGCAGTCTAGAGTTTTAAATGTGTTTGGGGAATAACAAGGCAGTAATCAGAATGCTGAGGATTTTTTTCCCGTGCATTTTTATGCTGGTCGTTGGTGATGAACCAAAAATACTTTTTCTTTTGCTGTGAATACCACAAATGTTTTTCCATTTCCTGTTAAAGGAGGAAAAAAATCATGTGAGCTAAATACAGTATTCCCTTCCAACGTAAAGCAACCAGTGCCCTTGGTTGAATTTACCAGGACTTAGTTCCTTTTGCTAGTGAACACTGGGATTAATGCCACTGACATTAGACAGGGCTTGCCAGTAGCAAGAATAAAAATGTCATCAGGTTTCTGCTGCAATGGACTTACATGTTTCTTTTAGAACCTGAAATTTGCTGTGCTGTGCAGGGCAGCACTATGGAAAAGTACATTATTAAGTTGCCATTGCGTTACAAATACTCCAATAAAATTTTGAGTCACCCAGGTTACAGCGCTCGCAGAGCTCACTGTGGCCCGGTGGATTCCGGGCGTGCGGAACGGGGCTGGAGCCGGGCTGTGCTGCCCCTGTCTGAAGCCCTGCCTGTTCCCAGAGCGGCTGCAGCGGGTCGTGTAACCCGCATTCCGCCAAGTCCTTGGAACTGGTGATTGACTGTGGTGGTGGAGCAGTCCCATTCATGTCACAGTGCACAATTTGCACAAGTAAAGTGATCCATATGGGGTGTCCCCCCAGCTCAGTGGTGTGGTGATCAGGGAGGATGCATTGGGTGTTCAGTGCAGAGCTCTGATGGAAAAGCGAAAACTATAAACCCTTCACAGTGGTTTCAGCATCTCTCATGCACTTTCCCCTTTCAATGAACATCATGGACAGGAAGATTATAGACTTTAGCTCAGAAATATTGTATGTTATTGTATGTACTTTTTGGCTTTTTCAATCTGGTCTCTTTTTTAGAGAATTTCCTAGGAAATTTATTCCCACTCTAGCTTTTTCCCATCTGCATTTTTGCAGTTTATTGCAGGTAGCACATACTTACTGAAAAGTTTTTCTTGCTGAAGTATAAATGCATGCTTTGTAGTACTTTGTGTCGCCCTCTTTCTTAAGCAAAGAACTTCCCTTTCTGTAATAATTATTAATGGTTAACGTCTCCTCTTCTGCGCCCTGTGGGGTTGGTCACAACTCTTGTAGACCATTACTGCTACACCACTACTTGTCTCCACCAGATAAATTCCTACATAGATAAGCCCAGCAGCAGCAGCAGCCAGGTGTTGTGCATAAATCCACTTCTTACACTGATTAATTTTTTGTTTAAGACCCTGATTTTGCCACCAGTTAGACACCTGCCTAACCTTAGAGTTACAGCATTGAGATAGATAGGCTACTCTGCATGCAAAGCTAAGTGTGTGTGTACCTGTTCACTCGCAGCTTGCAAAGAGGTGCTGGACAAAAAACCCCAAAACAACCCAACCCACTTTTACTTTGCTGCAGTTCTCAGGAAGTGCAATTCAGTAGCTGCTGTTAGCTTGGCTATTTAGCTAAAATATAATCCCACTGAGAAGTGGAACGGACCTGGGACTGGTATTTAAGTCATAGGCATGGTGTTTCTGCTCTTGGCTGATGTTTCATGGAGATTTGAACACTCTTTTTCCACCTGAAACTGCACTGTGGTGAAGCTGAGGCTGTCAGAGCAGTAATGCAGAGTTGCCACTGCTCAGGAATGAGAGAATTAAAAGGCAATTCCAATAATATTTGTGTAAAAACATCAACCAGAAAGTTGATGGTAGGATTTGTGTTTATGCTTCCATTTGGAAGAAGGTCTGGAGGGACTATTACAGCAGGAAAATTCTGGTTTTTTGTTTCTAAATATTTGATATTTAGATCTCATATAATGGAAACTCCTAGGAATGACAAAATAATTGATAGTATTAGCACATTAGGTGATGGATACCATCTCAAGCTGACATGAATGGAATTTAAAAAAATATACATATAGTTTTGATATATTCAAATGATTTAAACCTAAAGAGAAAGTTCTGCAGCAAGACTTATGGCAGAAACCCTCAAGTTGGCTGTTTCTTTGAGAATTTATTTTTCTTCTGTACTTATCATTTGAAATGAAAATAGGAAGGGGTTTTTTGTCAGAGAGAATCTTTAAAGTGCAGAAATTAATGGCTCATAAAGGAGAATCAAGTACTTCTGTGTCTCTTGCTGTGATGTGTGCACTGACGGTTGGCATCTGAAACATAAATTATTCCTCAGAATAATTAGAATGAAAGTAAGATCATGAAGGAAAAACTGAGATACGGGGAAAAAAAGTTTGATATATTGCAGAAACAAAGTTCTCAACACTGCTGTGTGCTGTGAAAGAACAAAAAGAAGTGTTCTTTTCCCCATCTCTCTTTATAGGGTTTCTCTTAAATCCGTGTGGTTCCAAGTGTCTGAGCCAAATATATACCAGTTGCTATCCATGTACATCTTTGTTCCACCTTCTAATAACTTCCCTTGCTTTGTGTATAAACCCCTCTAAAAAGGCTCTTGGCTCCTGATGGCCTGTGTTGTTCTAAATAGACAATGCAGCTGCTCTCTCATTATGTCCACTTGAATCCTTTCAGTTCTTCTCTGTGCCAAGGTTTTACCCATGCTCTTGGTCTAAGCCACTACAGGAAGCTAAAATCCCATTGTATAGTTGATGATGATAAAGTAATTTGTGCCTGAATATAACACATCCTTATTCTGAGTGCGTTTTTGTTTTTTTTTTCTTTCTGAAGATGAGCTATATGCTTTAAGCTTTTCAAATTATAATTTCAGGTTTCATTGCCATAAATAATCATTTCTGTGACAACAGATGTTGATCTTTACAGAACTTTTCCTCCATTTCTTTCCCTTTCTCTTCCCTTCTTTGAACTGATTGCCTGTGTACCTCCTCTCCATGCCCACTGTGTATGTCTGCATGCCGGTGTGTGTTCCTCGTCTCGGGCACAGGAGCCAGCTGGCACTTTGTAAAATGATAACCTCAGTGACTTACTGCACCCTGAAGGGCAGCAGTGTTCTGACTAAGAGCACACCTGTGTGAAGTGTGGTCGGAGGGGAATGTCGGCCAAACCAAGTGCAATAAATGCATCTTTCTGTTGAGTTTGGGAGAAGACCAGAGCTACCAGTGGAGCCACAGTAACCATGTGTTATGTCTTGGCCTCCTTGGCATCTGCAGTAAAGTGATTCCTGGTGGCTACTGAACATGAGATGGAATTGCAGTCATTCCTGGTGGTGTTAATGGGAAACTGATGTGCCAACTTTCAAGCATATAAAAATATTTTTTCATGTAAATGGGACATGTGGTAGTGGAGGGACTGCTGGGAATGCCTCAGGTATCCAAGCTCTAGTTGGGTGTTTTTTGTTCATAACGTAGGAACAATTTGCTCTAAGTTTTGCTGCAGGGCTCTCTGTCAAGTAACATTGGCTTTACTACTACTGCTAGAGCTTGAATCCTGGAGATGAGTGAGTTATCCAGTCACCATTTTCAATGTTACCTAATGGAAATGAATAATTACAGTGTTGTAGTATGCGGTTATGGTTTGATTTATTGTTTTTTAATTCTCACTCTTGTTAAATAACTTTATTTACATTTGCTTTGGCACTGTAGTAGAGCCCAGACAAGGAGCAGTGGTATTACCAACTGACATGGCACAAATGAGAAAAAACTTATTTGCTGTGATCTCTTGTGGTTCCAGGACCACACCTCTACTTCATCTCCCAGGTTGTACCAGCTGCTCGTCCTGGGCATGCAGCAAGGAGTCAACTGCTGGAGACCTTGCATCTGTGTTACATCTGGGGTGCTCAGGTTGTCCTGAGCAGCCACGCAGGGGAATCAAGGCACACCATCATGAATGGCAGGCCCAAGACCCTAAATGTCAACGCAAGTCAAGTTTTCGCTGAGAAAATGCTCCTCTCCACATTAAATTGCCAGTGCAAATGCACCTAATGAATTAAAATATGATCGTAAAGAATGTCTTTCTCCAAAACTTCACTTTGTATGGTTGAAACACAGCTCAGCAAATGATGAGAGAATTAGACTGCAGGGTACAAGAAAAATGAGGAATCGTTAGTTAGAGAGCAAGAACAGATTTGTTTTGATGTCAGGGCTTCTATTTGTTGTCAAAACCTGACATTCTCACTAATCATATATCTGAAGAGTTGCTTCCAAACTGCTGAGCCTCTGTGGCTGGCACAGTGTCTGACAGGTCCTTATGTGACTGGTAGGTAACAGCAGCATACAAACGCTGGTGTCACCTGGGAACTTTGGGCTCCCTCTGTCCAAACTCCATATCTGAAACCCAGAAAGTCCCAACACATCCCAAGGTTTCCAGTTCTGTATTTCATGTAAAACATCTCCTGGTTTAAGCTAAGATTTATGGGGCTGCATGTCTCCCTCATGAGGAGTTAGGAGTTGGTTCCCAAGATTTCAACTTCAGGGAGGGTCAAACACTGGTTCTGGTGTTTTAATAGGAAAGACATGGGTGAAAAAGGATGATGATGAGTGGCAGTGTAGTTGTTCAGTGTTCAGCAAATGAGGTAATACCAAGGATGGCTGTCACTTCTAAGCCCGGAAAGAACTGGAACCAGGGACAGAAGAACTCTAAGGAACAGTAAGATGACCAGGTGAGAGGAGGGACTGAGACATCAAAATGATCTTGGCAGGTGAGGAGGAAGGAAATTGCCTTCTTGAATTTTGATTTGCTTCCTGTTGGAGGAAAACAGTGAAGTTGTGTTCAGGAAGAGAACTGCAGGTTTGCAGGAATTAATTGAAGGCAGAAAATACTTCACTGCAAAGGGATATTCTGTTAAGTTTGAAAAGCTGAGTGAGGAAAGTTAGAGCTAAAGGAATTTTAAAAATGCAGTGGAACAGCCTGTTCAGTCTTGAGATTCGTGATACAGTTGTTACAAAGTGTGAAAGAAGGAGTGCAGAAAGGTATTAAGATCTGCAACAGCATGCATTTCAGTGAGGGGTGAAACCAAGTTGTAAAACTGTAGGAGAGTAAATATGGTGTTAACAGATGTTAGAAATCTTTTCTTTTACTCGGACTTGTTTTCTGGGGTAGAGCTATTTGCATCAAAGAAAGAATCAAATTTTTCATAGCTGGTTAAAAATATTTTTTGTAAAGCCTATGCTCTTAACTTATTGGTGTAGTGTGCACCATTAAAGCAAATGATGGCAGTACTCCCTGATGGATTAACTTCCTAGCGTAATGAAAACATGCTTCATTATTTATTGTGCATTTTGTTGCCTGATCCTTGGTTTTGTGCAAGAGTGGAGGTTGGATAGTTTGGGATGTATCGATATGTGAGTTTATCTCTCCCTTTTCAGGTAAAGGCTTTTTTAAGAGAGATATTTTTAGCAATACTTAGATAAATATTATTGGAGTCTGGATTAATCTCCTTAACATCTTCACTCAGCAGCGTGTAGCTGTGGTAGTCTTAAGAATGGTAGGCAAGACCAGGTTTTCAGTCATGGGTGTCTCTTATGAGATTAACACAGGAAAAGAAGTCAGGCTTTTGGCACACAAACCCTATTGTCCGTCCTTCCAGTTCTGTTAATCTCCTCTTTTATAGTGGCAGCACGGACCACATATTTTTGAGTCAGATCCAAGTTAGTTGAACTATAACTTGGTTTGTTTAGTAGTAGCTGGATCAAACCTCAGTGTGAGTCATGTAATAAATAGTTCTGGTGTGTTTTGCTGCAATTTTCTGCTGATATAACTATGTAAAGGTAACAGGTGAATTAATGACAGCTGTTGTTAGATCTAAAATAAAACCCATAGTTCCAGCCAGGCATGGATTTATTGATGGCACTGGGGGAATCTAAGCATGGCATGGTCCTCTTCCCTCCAGTCACCTCAATCAATATTTCAGATGCAAAGCTCCTACATGGCAGGATGAAATCACAGCCGACAGCTGGGTTTCTCTTCCCATTTGAAGCAGTAGTGAATTTCTCTCTGCCTGCAGAAAACTTACCCCTTTTTGTTGCTGGGTTGTTGTTTTTCTTTTACCGTGCTATTACAAATTACCCCATCAGTGAGGTCTGGATAGGATGTGTGAAAGCTCCTTTTCCAAATGGTAAGGCACTCAGTCAACCAGTGCAATAGTTTGGATCAAGGCTGCATTGAAGGTCTTAATTTATTTCTTTGATTATCTAATATGTAGCATAAGTAAACACATATTTCTGAGAGACTGCATCTACTGCTTTATGGAGAAAGCTGCTCAACTCTGCTAATTTATTAAAAATAAGGAACAGGCATGTATTGCTAGATCTTCAGTAAATACGGCTTAAACATCTTCTTTCCTCTGTAAGAGAAAGCAGCTGTCATCTGTGGAAAATCATATATCATATGCAGGATAGTTGAAGGTTGTGACTAAGGGTGACTGGAGAATAATGTTTGGGTTTTCCCCGGGGCTGTCCGTGGACAGCTGTGCCACCTCTCCCTGTCCACCCCAAAAGGGACGGCTGTACCACCCTGGTGAGGGACCTGCAGGGGTCAGAACTGGATCATTACTTGTGAGCAAGAGAAAATACAGGAGGAAACATGGTCTTGACCTACTTGTTATTTATAGTAATTCATATTGGTTTAGAAGCCTGAAAATCGCCTGCTTCGCTTCAGTTTGGAATGAGCTGGCCAGTGGAGTAGTTGGGTTAGAGGATCTTCATCAGGCAGAATGGGGGTACAGCAGCACAGCCTGCTGTGAATCCCCAGCCTGCTGGGTCCCAACTCTTACAGGCAGATCCTTGTGAGCTAAGGAGAAGATGGATCACAGCTTCTTGGTGGGAACAGCAGGACGGAGATACAGACATAAGTGAATAACAGCAATTTCAGTCTGTGAGCTAAACTAAATTTACAGTAAAGCTGTAAATAATCTGTATTTTAGGCACGTGCCTTATTTTTTAGTTATTTTCTGCCCATGGGCACCGACGTTTTTGAATGAGGCAGTCACTGATTTGGGGGTGCTCGGAGGCTGCCAGGATAACAGGCTGACAGCTCAGTGCCTCAGTCACACTCATGTTTGGTTTTGTAGTGCACGTCAAGGTTCCAAGGTTTCAAGTCAAATCCTTCAAGGATCCTTCAAATCCATTTCCACAGCTCCCAGAGGACCACACCCAGCCTTGGTACAGTGTGGCACCGGGGAGATTTTGCCTCTTGACTGAACATAAAACCTGGTCTGTATAACTCTGTCCTTCCTTGATAGTCTCCATAAGCCATTTAAAGAAGAATTGCTGGTGTCTGAGAAGGAGTTTTCCAGAGAAACAGGAGAAAGGTATCCAGAGAGAGAAATTATTCACTAGAGAATACCACAGAGTCACAAAGTTGTACAGTTGAGTGAAATACCAAGCTCTGCAATGGTGGAATTGTTTATATACATGAGGTGTATGTGTACTTCTTCTTTCTTCCGTATAGGTAAGTTTCTTATGGACTGAAATCTTCCTAATTTTTGAATACTGTTCTGGATGGAAGACATATTTCTTCAAAAGTTTGAGTCTCATCAGTGACCTGTGACTGCACTTCCACAGGAACTCTTCTGTGGCTGGCAGTGAAAGTTGCCACATGCATTTGCAATAATGAACCTCTGGCTCCTTTGTGTCTTACCTTTTCAGGGAAAAGTCCTTCATAATCTCTCAGCATTCATAAAAAATGATGATTTTGTCAGACTGTATTAGGAATCACAGCTTTTGTTCAGACTAGCTATATGGGATAAAACCCTTCAGAAAGGATAAGTTTCAGTTACTGAAATGTGACAGTTAAATAAGATTAGATATTTCCTCTTCATCTGCAAGTATTTACCTGAGTATTTCTATCATAATAAGTAATAAAATATTTTCTCTTAGGAGACTGGATGGTCTTTGCACATTGATATTTTAGATAGCTGTCTATTTTTACATCTTTTTATGCACTTTTTGACAGGTTATCATAATAATTATCGTTATGAGGACAGTTTATAAGGCTCTGTATTATTCAGGTCTGCAATAGTGCTATAATGTCATATCAGCCTTGCTCCCAACAAAATCAACCAATACTTTGCTCTGGCAAACGTGCAGCAACGTTGTAGAGGTTGATAATTATGACTGGTGCACTGACTAACCCTCTAAAAGTAGCATTTTGATTTTTTTTGTGCTGCACTGGGATGGCGGCCAGTTGGCCTCTGAAGATAGTTTCCATAGCTACTGTCCTACAGTGAAAGAAAATGCTGCCACAGCATTTTTCCTTTGCACCTTTATAGTTTTTATGCAAGCTGTCAAGACAATTAATTTTCATCAGATGTATTGGTTATTAGCTGTTGAACGCAGGGGGGCATGGGTTGGTACATATGATGAAAAAGAGCATTGAACTAAGTCAAACATCAAGAGATTTCTTTATGTACACAATATGAATGCATTTCAGATTTACAAAATCCCATTACTGCAGCATCTGATATGCCAGAATGCAATCTATGCTCAAATGACAAGGTCCTGAGACTGCTCAACTTTATTTCTGAGAATAAGCAAGCCTGGCACTGACTTCCACTGTTGTTTGTTGTTGGATGTTGCGATCTAGGTTTTTAATTCCTTTTAAAAATGAAATGAAAAAAAAAATCTTCTCAGGAAAGATCTCAAACTTTGCTTAGTTTAAAATAAAGACAATGTTATGTGCCTCTGTGCATAGAAGAGCATAAAAAAGGCAATAAATATTAGAGCAGTATGTTGTGTAAGAGCAAGCATTGAGTATGAGATTATTTCTTGTGGATGGCATGGGTAATGTCTTCATTTCTTTCTGCAGTGAGGATCAAGGCACGTTGATTCAAAGTTGGGGCTGGTTCTGGGAGTCACTAACATGGTTCTATTGCCAGCTCAAACTGCACATTTCCTGTAGAGTGCTGAGGTAGAAATAAGTATTTGAGTACTCAGATTGTAATAGCTGAGCAATTTGTGAAAATTTACGACACCTTTTTTCATTTTGTGTAAAATAACAGGAGGGGCTCTGTCAGCTCTCTGCAGTTACTGATCCAGCTGCTTTAACCTCTCCAGAGACTGGGTTCTCCCCAGGTTTGTCCTCTCCTGTGACGTCCAGGGACAGTACACAGACGTTCCTGAATGGCTCTGTCCATAATCATTGACTTCAAGATCAAACCAGGTTTGCTTTGGAGAACCAACACCAAACACGTGTGTTGGAACTGGTGAGAACTCGTTGACTTCAGCAGTGTTAAAATCCTAGTGAAAGGCACAGTGCTTTGTGGAAATACACAAGGAGGGGATGTGGAGGGGAATTAATACCGGCATAGAGAGGATGGGCATTGCAAGGTACAGTTAAATAGGTTAGGGCATGGCTCTGGCCTTTAGTGGGACTGTTTGGTGGTTGGCCAGGGAATTCCTGGGAATATCCTCTGACCATTGAGGAAGGAGCAGATTTATAACCTAAATGAAAAAGTCCAGCCAGAGTGTGACAGTGGCTGGATGTCTCTGCTGAAGAGGAGATCAATAGACTAAAAGTCTGAAGAGTCAGAGGAAGTTTTGCTATGTGGCAGGGACAGCCTTTTATTCCCTTCCCTTTCCAGCAAATCTCTCCCTGTGTGGTTTTTGGCTGGCCAGCTGGGCACTGGCAGAGGGGATGTGTGTCCGAGGCCGCTGGCGCTCGGGCTCAGGGATCGCAGGCTGGCAGGAGGCGGTGGAGCTGCGGGGCTGTAATTAAAAGCCCATCTGGGGGATTGTGGTCGGCCCTGGAGGAATGTCCCGCAGGTCCTGCTGAGCCACTGGGGCTTCCAGCAGGTGCCTGAGTCGTCCTGCTGGCCCAGGGAGTGGGGCTGAGCCTCTGCTCTGCCAAGGGCTGGCGAGATCCAGCCTGAAGTAATTTCTAAACCCTGCTGATCTCCAGCTCCAGCTATCCTGCTCCGTCATTGTCCTGCTCTTGGAAATCCAGGCTGGTTGTTTGTCTGGGGTAACTCAGCTGATTAAATACATGTCAGTGGAAATGGGCTGACTGAAACCAGCCATCTGGCTGCCTGTTTAAAGTGTTAAATTATTGCTTGGTACGATGGGCATCATTTTCTAGTGGTTTTAAATACTTTTCTTCATTAGTACTTTTGACTATCAGTACTTGTATGCACTTAGAAACATTTTCCTCATAAAAGAAAAGTTGATTGGTATTGTTGCAGGGAATGCTCCAAGAAATATCACTGCTTTTAAAGAAAATATAAGCTTGGGAAACTGTGTAGACCACGATCTGTGTATAGGGGAAGAGAAAAATTATTCCCACCTATCTAGAAAATAAAATGTTTTCTCTATCTGTCACTTGCAACTCTGAGAAATTGGAATCTTAGGGTTTTTAAACAAAGCCTAGTTTTTATAGGTGCATACAGACAGAGCACTGTCGTGTATATGTAGATACAGTTTTTCATAATGTTTTCATAAGACATGTGGGAAATACCTGTTGGTAGACCTTGTGTACCTTGAGAGTTTATCTTTTTGTATCCTTTCCTTATCTTTATCTGAGACTGGGGAAAAAAGCAGATGTATGCTAACTAAACTAATTTGGAATTTAGCACGTAGCTGTATTATCATCTAACACACTGGGACGTTGTGTGCAAGCCAAGAGCTTTGCAGACAGAGGCCAGGGAAGCACTGCTGGGCTGGTGCAAGGCTTTACCTTTGAGGCCAGAGCCAGCAGCAGGGCAAGGCAACACCTCTGTGTCTGGGTTGTGCCTTCTCACCAAAAACGTTTGATGAAGGGATGAATATGTGGGGGTTTTGTGCAGAAAAATATCTTAGCATTTCATTTCCACGTGAAATTAGATGATAACAGCTTTCAGTGTCAGCTGTGAAAACTGTTTTTGTGGGATGTGCAGTAATGAGAAGGTACTGGTTTTATAAGGAATAATATACAACCTAAAAACATATGGGCTTTTTCTGCTTCACTAAAAAAATCCTAAACTTGTCTTCTAGATAACCTCCAAATGGCAGATGAAACTAATTAAGACAATATCTTGTTAAGGAAAATATGTCAACATGGAAGTATCGTAGCATATCAAAGTCTGCTGGTTCTTGCAGCCTGGTGAAAAAGGAGAAGCAATTCTATTCTGCTTTGGCAACTTTTGGGAAGGAAAGTGAACCCAAATATCTCTTAGATATCCATCCCCTGTGTTCAGAGCAGCTCTGACCACCTGAATAACAACTTAGACGATTAGTAACATGTATTCTGTACAGACAAGTACTTTCAGCTCTTTATGCACACTTGTAAAACGCTGCCAAGAGCCACAGTTACAGTTTTGCTAATGAACCTTGGGTGTGGAGGAGGTCGCTTCTGTTGGCCTTCTCTAAAAAAATTGCTGGTTATTGGGGATGGATGTTAAAGCAGGTGCTTGTTACTGCCTCCTTCTGACCCTTTTAATATTAAACAAGGTAAGGAATTTAAGGTAAACCTTAGGTTTAAGCAGAAAAACCTCAACCCATTCATACCCATGTATGAATTTTCTGTCAAATGTTTTGATCTTATCTGCGAAAGGCATGGCCATGATGCAGGAGATTTACCTACAAAGTTAATTACCTACTTTATGTATGTCTGTTTTATTTCCTACTCTAATAATCTGGATGCTTAAAGGGTGGTTCTACTTTATGATCTCTAATATCAAAGTAACTTAAAATCAAGATGAGGGTCACTTACTTAATTGGAAAATACCCTTTACTGGATTTATTTTCTTGTTACAGCTTTTGACTGGGGAATTGAATTTTGAAATAATCAATACCTTGATTTGAAATGGAGCTTTTCCTGATTCTGTAAATTAAGTAATACTTGGGATGCTATGTGAGCACTGTGTGATTTTTATTTTGCTTTCTGCCAAAGGTGACATAGCTGGCTGTGGTGATGACTGTAATAAGTTATTTCAGAGCACAGTTCATTACCCAGATACAATACATCTGCTGTGGAAAATGGCAAGGAGCTTTATTCAAACATCAAATGATTTCAAAACATACTATTTGTTGCTGAAACTGGAGAAATGTGGAATTGCCTAAGTGTCTGGTTGACATTTGAACTGCTGAAAGCATTTCCATTTTAATACTTCAGACAGTTAGTATTTCTTAATATACATTTAATGTGTTTGGAAATGCCTGAGCACTAACACATCTCAATCCTTATTCATCCGTATCTTTTAAATTACTTGTTTTGTTTGCTGAAGTTGAACTTCCATTGAAGTTGATGCTGTTGGAGCTCAGAGAAGCTGGCCTCATTCACAGAGCAGAGCTGGCTGATTTCTTTGGGGAAAATGATTTAAAATACCGCAGGAGGGTTTAGTTTGTCTGGGGTTTCTTGAAGGCGTTTGCTTCCCCGATTGAGATTCTAAACAGAAAGCTGATTTTTTAGATTGCGTCTACTTGTAAAAGGATGACAGGACACTCTTTTGTAATAGCATTGTCGGTCACATCACGAATAACTGGAAAAGTTCTAAGTAACAGTTCTGGCCCAGCTTTGTTGAGCTGTACTAACTGGAAGGATAAACAGTACCCAACTTTCACCTGATAATGTTTTGTCATTTAATATTCAGAGAGCAGGGCTTGAAGAAGTTGTACTGAGGCACGTTCAAGGCACCACACATTGCATTTTTTAACCGAGCTCAGTAAAACAACTCGATCAACACAAGTGGATCTTGTGCCTGTTGCTATTCAGTCTTCCCTGTTTTATTCCTAGTTGTGATTTGACTGTATGTGAATTTAAACAGCTTCATAAATATAAAAATACTGCAATTGCCCCACTGATATATCTGGATTTCATTTTCAGTGTTGTTAAGTGTTACACTAGTGTATTGTGTGGTAAAACTGTCACTGATAACTTAGTTTCTGCATCTCTCCTTGAACATGTTGGAAAGCGTTTTGCATATATTGCCATATGCTGCTTCCATTATTTAAAGTGACAACTGTAATTTCTCTGTTGGAATTAGGCTGTGTGCACGGCTGTGTGCTCAGTACAAACACTGCTCTTTGAGGAGCGCTCTCAGTCTGGGCTGAGGTCCCTGTGGAGCCATGTCCTTTCAAAAGCAAAGCTTTTCTTCTCCTCTTCCAGGTCTACTGAGACAGCAAAGCTTGGGTTTGAGGTTTCAGTTAATCATCTAATTTGTCAAAACACATAATCAGCCAGAGGCCACTGCCTTTGACTTTATCTAGTCTTCTTTTGTAGACAGAATGATAGAAGAAACAATTATATAATTAGCATGGATCTGATTTTATTGCTGTAAGGCTGCATGAATATGAATTTGTGTGTTGGGTTACTGAAGGATAGTTCAGAGTGATTTTCAACATACTGCTTGTTTGTTTCCAGCATGGTGAGATGTGGTGTAGAGAACATTATTTTGTTTAAGGCACACTGAAACATGTTCCTTAGCCTGGGAGAGGACTGGGGGAAGTCCAGCAGTTTATAACTTTTTCCGAGGAAGTTTGTTACAGCATCACTTTAAATTAAAAAAAAAAAATCCTTCTTTTTAGCTTTCATCTGTTTTTCTCTTCACAAAACTAGTAGCTCCAGTAGCTTACCCAAGTCCATAGAACTTTATAGGAAAATCTGAATTACCTTCTCTTTCGAAATCTTTGCATTCAATAAACATGATCACATTCCTGAAACCGAAAACTAAGTGGTAATTATTGCCTGTTGGTAAATCTTATGTATGTTTGATGTAGACATTTAAGAAATGCTCTCAGAAAATAATTATTTCATTTATTTTATCTTTCACTTGCTGAAAGTCCTATTGAGAGGCACCTGCAGGGGCTGTATCAAAAGTGCTGTATCCAAAAGTGTATCTCACTGTTCAGATTATTTGATTTTCTGTAAAATGATGTGAGAAGAAATTATCTTGTATTCAGGTGGGTTGGTAGAGGAGAGCAGTGATGAACAACAGAAAATTTACTCCATGGGTCTGATCTGAGTTTCGGGTGCTTTGGCCTTAAAATGGAGACGGTTCCCAGCAGAAACATGTCCACCTGACTGAGCAGTATTTCTGGGTCTTACCACAACAGTATTGTTGAGGGTGCAAAATGAGATTACAAGGAAAAAACCAAAAAGCAAACAATTATTCAGTAAAGAAAAGGACTCTTTCTGACCAGGTTTGATCCTTATCTGTATTTTCTCTGCGAGTGGAAGGTCATTGCAGATTCGTTAGTGATTTGTACCAGAATACCTAAGTATTGAACAATTGTGTAAATGCAAAAAAAAAAAAAAAAGAGAGAGGGTTGTGAGCAAAGTGACCAAAGCATAAAAATCACTTTGGTCTTGTTTCTTATCCACATTTTTTTTCAAAGTATTTAAGTGTTCAATTAGAACAGAACATGAGTGACATCTGGAAGGTTACAGAGTTTGCAATAAATATAGCTCAGAGAGAAAAAAGATATAGCAAGTGCAGCCTGTTAGGAAAACCAGAAGTTATCATGCTGTGGGCTTTCTGGATGGATAGAAACACATCACACTGTGTAACACCTTCCTTTAAAAAGAGATTACAAAGAGTGCCAGGAATTGTTGTGATGATCTGGGAACAAAGGAGTGGAAAACAGAGGTAAGAGGTCAACCCATAATGAAGCAAAATCAGGTATCTTCTTTGAACTGTAAGAGCAAAAGTGAAAGTCTTTGTAGAGAGCAGGGAGAAAAATCTTTCCAAACATTCTCATAAACAAATGAGAGCTGGGTGTATCTCTTGGGCAGAGCCAAAGGAAAGGTAGTTATGAAGAAAGAAGTGGGACCTAGGAGTTTGGTTGAGCTTAGTATCCAAAACAAATAATTTGGGGTTTGTGCCTTACATGCATTTTCCTTCAGTGTTGGGTTTCATCCCTTTTTTTTTTTTTCTTTTTTTTTGGTGAATAAATGTATTTCAACCTTTTTATTTACTTAAAAATACAAGAGGTGGCTTAGGGGTGCATTTCTGGGATCTCTGGTTTACAGACCCAGTTGCCTATAGCCTTCATTACTCTTTGCAAATTTGTTGATTTTCTAAAGATGGCAATTTACTACCAGGATGTGGAATCAGCACTTTGCATGAATGTTACCCACAGAATGTAAAAGTAATTAGGATTAGGACTAAGCAAAAACCTTCTGGTTCTGGTGAAAGGTTTCTGTGGAAGGAACTGGCGCTGTGAGAAGTCATAGTAGCGTACTGACATTTCTTGCTGTTAGCTTATGTCTGGGTAATTTTGGTTATGAAAAAATTTTTCCATGATTTTCAGCTTTACGTGAAGCAAGAGTTCTGACTTCATTTTGAAAGAGGACAACCATATAAATTTCAGCTAACACCATGTCAGACAGCCTCGGGATAAGACGGAAGGAGTGAGAATTCTTCTGTGCTTTGATGCATTGGTTGGGAAAGTTACACTCCTGTTAAGTGTGATGCATTTTATGTTAATAAACAAAAGATCTTTAACTGAAGACTGAAGTGCTGCCAATCCTGCATCTTTCATGAGCAATAAATTCTCATTAAAAACCCCTTAGGGAAATGCATGTCCTTTCAAAAGAATTTCCACAGCACATCATCTCCATGTGACAAATCTCCAGAGGAAAAATATATATGAGGAAAAGTGATTGGGGGAATTTGTTAGCTCAACTTTCAAGTCCTTTGCAAAAAAGAAAACCTTGTTTGCTTTTTTCTTCCTTTGTTTTTCATTTTCCAAGGTTGTCTTACATCCAGGCTCAGTGAAAAAAATAATTCACTTCTGCTAGAAATGGCTGAAGGGGTTGGGATCACAAACCAAAGAATTCATCATGTAGCCGAAGATAGATACTTTCTGGATTCCAAATATTTACTTAAGGAAAAAAACCCCAAACTCACACAAGTAAACAATACAATAAAAACAGTAAAAATCTGTGTGCTGTAAGGATCTGATACTGCAAACCATCCATAACACGCCCACCAGAAACACAAGAACTGAGACTCCATCTAGTCTAGAGAATGGCTTGACCAGATTAAAACTGAACAGCAAACAGAGAGATGAGAATTTACAAGCTGGGAGACACTGCTAAAAGCAATTGCACTGAGGAGAAACAGCTACACTTGCCCTTACAGTGGTGCCATGCACAACCTAGAGCTGTAGGCTGGCTTAAAATCTGGAATAAACCAGAAGTGCTGAACAACGTGCTCAGGGCAGGCAGAATGGGAGAGGTGGCCTTACATAGAGTGGTTCCTATCTGGTCCTTGCTCTGTCTCTTCTTCCATGTGCATTAAAAAAATAATCTTTTCATAGCTCTATAGGCAGACCGTCTCCATTCACACCTCTGCTGTTGCTTTCAGTGTCACCAAGTCACAGAAATAAAAATCTGACTCATTTAGAAGCAACATCTGCTTCAGCAGCACCGTCCTTGTGTTGGTGACTGATGTGTTGCCAGGCCCAGCTCTACTGAACAGCCCAGTGTCACCAGCTTTGGTACTTCCAGCAAAGAGAGCAGGTGTTTTTGAGGATTAGGGCCAAAAAAAGCATCTTGTGGGCGTGTGAAATGAAGAGTGGCAGTTTGTGTGTGTTGGGAATAAGAGGGATTAAAAGGTGGTGACTTACACTGTCGTCTGTCTCCATGGGCCAGACTTTCGTGTAGCAATGACCCTGTGCCTCTTTCTTAACCCACTTTGAACTCAACTGCACTATCAAGCTAAACTGGGAAGTTTTGAGCAACCTATTGTATGGTCTTATCATCCCACTTAAAGAAGTGGAACTCCCAAACCATATGCTGCTGAGGGAGGATCAGGTGAATTAGTCACGTACCAGGGGGACAATTTGCTTTTCACATTGACCTGGACTGGAGAAGGTCATAAGAGTAATGTGGTGGCTCTGAGGATGCCGTCAAAAAGCAAATAAACACTACTATATGTTTTAATTAGACAAGTGCAAACTGTAGGCCTTGTGCTGTGAAAGGATTCTCAGGAAGAAATTTGGTACCATTTAAGGGCTTTGATTAAACATGCTTTCCTTAGTGTAAAACATTTTTTTAAATTGGCACTTGGAAAAAAAGAGCAAGCAGTAATTCTTCTAGTACAGGATGGGGATCTCTGTGCAATGGCTGCCTATATTGTGATGTAAAGTTTTCTTTTGCTGAATTAATATTCCAGACTGACTTTTATTAGTCCTTTCCTTCTTTTTTTTTCTGTTTGAACACTAAGGTTTTCAGTGATGATAATTCTTTGAGAACTTGGCAGCTTGCCTAACTGTACAAGTTCCCACTGTATACTTCTTGGATTGCAACTCATTGGCAGAAATAATACAGCATTAAATATAAATATTACTGTCAATGTAACATTAAAATTGATAAATCAGTCACTTATGTCAAGAGATTCCAAACTACAGCAGTGTGAATTCGTCAAATTGCTATTTCTCTATACTTTAAGGTGTGGATTTCAGAACAGAGACAATAAGGTTTATGGATAAAGTATCACTTTTAATAATAACAAATTTTGTGTGATGGATCCAGTGCTCATTTATTTTTAGCGGTGTGTTTTAGTAGTTTAGCTGGGAAATATTGAATCAAAAGGTTTAAACAGGGAGCAAATCTGTGCAGTATTTGGCCCTGCTAAAACCTTAACTTTGCCTTCTGATAAATGCAAGGTTTCCATAATGCTTGGTCTATTTAATTTATAATGTGAAAGCTTGTACTTCACATGTGTTTCAGAGTTCAGTATTCTGGTGCTGTTTACCTGGTGTTTCTTGGCAGTTAGGTTTTGATGTTTCACACTTGAGGAGGTTGCATTCAAGTTGATAGCCAGGTGTAAGTCCCTTGCCTGCTGCAGTTTGCTGCTCTGTGTTTGGGCTGTTTTATAAAAGAAATCTCTAAGTATCTCTCACTACTCTCTGCAGGCTTTAGAGATGGTTAGAAAAACATGGGTTTTTCTCTCCATTTTCGTCTTTCTAGAAAAACTCAGTTTTTTCCCACACCAATTTTCTTCTTCTTTGGTCTGGAATCTCAGACCAGAAGAAAGGCTTCAGAGGAATGTATCTGAAAAAAATTGCAGTTGAATGCATAATCTCATGAATAATGGTCATAAAATGAGATGTTCCAGGAGATTTGTAAAATGATTGCTTGGTATAATTCATAATTATCTCAATGATTTGGCATTGTATCACACAGACATTAGTCTTTTATCCTACAATTGAATAAGCGCCTAATGGGGAGGAATCACTTTTTTTTTCCTATATGATGGTTGATACCATCTCTTGCTCGGTGGCTCTATTTCTTGTCATTCTAATTATTTTGCAGTTACTAATGAAAATTTTTTAAGGGTCTGCATTTATAAAGCTTTTGCTCTTCACTTACTGCTTTTTCTGCATCACCAAGGTTAAAAACCATCTCGATGTTCAAGAGAAAAAACTCCCTGTTTAAAACAGTTTAAAAGTTTTAAACTTTTGGCTTAGACTTCCTTAACTAAGTTTGTTTGCCTAAATACGTACAAAATTTGAAAGGTGGGCAGTATTGTGGAGTCAGTGCTAATAATGGAAGAAGATACTCCAACTTTAATAAAAAGATAAACAGATATATTTATAGAAAAATAGATATATTTGAAATGTTGTCTGAAATACCAGTGAATCATTAAAGTGTGGAGCTTTGCCCTCATAATTTCAGTGCTGAAAACAATAAATATCAATTAAATAATAAAGATTGCCAGTGTGAGAGAGGGTGCTTCTGTTGAAAAGGCATCGCTGCCTGTTCCCATGCTCATGCTCAGAGGAGAGGAATTACCCTGCTCAGGTGCCCAGCTGGCCTCAGCTGCCATGCCCGTGCTGGGAGAGTAATTTGTCATGGAAACAGTTTCGGGGATAATCTGCCAGGGACTCCTGATAACTTTTCCTTTCTCATTTCTTTGCCATGACTGTCCCATTTTTTAGCCAAAGACAATGTTTTTCCTTTCATAATGAAGGCTCTGCCCTCATGATGTTCCTCTCTTTGCCTCCTCCTTTCTGACCTGTTCTCCCGTGATTTCTTCCATGGCATTTCTTTTGTATTTGGTGTCTTGTTTGGGTGCTTCTGGAAAGTAACTAGATGGTTGTCTTTGAACTTCTTCTGATTAAAGTACATGAAAATCCACTGGAAATTAGTGAGAAGCCCGTGAGGATTGCTGATACTTATTTTAGATTATAGTTACAATTTTTTTCCTTGCTCTTAGTGTCACCCAAAGAAAATACAGTTTAAATACGTTACTACCTGTTTTGCTTGTCTGGATTTGACAGAATCATGTCTTATAGAAGAGAAGTGTAAGGTAAATTATATTTTCTGTAGGCTTATCTTTTATTACCAATAAATTAGCAGCAAATAGGAGCTTTTCCTTGCTGGTGGCTCACCCTATCTTTCCTGCTTCTGCCTGACAGCATTAGTACTTCCGTTATTGTAACTCCAGTCCTTGCAATTATTGTAAAAGTAGTTAAATAAAACCCGTACTTTGCTCAGCTGTAAATTTGCAATGAATATTTTTTTGTGCAGGATGACTCCTTTATTGCCAGATCTGGCGATGGCACTGGGGCTCTGAGAGCCCGGTTCCACAGTGCTCTGACATTTATGGAGCAGCGAGGGCCGTCGCTGTACGTGACGGTCGGGGGAAGGAGCACCGCTGAGCGCCGCGCCCGCAATCGGAGCTGAAAGAGGCGCATGAGTTCACTGCAGCCATCCCACCCTCGGCTCTTCCCCTGTCAGATCTCATCCACGCGATGGGGTCAAGCCTGGTCAGCGCTCGGATGGGAAACCTCCCTGGAAAACCAGGAGCTGAGGGAAGCTGGGCACAAACGGTGTCTCTGCACAAACTAGCGCCCTGTCCCTGGGTCAGTTGTTCGCACCGTGCTGTGTTTAATCCGTGTTTGACGGGGTTTAGTTGTGATTTTTTATGGTTCATTGGAAAGACAATGCCGTGTCTACAAGTAATGATATAGGGAGAAAAAAGTTACAGAGAAGTAATTTTGTGGTAGACAAGGAGTGGTTCCAAGGCACAAGGAGGTTTGGGAGGCCTTGCAAATCTGGGTTCTCAGTCTCTGTGAGTTTTCTCTTTGCTTTTTTCCCCAGGAGAACAAAGTATTTATTCACCTTCTGAATATCACAGCGACAGTGTAGAGTGGAAACTTGGTTGGGATTTTTCTTCTCCAAAATAGCCTCTGGAAGGGATGGAAGGACTCGCTGGAATATAGCTTGGCCACTCTGCTTGGCCACAGTCACTGACAGTAAAACCAATGTTCATTGTATTCTCAAAGCTTGACTTTGTCAGTGGTGATTTTCTGGCTTTTCAAATAGTGAAAGTTATAAAATGACAAGAAAAGGTGGGCTTCACTTTGTGGTGCAGGACTGATCGCTTCTAGATGAAATTGCTTCAGAGTGAAAATTTCCAAGATAGGATGAAACATGAAGAAAACACATTCCCATTCCTGAAGAAAAAAAAGGCAGGTAGAGAAACAAATGAGTAACTTGGGAGCTTCATACCTATTGAATTTTGTTCTGTAGAGAAGTAATAATTTACTTAGAAAATAGGAAGAGTTGGAAATCTTCAAGTATCATTGTTGACACTTGTTGAAAATGTAAGAGCTGTCAGTGCATGCTGGCAGGTTGTGGGACAGTGTCAGGGAGTATAGAGCCCTTCTCTTCCCGGGGGATCATGGGGCTTAAGGTTTGCTGAAGCATTAACTTCAGTTTCAGATGATGTTTCTAAGATATTTCCCATTCTTTTTGAGTCTTGACTGTTTTCTTCATTAAAGATGAAATTACTTTTTGTCATTAAAATGGTAAAATTATTATTTACCACTAAAAATACATCCTGATTCTATATAGCTGAGGTCTTGGCACATGGATATATTTCAGCACATTTAAACTTTATTCGGAAGCTAATTGAAGTAATATCTTTCTTTATTAGATGGAGATGCAAAGCCCTATATCTGACAGTTTCTGAATCTGAGGTTTCCAGATAAAAGTGAAGATCAAAGTTTGGGAAGCTGAAGTACACTGCTAGAGTTTTTGGGTTTGTTGTATCACTGTACTGTAGCAATACAAAAAGAACGGCTGAGAAAAACGGGGCCTTTCATGTACCCAGTGTAGCTTTTATTGTGGTGCTTGATCTGAGGAGATGCGTTACAAGATCAGGAAGAGCACGAGCATCTGTTCGGAATCAGGGGACAGGTAGGGGCTTGTGGCTGCTTTGACTTGCCTGCCTCTGTCCTCGTGGATGGGGAGAAGCTCGAGCAGCACAGTCCTGTGGTGGAGCCCTGAGCTGTTACTGCCATCTGATACAGGGTTTCTTTTGTCTGGCAGCTGAATGAGTTGAACCTGATGGGAAAGGAGAGTGAAGGAGAATTTTAGTTTAAGGAGAGTTCTGAATATGCATAATTATGTAGCACATTTATATTTTTCTTGGACAAAATGGGCTTTCCTCAAACTGTTGTTTTTTAGAACAAGCTACTGCAATATCTACCAGCGATACTGAGACTTGAAATGTATCTTTCTTCCATCCACACACTGACTACTTGTGTGCTTGGTTCCATCTGGAAAGGATAGAATTGAATCCTTGTTTGGCTTCTTTAATTATTTCTTTGCAAAGTCCTTGGCTGGGAATTTTGCCACTTACAATACAAATATTCAAACCTAAGAGCGTAAACTCTGCTTTCAAAGAGCATTTTGGTAAACCTTTTATCATTTGGAGGTTTTTCAAAAGAGAACATGAGACCTTCTCAATGAACATGTTTTAATTTTTTAAATCCCCAGAGAAGATTTTGTTTCCTTGCAGGTTGGCTGTAGTTGCTAATTAACTTTGTTAATTAACCATGCTATAAGGATGAAACATGCTTGATTAAAAATAAATGAAATCATATAGCAACAAAGTGATGCTACTGTTTTTTCCTATTTAAAAACAAAGATTAAAAAAATGAGATTTACTTTGAAGCTGCATGTCAAATGTTCTTTGCATTTGAAATATCTGAAAGGCTAAAGCAGCTAAAAGCTTATTATTTTTGCAGCTCAATCATAGTAAAATGTTTACTCAGTTGTAACACCATGTTAGAAATGGGGGCTGAGAGTAGTCGCTGAAGGTGCTGCCCTAATCAGAACTGACTGAGATGGTGGATAATAACCAGAGGGTCTATTTGGTCATCCTTAGACATGAAGGTCCTTGTTCTCTCCTGTCATCTATCTCATATGACAACTCCCAACACTTTAAATTAGTTTTAAATGCTGTTGGCTTGTAAAGGGAGTCTTTACCACTCCTTGCCCATCACACCGGCGTGTGTTTGTGTACAGGTGGTGGGAAATGTCTCACTGTGGGCAATGCACCAAGTGCATCACTAACAAAGCTCCCTGGAGCAGTCTCAGGGATGACTGTGGTCCACAGGCACGCTCAGCTTCTGCCACACGTCCTGCCCAGAGGAAGGTACACATCTGCATGGGCTGGCTGTGAGTGCACAGCTCCTTCACCTGGGGGATGCAGGTGGGAGGGAGGAAGCTTTAGTTTGCTTGCCTTGAAGCTGGCTATTTGTAGACACTGTTGGAACAGATGGCTCTTCTGTACCCACTATGGCACTTTTTTTCCCTCTCTCCTACATGGTAGGCAGGTTTCTTTTTCATTTTCTGCTATTGAAAAGTGGTTCTGTTCCTAACAGCAGTGATGTTCTAAACACAGTTTGAGAGTGCCAGTCTCTGCCGTTCTTCACCGGGAAAATTGCTGAGAGGACCCTTTCTGAATCTCACCAGGGATCCTCACTGGACAGGGAAGACCTGGCATTGTTGGAGGAGCCTTCTTTTGTGAATGGACCTTGAGTGAAATTTATTCTAATAAAATTCTAGAAATGTGGAACTGATTCCATGTTGGAGTTAGCATGGAGAGAGGGAAGTAGGAGTATTCCTGATGTAGGAGGCACAGCTAAATAAATCTCTCCAGACCACTGGCAGGAAGTGTATGGAGGAGTGGTTTGTGGGGGACTTTGTTTGTTTATTCTTCCCCCACCCCCTACATATTTTCTCATAAATCTTTAGGCATTTGTTTTGCAATTAAAAGGTCAAAACCTCCTCAAAGGGAATACTTGCTTTTTCCACTAGAACATATTAGGGCACTGAAGCAATGCAAAAATGCGAGGGGCTATTTCCAGCAGATGAACTAAATCCTTAAAATAGGATTAACCAGTTTTGTAATTTGCCTGTGATAGTATCTGAGCAAGGAAGGGGGGAAGTGGTCTGTGTCTTTTAGAAGCTGTGTTTAGGACATCTGTGTTAAGGCTCTCAATGCCGGACTAATGCCACTCCTCAATTTTCCATAATTTTTCACATGTGCCAGATATCTTGATACCATGCTGGAGAACACCAACACAGCTTCTACAGGGCTGTGGCTGTATCTTCTTCAACTTTTGCTGATATTCAGTGGTTTCAGCAACATACCTGTTTACAGGTCAGGATTTTTTGGTAATGACTGGTGCTCATCTGGTAACCACAATTGTCAGCTGTGCAGGGAATGCTGAGGGGTGCAGCAAGCACGTGGGGGCAGGTGACCAGTAGGAAGACTTGGCTTAAATACCACGTCTTCTGCTGAAATGGAGAGGGGGGACCGGTGCAGCGACCCAGGCATACACTGAGCTGTGGCTGAGTGACAGGAGTGCTCTCATTCCACAGGAATTAGGCAGGCATGCTCAGGTTTTCCTCATCAGGAATGATTCCTGAGAAATGGTTTAAAGGCTACTTTTTTTTCTGCATGTTTGGGAATAAAATACCATAGAGCAGTTATTTTCCATGCAGGATGAGAGTGGCCCAGACAATGACAGGAGCATTTACACAGCCTGGGTCCTACTTCTGCCCTGGCACCTTTGCGGGTTTTTGGGGGATGGAGTTACCCCAGCCCATACAATGTGAAATTATCTTTCCTTTTCTATGTATGCTAATCATTACTTTTCATTCCTTTCTTACAACTTTTCAGTGTAAAAAGTGGTTGCCAAATCGTGTTATGGTTGCCAAATCGTTAATTAAACAAATTAATTATTTGTTGAGTCGAGCCAAACATTTGTGTATGGATCTTATATGAAAAAGGCTAATTGAAAAAAAAAATCTAATAATTCAGTAGTTGCAAAATGCATCACAGTGTGTTTAGATATAGAATAGATGTTTTTAATTTCAATTTTATGCATATATTTATTGATGACGCAAGAGCCTTCTGGCATGTGTTAATATGGTGCAGAATAAAGCTGATGTGCAGGGCTGTAGGAAAATAAATAACACAATCTGATTTGCACAGTCTGTTTCCATATCATTGGCATGATGAGCTGCTTTGTTTTTTGAGTGAAGCAAATGATGTTTGGATTCAGCTGATTTATTGACAGCTCTGTCAAACTGCCACGAAATGAAACAATAACGCAGCCAGTAAATATTGCAGGGGAACACGGGGAGGAGAGCGGGGCCTGCCGGGGGTTACCTCAGCGATGTGCAGGAATTCTGCCCCGATGGGGAAGCCAGTGGAAAATGAACTGCTATTCACAGGCTTTTCTTTCCGTAGGGAGAAGCTGTCTGTGGCTCGGCTGCAGCGGGAAGTTGCCCAGAGTAAGAGCGAAGGAGCCATGGTAAGCTGTGCCTGCTCGCTGCTTTGCAGTTCTTGTCTTACTGCCTCAGGCACCTTTGGTCTGGCTGGAGGTGGTCACCAGAGCATCAAGGCTGTCTTGGACACAACAAAGGGTTGCCAATGATGCATTCGTAACTGTGAAGAAACTCAAGGCTTCACTTCCTTGGAAAAGCCATGGTAGAGAAAAGCTGCTTCATTTTTCTGCTATTGGTCCTTACTGGAACCAGAAGAAAGGCGAGCACAGAAAGGCAATTTCAGATCAAAATGGAGTAGATTTACTTGCCTATTAAATCTTAACCAAGCACAGAAAAATGGAAGAACACAAGCATGGAAATTAAAAAAAACCCCTCAATCTGATAATTTTGTAAATCATGTAATGCTCCTTGTATCTTCATTTTTCATGTACCATGAGATTAGCCTTGTGAGCAAAAGATGAAATGGCAGATTTTTGGTTAACCGCAAACCTCAATTTATAGAGTGCCTTATCTCTTCAAAACAATTTTCTTTAGGAGCCAACATGTGCTGAGTGTGCTTAATTACTTAGTATCTGAGGAACTGTTCCCATCTGTTAAGGAGTTTGTTTGTCCCTATCTTCAGATAAAATGTCTTAAGCTGCCATGGGATAAAGCAGACCTGTTCAAAAACCTTAAAACCCAAACTGGCCCCCTGATCATACGTGGAAGTGCCACTGATCTGAGTGAGTTGCACAGTTGGCTGTGAAAGACTTTGGGCCCAAATTTGTTTAACTTAGTGGGGAGCAGCTGTAGAAGGTCTCCGGGGAGGGAATGCTCTGTGAACTGTGTGATGCAGGGTCCTTAAAATCCCACCTGCCTTCAATGAGTGACATTTATAAATCCTTAGTGATTAATACAACGATGTGAGATTTGGAGGGACCTAAGTGACAGGTGGGAGAAATGAGCTCTGAGTTTATTGTTCTCACCACGGCCCCAGATGAGCCCAGCTCAGCTGTGGGAGCCACTGCCCTCTCCTACCCCTTCTCCACCACAATGTTACTGCCCTTGGAGTCTAGAGTGTGGCTGGGTTGACCACAAGGGGACTTTCAGAGGGGGTTTAAGCAGCTGGGAAGCCTGGCCTGTGGGTAATGTGTGTAAATGGGCACAGAAGTCCTGGAGGAACCAAGGAACAAACTTTTGTCAGGTAAAGTTGCAATCCAAGAGTCTGTGACTGAGATAAAGCTCCTGCTGCCTCCAGGGGGAATTTTGCCTGAGGAAGAATTGCAAAGATCAGGCATTGGATTTGCAACTGCATTTTAGTTTTCAGTGTAAATAAATGTCAAAATCTGGGAAGAGCTGTTTACTCTATTTGAAATATTTCCTTTAATTTTTTTTTAAACTAGCGTTCCCTTGGAGGCATAGTAGTAATACAATATATTGAGTGTAAAATATACTTAGTGGGATAATTCATGACTACGTGAAATGAGCAATACTGATTAACCTTCTTGAGCTGGTAAGGCTTTTGGTATGTGCACCCACCTTGTGGTCTCCTCTCTTGACTGTCAGACACTTCTTATGTCTCTCACTATGGGCTTGTGGGGTAGATCACTTCTCCCTGCTAACCAGGGTGTAATTTTGTATAATTTGTTGAGAGGCCAAGTGTTGTAACCCAGTAGGAGCTGACAGGTAGCTCTCCGGCGTTGCAGTCTTCCCCCAAGGTAAACACTGGGCAGTTTTTCTCCTCTTCCCTGAGGGGTAATATCCACAATTATCCTGCAACTAGAGCCGAGAGCGAGCGTGCCTGTAGAGACGATTGCTTTGAAGCAGTTGATGTATGGAAAGTTCTTTGTGGCTCAGAGCTCAGAGCTGGTGATTTTAATATGAAACACAGCAGTCATTAATTAACATTAATGAACTCGCGGGGCTGTGAGCAGTGTGAGAGCAGCAAGGGTCCAGGGGCTAGAGTACTTGAACCCAGGGGAGGCCAGGGATCAAGGAAGTCGTGTAGCTGCGCTCCCAGGGCGTGCAGGGAGGAGCCGGCTGCACATCCTGGGTTTGGAGCAAACGCTTTACAAACACCGAATTTCGGCGAGGGATTCTGAGCCAGCAAGCCTTTGGCAAACGGCGGGGCTCCCTCCGGAGCGGCGCTGGCTGCCAGCAGCCTGCCCGCAGGGTGCCCAGCCCATGTGCTGCTCTCTTTGGTGTGATGGACATCCCCCGGGGCCAGCGCNCCACAGGGCGCCCGCGGGCTCGGCCCTGCTGTCACCGGCTGCGGCTCGGGATCAAAGGAATGGCACCCCCGCAGCCTCCCTGCCAGCGACAGGCCACAGCTTTATTTAATCACTAATTAGCTAATCGCCTTTACTCGCTCCCATTTTCTTTTTGTTTGTTGTGCTGGTTAGGTTGGCGTGAAGGTTTTCACGGGACCAGCTCGTTCATTTGGGAAGGGCACAGGTGACAGCGCATGGCACCTTTAGTGACACGTCCAGTGCCTCGCTCAGTCTCGTGGAGAGCATTTCTTGCAGTGTGAAGCAGAGCAGGGAGCGCAGGGAACTGCCCTGCATCCCTGGAACTGTGCAGGGCATCACACAAGCCTTTGGCAGGATGGCAGCTCATGTAATATCTGCTAGCATCTCCTACTTCTTTAAAAAAAAATTATTTGGGTTTTGCTGTCACAGATAGGCCATGAGGGTCCGAGGTGACTGCTTTAGGTAAGCCACACTCACTTTTAGGGCGAGCAGAGTCAGAGAGCAGGGTGTGTCCTGTCCCTGTGTGTGCTGGAAGGACACAGTGCAGTGTGTTTTCCCTCTCCTTCCCACTCTGGTTCACGCAGCGCCCCAAGAACCGCTGCAAGGTGGACATGTACATAAAACCAATGACAAACAAACAATAAGCATGTGCTGTAGAAACTACTTACACCGTGATGTCTTTGCAAGACAAGATATGGGTCTGTGCATCTGTATAAATAACATCTGGTGAGTGATGATGAAGTGAATGTTTATGAGGAGAGGTTTTTCTGAGGCTGAAGATCAGACAGTGTGTGCTGTGTGGGACCCACGGCACTCCCCAAAAGAACTGGGCTTCTAAAGTGTTCCAGAATTACAGTTTTCCTGACTGATTTGTTAGTGGAAGGTACTACAGAAGATAAAACGAAGACACTTCATTTCAAGATAAATGTTTATCACCAAAAATATACAAGTAATCTTGTAATATGTTTTTTCCATATGATTGTATGGAAAATCTGATACCTCATATATTGGATTGAGTATGTATTTATGACTTCAACTGGGAACTAAATAATTCAGGCTGAATACCTGACAATTGCTCAGATTTCTTCATTTTATGAACCACCATCAGTAAATATTGATCGTTTATTATCAAAATGCAGAATCTCTTACTGCTAACCCATCCCTTGAAAGTTTCAGCAGCGCTGAGCCAAGATTGCTGTTTGGCTCTTCCTGTCACTCATGGTCTTTAATTTCATAGTCTGCATGTTCACAGTTTTCTTAGTCTTGTCTATTCTGACTCATCAAAGATGACTCTTTGTAAAGCAAAAGAAGATGATCAGTTCATCTGTGTACACTTCTCACTGCATTTGATGGGTACTGTGCAGGTGTCTGTAGTGACAGAGATCCCATTATTAAAATAAGCAGCTTTCAAAGCAAATCACAAGTTTATTTCAAAACATGCTGAAGACTGAACACCACATTAGTCATCAAAGTATTTTTTTTATCTTTGAAGTGCATGACTTTGCACCTTTGGACACAAAACATGATCGGGAAAAGTGTTCATTTTTGTAAAATTTTCTTAACAGTGAACAGTGCCAGGTTAGGAAAAATATGAGAAAAATGCTGCCACACTTACATAGCCGAGTTTTTGTGGCAGAGTGTTATTTTAGCAGAAACTAGTTTAAAAGCCTAAAATGAACCAAAAGTATACATAATTACATCATGTTTTGATAACTTGGATTAATTTAACAGTGACCCAGAAAAAAATTGTTACTTTTTTTTTGATATCTCTTACTTGTATCTATCTTATACAGTTTTGTTAGTTTGTTCTTCCCATCCAAGTCCTTTAATTCGACTGTGTTTTCCATTAGTTCAGTGGCCTGTAACCTACATAAAAGAAATTGTACCACTCTGGCAATTTAACTGTGAAGGTTAAAGTGGGATGATATTGCCTTTTATATCTACACGGGTTTCACTTAGGGTGGGCCCTGGGCTCTGATTTACCATGTGTCCTGCTGCGTCTTTAAGTGATGCAAAGTGATTATCATGGGCTCTTCCTGGTACCCATCTATTCCACACCTGCACCCTTTTGTTGAAAACACACCATGTTAAGTGAATGTGAGGTCCCCACTGAATAAGTTTCCACCCTCCAGTAATCCTTCTGCATTAGATTGATTTATGAATGTATCAGATTCTTTGTTAGCATGTAAACCACTAATTAATTTAAAGCTCTCTGTGGAAAAATTAAAGCCGTGGTTAAGGCTTTCAACAGGCTCAGATGGTGCTAATAATGGAAAAACAAGTTATATTAATGAGTTTTGCTGCGATCAGCACAATTCTTGCTTTACAAACAGTTTTTGCAGTAAAACAGTGGAGACTGCAAGTTTTTAAATAAAGAGTGGAAGAAATAAAAAAGAAAAGGCATAAAAAAAAATCTCGCAGCGTCAGTAAGATGTCCCATTATTGTAAGGAACTGAGTCACTTCTGCTTGTTACAACTTTCTTAAATGTAACAGGTTTAGATATATGTAACAGCCTCTTCAAAAACCACAGGAAGTGCAAACCGCTCTTGTTTCCAGATTGAAACAGAAGTTGTAATCAGCTTTGAAAAGATCCGCCTCTTCTTATCAAGCGCTGCCAAACTGGGGTGTTCACATGGAGATGGATGTGTTGAAGTGCAGAAAAGGTCTTGACTGAAATTGCATTAAAGTCAGTTGAAAGTTTGACTGTATTATCAGCTTTTCCAAACTCCCAGGGGGGTTGAGTGTAGTTTCTGTCGCTTGCTCTTTTGCTCATATTCAGGCTTTTAGCGTGGGTGCTAGTTTTCGGTGAGAAGAAAGAGGAGATCATACCCCAGCTTGATGGTGCTTTGTTGAGCTGGGTGAAATGAAGACAGAAAGCCAAATCTTCTTTTTTGATTTTTTTTTTCCTTGTAGGAAGCTGAAAATGCACAGTTTATAGAGGCAGCCCGTGATTGTGGGAAATTATGCCTCTCCTGGGAGCTGCATTTACCTCTCCTGGTGCTCAGCTCTTGCAGGGCGCTGAGACTCAGGCCATCATCCCGGCCCTGCGGTCAGCACCGCAGCTGACATTAATGCTGCCCCATTAATCAGCTAGCAGGGAGTCCTCTGAGCAGCAGCAGGGTCAGCGTGCTCAGAGCCCCAGCTCCCAACATCTGCACTACGTACCAGGTTTTTAGGGAGGAGGGGGAATGCTGAGGTTGCTGTCCAGCCAGGGTGCTACAGATGGCAGCACAATGTCCTGCCATGAGCGCAGAGGCGCTTGCTGTCACCAGCATGATGAATCCCTGCGAGCCCCTCTGGCCGTGGGGAAGGCTGCTGTTGCAGAAATACCCAGATCATTTAAAAATAGAGGATATTTAGTAATAAATGAAGTATTAAAGATGAGATATGAAAGGCTAAATTGTCTTTCCCACCTTCTGGGTCCTTACATTCTATGAAAGCATCTATCTGTGCTGTAATTAGAAAGCAGCAGAGAGAGAGAGGCAAAGTAGCTGTTTTGAAATGGCTCTTTGAGCATTAAATATCCTAAGCCGGAAAGAAGCACTCTGACCCTTGTGCTGCCCTCTCTGTGAAGCTGTGCATTTATACACAGGTAGCCCTGCTGTCTGGCTCCTTTTTTTGAGAAACTTCATCATACAGCCCTCATGGAAACTCAGTGACATTAGTAGTCGTTTTAGCATCAATAATGATTATTGAAATTCTTTACAAGCCTGGTTTAATGCTCCTGGACCTCATTAGTTTTTCATACTTCATTAGGCCAAATGTCCTCATTCACAACTTCGCAGTTTTATCTTCAGTGGTTTTAAAATAAGACTTTACGTCCTGGCTACTTTTTGTTGTTTGCTTCAAATTTGCAAATACGTGGATATTTTGAAGTTCTGTTATTTTAAAGCTTTTACGAATTTAAGTATTCTCTACGATTTAAGTTGCTGACACTTTCAGCAGTCATTTTCCAGCGAGAGCCTGATTGCCTCTGCTCGGAGCCGGCCGCCCTTCAAAGCATGGGTTGCCCTGGCGTGGTGAATGAGGTTCGGAGCGGGGTTCATCCCCCAGGCTCCGCGCTGGCGGGGGTTCCCGTGGAGCTCGTCGCGGCGCGGCGGGGTCGCGGCAGGGCTCTCCGCGCTCCGCCCGCCGCCAGGAGAGGGCGCTGCAGCCACGGGAAACGCGCCCGGAGCGCCCGCGGCTGCGAGCGGCGCTGGGACCGCGCCTTTCCAAAGGCAGCGATGCTCCACCCGCAGCTTCGGTGGCGGCTTTTGCCCTAGTCACCGGCACGGAAAGACCAGCGCTGTATGCAGAGGAGCAGAAATAAGTTTTTTTTCCCTCAGCTGGAACTCACCGAAGTGGTGTCTCTCTCTCTCTCTTCAGCAAGTATTTAGTCAACGTAAAAAAAGAAAAAGTCAAACGGAATTATGTAAAAATCACTGAACACGGAAAAAGCCCCAACAAACCCAGCATCAAAATGCATTTATATAAGGTCTGAAAGTAAAACAGAGGCAATCTGTAGAAAGCATGTCATATCAGCTAAACTGCCCTCCAGTAGAAATTGCCATTTATAGATAACAAAGGCAGGGGATGTGCAAGTGCAGAAAGGGCACAGGCAGTCTCATAGTGTCTATGGGTGTATGGAATATTGGAGTGGCAGTTGGCTCCAGCGTGAAGCAAATCCTGCTTTATGACTGGAAGCAGATGGATTCTGCTCCAGGCAATACCTCACTGCCTAATGGGAGTGATGCGCCCATGCACTAATAACAGTGAATTGCAGACATTTTCATATCAAAGGTTAAGCTCTGCAATCCTGAGCTCCTTCAGGCAATGGCAGGAGTTGACTCAAGTAAGTCACACACTCACTGGATTAATATTTTTGCAAGGGTGGCCTGAATAAGGCCACCGATCTGCAGGCTGAAAAGGCAGAACATTTATGGTCTGGTTTTAGCTCATGCAAAAAAGGGATCTCAGGTAGAACTGAATTAGTCACAACATCTAAGGATGAGGAAGAGGAAAGGTGAATGTGTGCACTGGGCCAACAGTTTGAATTTTATGCAAACTAGGAAGGTAAATTTATACAGATTAATAGTAGTGAAACTGCTGTGGTATACTTGGTGTTGCAACTTTTTTCTTGAAGTAGCTGGGGAAATTAGTATGTTACAAGAAGTAAAAGAAGTCACTCGATTTTTGTTGGGCTCGGTTTGTTTGGTTTATTTTTGGTGGCTAGTAGTTAAACTGTTACTGTAGAATTTACAATACTTTCCAGCAATTGGTTGTGAAAAAGGTCTGTTTCCATTGTTCATTTGGAAAACAGAGAAAAATCCATTAATTCATCTTATTAAGACTTTTTTCGATTTTTTTTAATTTATTTTTTTCACCTGTATGGGGCAGAAAAGGTTACCAGGAGGGAGAGAAGGACAAAATTTATATACCAAGGGTATTGCTCAGTTGTACTGCTTCTATTAATTTCCCATTTATTTAAATTCATGCAGTGTTCTTGGGGCTTGTTCTGTGAAGTCAGTGCTGACCCTTGGAACGAGTCAGCTCAAGCAGTGCTTTAAAGTGCATGCGAGAGTCAAAACTCCTTGGTGCAACAAGTCTTTGTTCAGTGTCCAGCCCATGGAGCCCTGCTCCATAACTGCTCCACAGCACCAAGAGAGCAGGGTAAGGTTCTGCGGGCTTGTCCAGCTCCTTCTGGGTGGGCACACAACACAGGTATATAGAAAATAATCTGTTGAGGGTAAATAAAAGAGACACAGGACAAATTGGGAAAAACTGTTGGCCCATTTTTGACCACTGAATACTTTGTAGGTAGACAGGAAAACTATTTACAGCTCATCTGAGCAAGACTTGAACTTTATATTTTGGACAACATTCTTTGTGCCCTGATGTCCCATGAGCTTTTTTGTTGTTTTTCTCTTGGCAGAGCATAATGACATCTCTGTGCAACTTCTCTCCAAGATTGAAAAGAAATGTTAAAACATAGTAAGAAAATAATGTCTTTCTGTGCTAAACATATTTAACTTTTTAGAGATCCATATAACTGAGCAACTGTGGTTCTTCCTGTCCTTTCCCTCCCAACTCCAGTCTCATAAACTTTAATTCAGTTTTTGCTTTGTCAGGAATTTGCTTTTACATACTTTCTTGTTTGTTTTGGCTCCGTGTCCATTGCATTGTGATAAGGCATCTTTTGATATTCTACGGGATCTTTCATAATGAAGATCTCATGACATAGTTTTCCAAGTCTGGAACTGGTGATCAGACTCGCTTGCATGTCCTGCAAGAGGAGACTGTCTAGACTGTGGGAATGACTGTGATGTTTGGGTTGTGTTATTTCCATACCACTTGGCATGATGCACTCTGTAGTTAGTCTGGAAATTAATGAAAGTGCCAGGCCTGGTACAGGGCCTTACCTGGCTGTGAAGTGGCTTTCCTTCATTCTCCAAACTGCATGGAACAGTTGTGTCTTCTGTGTAGTACCTTGCTGTGTGGCTGTAAATAAAAAGGTGCTTAAAACCCATCTTCACTACATTTATTAAGGGTCATGTTCTTTAACTTTGGTGTCCTACAAGGCCTGTAATTACCTTTGCCACCTAAACCCTTTATAATCTTGGAAAAGATTTAATTTCTGATCTAAATAGCTAATTTGTAAAACAAGATTTGTTCTGACTCTTTTGCTGTTTGTCTGTGTAGGTAGTGAACTCTTTGGGGAAGAGGCAGGGTCTTCTAAATAATGCTGATTGATGCTTGGGCCCTGGAATGCTGGTGTGCCATGAAGAGTCACAGCCCAAGGGCTTGGAATGAATAGTGAGAGGGGATTTGGCTCAGTGTGCGCCGTTCACACGACTGTCATTGTGTAATTACATCTTTACGATGCACATTTGTGATTGGCATCCATGGTGACATTGCTTATTTAGAAATACTTTCTGAGTGTTGGAGAAAAATCATTATCTCTTGGGAACATCCCGTTCCTGGTGGTATTAAGAAGCACCCTGCGGCAGTGGCTGGCACAGTTTTCCATTTAAGAAACTTCTTCCGTGGATGTCTCTAGAGAAGCAAGTCAGAATTTCCAGGTGCTTGTTGGAAATCTTGAGTTATGTACTACTTCCTGATGTCATTCATAATTAACAAGCTCAAAAGGGAAAGCTTGTGATGTAGGAGATATCGTCAGAAAATACATGCACTAAGTGAGAAGTTGAAAATTAATTTCATACTAAAGGCAGGCTTTGAGAGTTGCCAGCTCTTGTAGTCTGAAGGCAGGTTTCCAGTGCTTGTATCTGCCATCAGTGGATAAGGGAAACCTGTTCATAAATAGGTGGGAGGAGATAAGTGGAAGTCAAGGTATGAAGACTGATCTAACACACATCAGAAGGAAGAGCTTGAGAAGGAGCATGAGCAGGTGAGCAGAAATACTCTTGTGAACTGCAAGAAACAAGAATATCAGCTCTGGAAAGGTGTTTAATGTGTAAAGGGAGACAGGAAGGAGAAACTTTTCTTAGTTTTGCTCTCTCCATGTAGCTACTGACTTACAGCTTGATGCCTGGGCAGGAGCAGGACCAGCAGTACTTGATGGCATTGGTCCCCATAAACCTACAGCAGCTGAAGCTGAACCAAACCCTTGTGCACCTGATTCCCAGGATCTCAGCTCTGCTTGTGGGGTCATTTGCAGTGTGGGTGCTTCTTCTCAGCCCCATTTAGACAAGTTTGTTCATAATTCTCCTGTATTGAATTTGATGTCAAACTTGATGGCTTGAGCAAGTGACAGGAGTTGTTTGTTTTAGTAATATATTTCAGGAGTCCCCAGAAGCACTGGTGAAGAGCAAATTTCCTGTTCTGCAAATGTGCAGCAGAATTTATTTCTTGCCAAAGCCTAAAGACTGTATAATTAGAAAGAGTTTGCTAACCCACTCTTCATACTCCTTGTGCCCAGTGGGCTGTACCCAGGCTGGCATGGCTGGGATCCAGGAAGCCTCTGAAGCCTTGCTGAGCTGCCCCGATTCAGGGCAGAGGGGTCACTCCCCTGCTTTTACAGGTTCTGCCCCAGTGAAAGACAAGGGAGCTATGTGTGGAAATGATCTGAAACCTTAGTGGGCTGGCCAAAATGTACTAAGAAATTCAGACTGACTCTCCTGACTCCTGTTTCAGTGCTCTACATGGTAGAAAATACACACGGAAAG
The DNA here is from genome assembly GCA_013389985.1 of Dryoscopus gambensis. NCBI lineage: Eukaryota > Metazoa > Chordata > Aves > Passeriformes > Malaconotidae > Dryoscopus > Dryoscopus gambensis. The sequence goes on along the minus strand of WEIT01018891.1, from coordinate 19,100 downwards.
TCCTGAGTTTTAAGTATGTGATTATGTGTTTTACTGTCCAGGAGCAGAACTTCTCAGTCTAATAGCTGCTGAATTTTTTCAACTACTGCTGAAGGTGGGAGTGACAGAAGAGAGGAGAGCTGCGCTCCATGGTTCTAGTAGTTAGTATTTTCTGTAGAAAAAGAAACTTATACACTTTTTTCTCTTCAAGAATATCAAGCTAACCCTTACAGTTGTCAACACTCACTATTAAGTTGAAAAAGCCAGATCGTTTTTTTATGTCTTAAAAGAGATGTGTATGTGACTACATGCAATTAATAGATTAGGATAAACTAGGGTTAAATCCAATAAAACAGATATATCCTGTGTAACAATATTAATGTGGTAATGAAGAGCAGAGAAGAAAGTGTCAGAGTTTTTATATCTGTTTCTGACCTTCAGCTGTACAAGTGTATCCAGGCTACTTGTTCTAGTAAGAAAGGAGACTAAAGGAGTAAAGCCTCTAAAGGTGGGCACTTAGAGTTGAGCTGAATTTTGTCTCTGGAAACACAAACAGAAATTCAAATGAACCTTTTACCGAAAAGTGATACTGCAAAATCATATCAAGTGGAGACAAAGTCTTTTAATTACTCAATTTTGACCAACAAATGAATTAAAAACTGGATGAAAAATTGTTATTTTATTTTTTCATGTTCTGCCAGGTACCAGACTTTCAAACTCAGGCTGGTCCCTGAAAGTTGAGTCAGTTTTTCTGAGTGTGTGTGTTGTCAGCACTAATAAAGATTTTGCAGTGGCAGCTCTGTTAAAAATACCATAGAAGATGTGCCAGCTAACAGAAAAACCACAGCATTTCCCTACTGCCTGTAGCACTGCCTGCAGTGCTAGAGGGGTGAATATGGAAAAGAGACACATTTGTCAGAAAACTAAAGCAGTAGGACTCTGGAATCCATGCAAGGAACAACTGAGTAAATAAGGCATCTTTTTTTGCAGTTACTTACCAACCATAAATGGACTCTACAAGTGGACACAGAAAAACTTTAATGAGATCTGACATGTTCATGAGGAATGCTGTAAAGAGCCTGAGGAAAAGAAATGCTGTATGGGAAGGTAGCAGCAAAGTAGTGATGCCAGAGGTGTTGAATGTGTCAGCTGAGAAAGGCAAATAGAAGAAAATATTGGTATATCCCAGATCTGTGGGGGTCTGATGACTGCATACTGTTCTGAGCCACATCTCATGACTGGCATGCTTAAGTTCTACTTCTCTCAGCCTCATAAATTTTCTTTAACCTTAGATCTATTTCATTTAACTCCTTGACATCCTATTTATTCGCAGGAAATGCGAACACATTAATGAGAAGTGCAGAAAGTGAAGAAGCCCTAACACTCCCCAGCATCAGGGGAAAAAACCACATACTATCCTAGCCTGTGAGTAAATCCCAGAGCTCCCTGGAGCACCAGAGTTCCAGTGACCAATCCATTAAAGCCCAATAAAACTCTCAGAAGTGTGTTTTTTCCTCGTGCTTATCCTGTGTTTATCCTGCTGCCTTAACTCCTATCTCACTAACACAGATCCAAGCGGGAAACGCTTGGTTCAGCCCCGTGCCCATTCTGTGAGCATTCAGTCCTTTAGAAAAGAAACCATTTATATCATCTAAAGGCCACGTTGGTCAGCTACAGAGGAGGCAGGCACACGGGCACTGCAGATAAGCAGGAGGCATTTAGGATGTGGCTGTGTCCCTGCTGGGGGTTGCTGTCACCCCAGCCTGGGCTGGGATTATGCTGCTGCTCCATCTTCTGCTTCATTGCACCACCCGCCAGGTTACTTCAAAGCCCTGCTGGGGTCTCAGTTAAGCCTTGCCTTGTTTCTGTGCTGAGCCTCAGGCAATTCTCTGCTGACTGGAGGGGCTGGTGACCTCCAGCTGCCCATCAGGAGGGAATCAGTCTGGGGCAGTGGCCTTGTCTACTGGCACAGCTGGATCTAGAGGAAACCTGGTGGCTGGACCCTCCTTGTTACTTGTGTTACTCTGGGCCTGTGTCCCCCTTCACTGCACGCTTCAGGGAGTGCACACATGGATTCCGTAGGTTAAAATCCATACCAGGTGTAAAAGTGTAGCATCAGAGACACATCACCTTTCATTGACTTTTTTCCCTGTCCCTTTTCTTTCCGCCCTTTCACAGACTGTGTTTTATTTCTGCGGGGCTCGATTCCACTGCAACAAGTTCCCTTAAATGGACAGGCATCAGTGTTTAAGAAATCAAAGTCCAGCATGACTATGAGTTCATAGTCTTCCATTCACTTCTCTCCCCTCACTCTGTCTGGCCTTCATAGCCATTTGCAAGTAGGAAAAAATACTGTTCTGTGGTAGTGTTTGCATAGTTGCTTATCAAAATATTGTCACCTGGTTAAAAGGAACTTAAATAAAGCTTCTGAATCTGAACTGACCACTGTTCATGGAATTATCTTCTATAGACACTCCAAACAATGCAGACAGGACCTGGAAAATGCCTGAATTTTTAAAGACACTTGTAAATCTTTCTTAGCTGTGGGATGCCTTGGTTTTCAGAGCTCAAGGATTCCCTTCACTCCTTCCTCCTTGAGTCTATGTGTAGTCTGAAATTTCATCCAAACTGACACCAAATACCTATTACTTAGCTATAAAAGAAACCAATGCCACATCAAAAACTCAATGTAATTGAGTTGCAAGTGCAGGTGTGGAAATTACCCTAAACCATGTGGCCTAGGGCTCATCTCGTGCACTTACACAGAGCACAGCTGTTACTGTAGGTCACACAAAGTCCAAAGAACTTGTACTTGAGAGAACTTCACACAAATCTTCTGGCCCTTGCTGCAAGACTTCTGATCCAAGAGGAAGTTTCTGCTTACCAAGTACAGACAGTATCCCATGAAGTCAGGCATATTCTTGAACCTGGATCCTTCTAACACCTGGGTTCATTTATTTCTTATCTTTGTAAGTGGGGAGTTCACTTCCATGGCCTGTTTGTTCAAATAAATCCACTAGAAAGCGACTGAGAACCTTGCTGTCTGTCATCAGTAGAACATTCAGCTCTGAACTCTCGGGGTCTGTGAAGCATTTAGGTGTGTAAATGCAGGCTGTAACTGTGTTACTAGTTAATGTTTTGGTGCCAGTTTCATTTATTCATAGATACAGTTTTGTTCTTATGAAAAACTCGAGTTCCAAAACCTCAGTTCTATTTCTGTGAGCTGGAGCTTTTGTTTTGCCAGACAGCTTTTTCCCTTCTGTTTTCTGCATTGCTACTTTGCTATCCCTTCAGGAAATGTTCAAGAATTGCACATCTGATAGAAAATTGTAGGAGAATCAAACAACTGGCACTTTGCTGGCCCGGCTGGGTTGGCTCTTCCAAGTTGTTCTCTGCATACACTCTTTTGTGCTGTTTTATGGTTCAAACACCATTATTATAAAATTTCTGGAATCAAACGTGTGGGAAACGTAAACAGAGAGACTGGGGATTTTTCCTTGTTTGCAACTGAATTAGGAAAGGATCTTTGTAAACAAGTTACCTTGGTTATAAAACTTTGTTTTTAATAAGAAGATTTTGTATATACCTGGTATAAAAAACCAAACAAACAGTTTTATGCCTAGTTAGAAATCTTAATGTAATGCAAGTCACCTTACCAAAAAAAGCACGTAGCAAAGGGCTTGAAATTGTAATTACCCATTGTAATCTAAGATGTTTCAGGGAATTTTTTTTTCCTTGAATCACTTAGCAGTCCCACTGTTTCTAATTTTGGTATTGACAGAATTTTTTATTTCACACTTTTGAATACCAGGTATTCATATGGATTATGTCTATCTTAATAGAGTTTGCAAGTTTTTATTTGAACTTGAAAAACATCTCATTATGTTTAATTTAGAGAAAGGAGATTTCTTTAATTGCTGTCTGTAGAAGCTATTAGAAGCTCAATTATATTTGCAAATTCATTTTAAAAAGTGTTATCATTTAAAGATTACTAATTTTTTTAAAAAAATCATGACCTGACTATGTGAGACTTTCAGTTTCACTAATAGTATTCTCTCTACACCCCTCCAACTATATAGAAAATAATATGTAAAATGGAGAAATTAATTATGCTAAGAACTGAAGCAAGTTTTCAAAACTGGGCTATCAACTGCGAATTTGAATAAATAGCAATAGTTTTATTAGGGAGACAAGATTTTCAAAATATGTATTACTTGCCTACGTTAAAACATTGCAAATGTGACTCAGAGATGAGCTTTGAGAAGCTGAGAGAATGATGGCTACTGAGGTGCAGGTGTTCCACCTGCGTGAAGCCTGCCTGTGCGTGTGCTGCTGTCAGGGGCTGCGTGTGAGCTCTGTGCCTGCAGCTGTGTCTCCAGGACAGGTGCTCAAAGAGGTCCAAAGATCACTTCAGTCTGTTCATGGAAGACTGTGAGGGGAATTTTTTGGTATTTAATTTCTTTTCCCAAGGGGACTCTGGTTTTGTGTGGCCTGCCATTGGGTGTTTGACAGAATTAAAGATCTGCTGGGCAGTCAGAGCTCCCTTTTGGAGCACTGGCTATTCACCACAGCTCCTGGAGGGGATGGGCAGACAGTGGTGCTCACTATCCAGCTCTGAGCCAAAAGGTTTTATGAGTTATTCAATTTCTTTTTTTCTCTTGTAGAATAAATGTTATCACAACTCCAACTATATATACAGTACTGCTGGTGTAATAGCCTGCCTAATTCAGATTAATTGTAGGCTTGCAATGATAAAGGAGCTTCACACAGCAGTTATTCTGTCGCACAGATGCAATTAAAACCGTATCAATGCAGTATAAATAATGCTAAATTAAGTTGCTGTCCTTCCACATGGTGGCAATTTTGAGCTAGTGCACAATGAAAGCTAGCATCTTATTTTGTTCAGAGGGAGTAACTACACCAAGAAACAGTTTCTAATTTCCTTGAATTGCTCTGGAGCAGTGTTATCCCCCAACAATATGAAGTGTGTAAAGTACTGTCACCAAAATATCACTAATAATAATAATGAATATTTCCTGTTATTTATTCATCTTTGAGGCAAGCAAAGCTTAAGGCTTATATCTGAAACTCACAGGGAACGTGTGCTAGTCTGAGAGGAAGCCAAAGAGACAGATGTGCTAGCATATAAAAATTTCATAGTGGAAAATGAATGATTTGCTTCAAATTATTTAATTTTAACTGGTTTCAAGGCATTTTTAGAAAATTGTAAAACAAATTATTTAGTGTCAGTTAGATTTTCCTGAGTTTTTTTTGGGCAGCCTGTCGTTTTGGGAGCGGAATGCTGTTCTAAAGAACCATCATTTTTTCTTACTGGTATGAAAAAGCTAGAAGATACCAGCCTAAAATTAGGATACTGCTTTTTATACTATTTATATCTTACTGTTGCAATGCTGTAGCAGGAATAAGTTTAAGAAAAATGGTTACATCATAAAATAATTGGGGAAAAAAAGTAGAGGCTTAATATAAATCAAGGAAATTTCTTCCTTAGCCTCTTTAGTACAAGTCTGTGTCAGGCGAAAGGTGAAATGAAAAATGAAAAAAATTCGTTTTTGTTGCAAAGCAGCCACACAACCTCACCATTAACTTTCTTATTTTGAAGAGATGTGGAAATAAACCTACCTCTCCCTCCATGAACCCTCCAAGTGTTCATGTTATTGCTATTTTTGCTTCAATGCTTCACTGTGCTTTAAATACACCTTAACTTCATCCCTGGGAAGGTTTTGTCAGTATTCCCAGTGTAGCTGGAAAAGGTAATGAGGGACAAAGGCATATTAACTGCCGCTGTTGGGAAGCCCTGCTTTCAATAGCTGGCTAATTTAATAAGTCTTTCTTCAGTAAAATGATTCAGCTGTAAGCAGCCTGTAAAAATTGTGTTAAGCACAATAAGCAGTGCACTTCTTTTCTCCCCATTCTTTGGGAGAAAGATTTTCATGCTGACTACAAAGTCCACTACAAGGCATGCTGCAATGTTCTGCAAAGTTGTTTGTCAGTGCCTGGGTTTATTTTTGCAGAGATGTATTGATTACAGAATGAGAAACATTTGGTTTAACAGGGATCGATGAGTAGCAAACAAAGGACACTGAAGTTTGACTCATTTTAATTTGAACAAAAATACAGTACCCAGTGCAATTCATGATGAAATAAAAAATGATATATGCTCCCTGGTTTTTAATCACATTTCTTTCCTGTCATTTGTGAGTGAAATAGGTTCAGATAGAGGACTGTAATATCCTGTGGGCTGGATTTGGGACCCGGTTGCACATGGGGAGTTTGGAGGGAGAGAGCTGGGCTTTGCAGAGGGGGGACGAGCAGGTCCATCTGCCTCTGGAGAGAGGTGAAAATCTCACCAAAGGGATTTCACCCACCTTCTCTGTAAGAGAGATGAGGGCAAACCACCTTGGACTCCTAGATTTGTTTGATTTGCAGGACCCAAACACAAGCTCTCACAAAACACCTGTAACACAGAGAACATTTTTACTTCCCTTTCCCCAACTTCCTGGGCCGTGGGCAGTCGGGGCTGAGGTGTATTTTGTGGCACTTGAACAAATACCATTTGATCACCTGGCATTTTGTTGGGAGAATTAAATATTCATTGCATCAGAAAGAATGGGTTATTTTGTCAAACCAACTTGGAGACCAAGTTGTGAATCCCTGTTTCTATTTCAATTAATATCTCGTAATTAATTATTGAAAAATGGAATTGCTTCACCATCCCTCTCTCATCTCTTGTCCCAGGCTGTTCTATGGCTCCTGCCTGCAGCAGTCTTTCAAAAGGGCATGCAAGGGTAATAAAATAGTGGGTCTGAATACTTTGAATGTGCTTATTTATTCATAACAGTATTGGGCATTGATTTGCTAGAAAACCTAATTTTAGCGTGCTTCTAGTAGTTGCTATTTGTTTGCTTCATTCAGTTGTCATTGTTGTCTTCTCTGTGGCTACATTCTCTCTGGCTTGTGGGATGTTGTGTTGTAAACCAGGCTAGGAGTCTGTTAAATTATGAATTTTATGGCAAGATATCAGAGGAACAGCATCAGAAAATGCATTAAAATAAATACATAAAGACTCAGTTTAGGTTAGCAATGACTTAATGGTACTTCAAACTTTGAACCAAAAAGTATTTTAATCTTTTCTTCCCATCATTTAAATTCATTGCAAAGTATCTGTTTGAAATCAATATTAATTACACAGAAATTGTGAGCCTCTTTAGCAAATGCTTTAAAATAGTTGTTAAAAATTTAATGTGAAGGTTATTAGCCTGATTTTGAGCAACATTAAGCCTGTGCTAAATATTCTTAAGTAGACTTTTTTGGAAAAAATATTGGTCCCATGTTTGCATAATTAACAGTACCATAGTAAACCTCTTCTTACGATGCACTGGGGAAGCAAAGAACAAATTCAAGGCTACATCAGTAGCTCCTTCCCCTACTTATAATGTAACCTTAATGATGAGATTGCATGTGTGGCCCTTTTAAGACATTTTTGCTATTTGAACTAATCAGGCTGGTTATATCTCACTGATCTGAAGAGTTGCTTTTCATAAGAGTCAAGGATAAGCTAAACAGAAGGAGGGAGCAGTTCCTAATGGAGGTGTTGGGCTGTCCCTGATGGATAACAATGCCCTGTGCAGCCTGCACGGTGGGGGTGTGTGTGTGTGTGTGTGTACCCCACCCCTCTAATTCTTCCCTTGCAGTCATCTTTAGTTTTAAATCTTCACACACAGCCACATTTTTCTTTAACATATAGATAAGATTTTTGATTATGATGGTATGGTTTTTTATGTGAAATATAAATTAACAACTTAAAAAAATAAAATGCTCTGGTGTGGTGGGCTGACCTCAGCCTTGGGTCAGCTTTGCTTCTGCTCCCCTTCTTCAGCAGGACCTGGGGGACAAAAAATGGCAAAAAAGTTCATACACCAAGATAAAGACAGGGAGAGGGAGAGTTTTGGAATGAGAAATCTGCTTGAGTTACTGAAATGCTTGACCATCATAAGGAGAAATCATCAATACTTCTCTGAGAAGTATGTTCATGAAGTTGGTCCTGCCATTCTGATGAGACAGATAAAGGAGTTCAAACTACAAGTCCCTAACTTGGAAGGCTTTAGTGTCATCCCTGTCTAGATTTAAAGTTAACAATGAAATAGCCCTGAAAGAAAGAAGAGGTAAGGCATCAGCCTTTCCATGCCAAACCTTGCCGTGCCACACATTCCCTGTGTGTGCTGGTGTCACGCTGTTCAGAAGCAAAGGACCTGTTGTGCATCCCTCAGCCCCGCAGCACCATGTGCTGCTGTCTGCCTTCCAGGCTGCCACCTGCCCCAGCCACGCTCGCGCTTCCTCACTCAGAAGACAAGACATTTGCAGTTTGGTAGGATGTGAAAGAACTGGGTGCTGACATATGTGACAATCCCAAGGACGTTAAGGGAGACACAAATGGGTGAGTTCCTCTCGGGAAACACTTGTGTGGCTACACAGGGTCAGTCCTTAGACCGAGAGAACAGCCATTAACCAGTAACTCTGAGAATAAATGGTGTCTCTTGGTCTCTTCATGGAGTGCTGAGGAGCAAATCACATTTTTCTGTCAAACACATGCGTTACTTCCAATCTAGTTATAAATAGTTTTCATGCGTTTTGTTTTGATCGTGAGTAGCTTAGCTTGGATTCCTTCCTTAACTTTTAGAAGATGACTTAACGTGTGGTACATGTCCCTGCCTAGGTGAGGAATGAAACATTTTGACACGAACATTTCTACAGCTACACAAAAAGGAGCTCGCTGAAGTGCAGGCGCTGGCTCAGGAGCATAACAAGCAGCCCGTGGAACTTTGTTCCATGTTAAAATATTCTGATACTTGCACGAAAGGATCGGTAGAGTTTGCTAACACTGTCTTTCACTCTAGTTTGTTCACATGAATTTTTTCCCTGTTTGGAAAGTTATCAGGAATTTGACTGGGTGATGTGATGAAAGTCAGGATCTCTGGGGAGGCTGAAAAGGCAAAGCAAGAATGAAGTAAAGGTTATGCTTCTAAGAAGAGAAGGGTACAGCTGTGCTGCAGAAGGCAAGGAGAGGAAGCAGGGAAAAATAGTTTGAGCAGAGCTCATGGAGAGAAGAATCTGCAATTAAAGAGAAATTGGCAAGTGGGAATACATACCTTCATTGGAAGATGGCAATGATTTTTCTGGTGTTGAAATGAACTGAAGCATTTCACATGAAACTTTTTTTTATTTAACCTTTTCTTCACATAGCATGCTAATTCTATTACTTTCTATTAAGCTTATGTTCACTTTAAAACCTTTAACCAGTTCTGTTTATTTCTTCTCACATAGCTATTTTTTTGCACAGGAATAAAGTGGAGTTAGCACAGAGGAGCTTATAAAATGCATTGTGTCAGCACAAAATTCCTGCAAAGTTCAGGGATATGTTTTCTTCTTCCAGGAGACAAAAAAAATCTAAAAAAAATTCTGTTTAATCCTGGCCTTTCTGTACATTAGGCTCACTTCCCTCTTCTGACACTTCATTATGGATTTTCTGGGTTTGAATAAAAATCTAGTTCTCTTTTCTGGTGGATAAGGTCACTACTGCTGGGAGCTACTTTCTGTGTGTAGTATACTTGAGTGTTTTGTGTCCTGCAGACTGAAAACTTCCCAAGTGTGGGTGGATTCTTACTCCTTTTTCTCCCCACTTCACAGTATTTAATGCCTGTGATCTGGCTGAAAGCAGATCTGCTTTCTGCCTGCAAGAAATGGCAGAAGTGCTGCAAGGTTGCCAATAGATTCTTGCGAAGAATCCCGGCAGTGAGGGCTGATGGTGTTGTTGCTGTGCAGCTGTCCCGTGGGCAAGTCTCTGCCCCATTCATACTGGAGAATTTTGGTAGCTGGGAAGAGAACCCAGAATTTCAGGGCCATAGGTCAGTGCTTTTGTTTCTCATCTTGTTGCCTTGTGACTGGTTTGTTGTTCATCCCTTACGCTGAAAGGAGCAGGAGTTTTGTACAGCAGCAGTACGTGCTCATATAAACTATGTTGTAATTTTTGCTCGTGAGGTGGCTGAATTGGAACTGGGCATTTAGCTCATTCCAGAAGTTCCTAATATTTAGGGATTTCATTCCTGTAATGTTATTGTTCTTTTAATGCAAATTTTTTGCTTGTGTAAGAGCACTTTTCCTAAAGTAATTTCTACATTCTTTCTTCATAAGAAAAAATCCCCATGTGGATGTGCTGATCTTTTTGTGGAGGATGATAACACAGGCTTCCCCACGTGAATAGAAGGAGTAAACGGCAGCAACAGCATTCTCTGACCTATCAGCAAGAGGTAAATGAAACCTAGAAACAGCTTGCACAGCTCTTTGACCTGTAGGGAGAAGTTTGGGTTTGTGAATCTCTGCTGTCTATGCAGTTCTCTATGAGAAGGTGTGGGTTGGTGATGAGCAGGAGCACGGCCGTGCCTGTAGGTACAGCACAGTCCATCTGCAGGGCAGACAGGGAAGCTGTGAGCAACCTGCAAAACACCCTGGCCACGAGATGGAGAACAGGATACTCATCTGCTTTCCAGAGTGTCACCTTTTGTCTCTCCTACCCATGGAGATCGGGCTTTGTGCCTAATGTAGGAAGATTTATTTGAGGACCAGAGCATGGTCAGCATAGCAGACATGCAGAGGTTGTTGCTGTATCAGAATAAGATCGTTGTGGCTGTTGTGATGCTGAATAAGCCTTGAAGGCATGGCTGAATCTCTGGTTTACAGTCCATTGTTGTAGTTAAGCTTTACTGTCAGGTAGCTCAGGCACAGCCTTGAGTCAGCTTGGCCACTCAGGAGTTCACAGTAGCACCTGAGTTTCCTCCAAGGTGGCTTCCCAGTTCCTGTAGGGACAGCTGTATATCTGGTTTTAAGCCCAGTTTCTGTAGACACCACTATCTTCTGGAAGCTTTTCTTAAGTCCTAGGTGGTAATTATATATTTCTTTTATTTCTTGTTACCCACTGAGTCAGGACATCTTACATGTCTGTTTAGCAGCAATGACAAGATGTTGAGAGTGTTCTGCAAGAGCTGCTGGAGCAGGATCATTTTGAAGCTGGCCCTGATGGGATCCAGGCTGGAGCAATACTGACTGCTGTGAATATTCTTCCCATATCATTAACCTGAGTTATCCTTCGTGAGCCTTCTGTACAGCTGCTGTGTGTCTTCTGCCTGGTGCTGAACTCTCTGCTCCTCCTCCTGTGGCAGAAACCGAGGATTACGCGGCACCTGGCAGGACATGGTTATGTAACAGTGAGGGCAGTGATTAGATAGTTTAGTTAGAACAATGTCTTTATTTGCCAGTAATTTGTTTCTTGTTGTGCAAGTTTTCCATTTTCCAGGTATTACATATGGCCAACCAGACAGAACCCCTCTGTTCTCTGAGTAATTCCTCCTATTTTTTCACAAGCATATAGATATTTCATTTAAACCTTTGCAGCCTCCCTTTGTGGCATCTCCTTATTTATCACTGTCTTTAAAATCTGTTTTCCACTTGGCAATGTTCATATTTTTGGTCCCCTGGTTGCTGCTATTGTAAATTATTATCCAGTAAGATTTATAGCTGTGAGATTTGTACAAATAGCCTGTCTCCCCCATTTAATGGCTTATCTGTAAGACACCTTTGTTATTTACTAATGAAACTGTACGGATAATTTTATATACATTTTTGCAGGTATGTCATGAAAATTTAGGTCAGACATGGAACTACGTCAGGCTGTCTTACTGGCTGCAAATCTCCCTGCACCATAGGCACAAAGCAGAAGGGTGGTGAACCCACTGTAGCTTCACGATGACTTAACCTGTTCCTAGGCATGGGAACCCCATCGCTGACAGAGTATAATGGAGTGCCACGTACAATCCTTGGGGTTTTATTGATTTGTTATCTCATTTAAATTCATAAGGATAAAATGTAATTTAATTTCATTTCTGTTTAACAGGGGTCACACGGAAAAGGCTGTAAACACATTTTTTTAATTGCAATAACATTTTAAATAACTTTTAGGTTAATTTCTCAGCTCCTCCTAAATTATAATTAGCCACTATTGAAACAGGATTTTAAAATCTTTATATGATGTTCTTTCATTTAAAAAAAGAAAAAGTTAGGCCATGACATATGTAGGTTGATCCAGATAGTGCCGTATGTTGTGGGTTGGGTTTTTGGGACCTATGTTTTAAGAATTAGCAAAACCCATATCCTACTTGCCTTTGAGAGCTGTTAGTAAAATTAATGACACTTTTATTGCTCTCATATTGGTTTGATTTGTACTCAGTTTTAAAAAACACATTCATTATCATAGTATTTCACTAAGTAAATTCAAATAAACTCTGTTCTACGCATAGGGATCCTCCTCTCAGCCAAAACAAGAACACAGTGGCTGCAGAACCAGGTCCTTTTCCGCCTCATGAGGTTGAATCATTAAGGGTGGGTGACAAGTTGTCCTCTTGACTTGTTCCATGCTTCCCATGTCTGCATTCAAGCAAGAGAGGTCACAGATCTCAAACATAATTTTAATATGTATTTTGAATGGAGGTGAAGAAAAAGAACTTTGAAGGAGAGGGTGGGTGTTTGTTTTTCAATATGCTGACATCCATGAGTGAACCGAGGAAGGGTAGCTCAGTGTGATGGGATATTCTGAAAAAAATTCTTCTCTCTGCAACATTGCTGCACAAAAATGATAGGACTGGATTAGTGGGTTAATTATTTTTATTTTTTGATGATTCTTCCCAAGCTAAATCTCTTTTTTTTCCTAAAAGCGTGGTTTATGTGTAAAACTAATGAATAAATTTTTATGGTTTTTCAGCGTGAGAAGCTGATACATGAGTTGGAGGAAGAAAGACATTTGAGACTTGAGAGTGAAAAAAGATTACGGGAGGTGACCCTGGAGTCGGAGCGGAGCAGAGCTCAGATGCGGGGGCTGCAGGAACAGTTTTCCAGGTATGCTGCACGAGTAAACTGCGTTCAAAATATGGGAAGAACATACTTTGGTGCAGAAACGTTGTTCAGACCTGTTGATAACTTGAATGGATCTAATCTAAGGCAAATCCTCCTCTCCCTCCGAAATTCTGTAAACATCATATACTCTTGCCTGTTGATTGTTAGAACACTTAAAAGCCTTATGCCATAATTTCATGGGATGGTGAAAATTTTAATTTCCAGGGATTTTGCATTAGACTTCCCAATAATTTTCTAAGTGTAGGTCTTCGCTTCTCAAGAAGTGCATGCCTCTGGTAAGCCAGTATATGGCTGTTTGTGTCTTGTAAACAAGAATGGGTTCGATCAATCTGAATAAAGAGAGGGGGGAAAAAAATGAAGTCTTTTGGCAGCTTTGGGCAAGCTCATCCTGCTTGGACCTGCTTCGAGTCTGTTCCTGCATTGCCTGGGCCAGTGCTTTGGGCTAGAACAGAGCTCCTTTTACATGAGAACCAGCTTAGAACGGGGATTAACACAAACCATTCATATGATAATAGTAAGGATCTGAGTTATTTATTGTTTTCATGATGCATGATGGCATCTTGTACATCAAACACATTTTTTTCATTGTTTTTGTCGCATGAACAGAAACAAAACAATCCAAGAAATCAAGAGACAATGGAATTTCATGTTGTATGTTTTCCATCAAGACTGAATATTAACTCATTCCCTTAGACCTCTGAATTGTTGAAAAGCTCAAGTTCAGTTTATTAAGGTGAAAAAAACCTGGAGGATTATCTTTTTCATTGGTTATGTTTCTTGGGGTTTTTAGGGTTTTTTGCTTTGGGCATTTTTTGTGGTTTGTTTTCTTTTTTCCTCAGTGTTTACCATGCTGCTCCTCTGATTTGAATCTGGGTTTCTAGGCAACACTGCAAAAAACCATTGATAGCATTAATAAAATTTGTTCTCCTCTGTTATTTTGTGTTTGGAAAATTTGCATTAATTATCTGCAGAATTCAAAAAAACTATTTAAAAAAGACATAAAGTATTCAGTTAATTCTGAAATTCTCCATTAAAAGTGTTAAGAATATTTCTTTTCTAGTTTTCTGTTTCTCCTCTTCATTGATCCTTGGCTTCAATTTTACTTATTCTGATGAGACTCCTGGAGTAATATACACAAAATAAATCCACCACATGAGTATTCCTGGTTAGAAGATTTTGCTCTATTGTATATTAATCTTTGTTTAAGGAAGAATTTCCTGAGATCCTGATTTTAGAATAGCATTATTGTTGCAATAGCTAGAAACCTTGGAAATTAACTTTGAAGGTGATGGAGCCATGGTTAAGAAAAGAAAGGGTGAGGGAGAGCTGGTCTCCAGAGTGATACTCCCAGTACCTTCATAAAACTTTAACTGTTGCATATTCAGATCTTTTCAGGAGAACTCTTCATTATTCCTGTGGAACTGCAGTAGTCTGATTCATTTCTACTGTGGTTCTGAAAAGAATAACTATTTTATTAGTTAGGATCCCTGAAGTCCACTATCTTCAAATTAATCCATTCTTTTTCTTCCACTGCTATTCGCAGTCGAGCTTGCTCGGGTCTGTCGAGAAGCAGAGGGACGCAAGTTCTTTGAATTAAAGTTGTTTGTCTCTTTATGTCTGTCCCTCTCACTTAGATAAAGGTGAAGGCCATCTAAATCAGCATTATGTACTTTTTAAGGCCGTCTGCACGGTGGCGAAACTGTTTGAAGGCAAACTTAAATATCACTTTTCATTAATGGCCCCTTGGCTGGCCCTGTTATTCCAGTGAGGAAAAACCTGTTGGCCTCATCAGGCTGTAGTTTTATTTTAGTGTAGGCCAGGTGCTAGGAAGAGAATGTGTCACTTAAATATTTTGTTTTATTTTAAAACATTATGCTTATTATGATGAATACTTAAGGAGTTTTTTCTGATGTTTAGTGGAATATTAAGATATTTGCTTATACAAACAGACTTTCTCCCTAAATGAGTGTATTTTTTCTTACCCTGCTTGAGCAAATAATGAAACTGGAGTCTGGATAACCTTGTGCTGCCTAGAAATTCTGTACTGTTTGAGGGATTTGCAACTTCTTTTCTCAATTTGAGCACCATTAAACAGGACAACAAATGGTGATGGGAGGAAATGTTAATATCAAGTGAAGAAGATGACTAGAGAGTAATACTTTGGGCTCAAACATTCTGTCTATAGACTAATGCAAGAAGATATACTGTAGAAGAAATCTTTTAAATATATGTAATTCCTGAACTGAGAGGATTTACCTAGACATTTCTATATATATTTCTTTACATTTCAAACTATTTTCTTTACATGATTGAAAGAATAAATATAATAGTTAGTGGTAAATTGACCTTTGTAATCAGGAGAGCAATGTTGCCTATTCCTAAATGAAATTGTGGGAAAACTTTGATCTGTCATATAAGCATATGGTTTGAGATGGAGAACTTCAGAAGGCGAGGGGTTTTCTTATTGATTGACATTTCTGTTGTTACCAAGTAAGCAATATTTCAGCTTAGTAGTCTGAAATAAATCGAAGTTCTCTTTCTTAGCACCTGTATAAATCTGCCAGAGCCTTAAAGTGAAACAGTAGTTAGTTTCATAAATATGTGATACCTGCTGAAAGAGCTTTTAAAATCAAGTTTCTTTTCCAGAATTGTAATGTGTGTCCAAGTAGTTTTAAATTTGCTTTATAATTTTTTTGAAGGTGAAATATGTTTGAAGTGTGGAGAAACCCTGCAGGAAAAATATTTAATACTAAAGTTCAGTTTTTACACTGTAGTTGGATGCAGTTATCTTTGCATTGCCTTGGTATAATCTCACCTTGAGTTGAAATACTTGATACTTTCTTTCTTAAACCCACTGAGATCTGTTGCTCTGCTGCAGCTGTTAAATCCCATAAGGTTCTTTTTGGCACGACATGTATAGCTGTGTGTTGCTCAAATGCACAGAGACCTACCCTATAAGGACAAACCAGCCCAGTTTCTTCCAAGACAGTGCCCTGCAGTCTGACTTTCCCATTTCTGTTGCTGTAAACTGTGTCTCATTTACCTCCTTGTTCTTGGTTTCAGCTGTGCTTTTCCTGCTCCCAGCATTTTCCTACAACAGTAGGAACAGAAATGCAACACCTCTGCCCACAGCAGTAGGTGTGATTTATAGTATCATTCTAAAAAGCACACTAATAGACACGATATAAATTGATTGCATTTCCCTGCTGTACATCAGTAAGCAATAGAACTTGTTGGCTGTTGAATGCATACAGTTCAGGTGACTCTAAACTGGGATTAAATGTTAAAGCAGTAAAAGAGGTAGCTTTACTTAAGTTACTTTGATCACTGTTTTGGTCTGAATGAAACAAGTTCAATAAACACTATTATAAAGTATATCTGGAAACAGTAATTGAAGAGCCCATTACGAGATCTTAAAATCCTTTTGGGTAAATTTCAGAAACTCTCTCAGTTAAGGTTGCGTTGCTTATTTGTACCAATGTCTGACTGGAAAATTGCCTCAGGCTTTTAAGAATAGATGTTATTGGAACATTAGGAAATGGCCTTTTTTGATCTGCCGGGGTCCTGTGAATGGGATGAGTGCAATTTTCATTAGACTATATATTCCCCTCACATTAATATTGACTGTAGGGTTAAGCCTGTTGCTTCTGACAAGGGAAAAAATGACTCCTACAACTCTTGGAACAAAAGGACTGCATGGCTGTTGGTTCAGGCACATCCTTTGTGGGTTTTTCCAATGATTGTTAATTCCCCTTGCTGCATTCTGTCTTGACAACAGGTGACTGGGAATGATAACTGTTTTCCTCGCAGCTGTGATAAGGAGACTTTTATGCTTTGCATCAGCACGTTGATGTTGAGTCATCACATTTTAATTTCTAAGATCTGCTTGATCTAGAGGTCACACCNCCTTTTCTCAGAGGGAGATTACAGAGGAAGTTGTCTGCAATTCTCCTTTGTGTAGTTCTGCAGTAACCTCCTGTCATTCTCCCCGTGTGGCCTGTGTATAGGGTTATTGTGGGAAACAGGTTGGCTGAGAGAAAAATGGGGCAAGGAAGCTGCTGGA
>WEIT01018889.1:38740-59217 GCA_013389985.1 Dryoscopus gambensis | reverse complement strand
TTTTTTTTTTTTTTTGTAGTAATAACAAATCATTTAAAACAAATACTAGATAGGAAAGCAAACATACTTCAGGTCATTAGTATCATCTTCTGCTCAGCAGTGGATCAGCAAAGTTTATTTCAGAACTCGTGAGGCCTAAAAATCATTCCAAAGTAAAAATACCAAATGTAATGTGGAACAAGCTGCCCGGGGGAGCCTGAGCAGCCCCAGCCCAGCGGCTCCTTACAAACATTTTTGAGAAATGTTGTTCAAGAAAGAAAGGCGTGGGGCTGCTCCCGTGTCAGGCCAGGGGTGAGGCGCCTGCCTTCCCACCTTTCAGGGTCACTGGAAAAGCTGTGCCTGGAAAAATCCAAAGCTTTTGCTCCATGGAGAATAGGCACACACCTACCGCAGCATTCGCCTCCCTGCGCATCAGCGCGCAGCCCTGCTGGAAGGACGGGATGCTGGACTGGCTTTAACCGGCAGGATGTGCCGGCCGAAGACTCCCAAGGTGCTTTCTTATTCCTCAGGCTCCCCCACAGCCGCTCGCGGCCGGTTCCCACCTGCTCCGGCCGCTACCCCAGACACTGAGCACCGGACATTGGGACCTGGACACTGGACACTGGGCACTGCGCACAGTCCCAGCGAGCGCGGGCCGGTCGCGCGCTGCCGCCCCCGTGAGCGGCCCTCAGAGGGCCCTTCCCAGAGTGCGCGGGGATGTTGGGATGTTGGTGGGGCTTTCCTCCGAATCCCCGCACCGGTGGTTAAAAGTTCCTTCGCACACCTAGAAGGAGCCTCGATGCCGGGAGTTGGGGTGGCGCGGGGTGCCCGGGCTCTGTGCTGCCGGCGACAGCGCCAGGGGCGCGGGATGAGCGCTCGGACCCTTGACCCCGGCTGAAGCTGAGGAGAGCGGGACACCTGAGGGCACCTCACGGGGAGGGGCTGCGGGACATGGTGGGGTGCAGCTGAGCAAGCAGAGCCTGGAGCGTGGCAGGTGCTGCTTGGGAAAGAGGTGTTTGGAGCAGCTGTGGGGGAGATGCCTCAAGCAATTTCCTGATCTTGCTGTTCCCACGAGTGAGTTCTCCTACCACGGACATAGCCAAAATATGGAATTTGCAGTTGATGGTTATTCAGCCTGCTCTCGCAGTGTTGTGCAGGGAAGTGGCCCGAAGTTTATAGTCAGAGTTTGGGTTATGACTACCTTAAACTTGATAATTAACATACAGAGATAAGATTGGAGTTTGTAGTGGTTATGTGTTCAACTCATGTAATCATGGTTTGCTGTTGGTGTCTTGGTGTGCATTTTGCAGGGGTGGAAGATAAGTTTTGTGGTACACACATACTCAGTTTGAGAATGCTGGTATGACATTGTGAAAAATGAAGACATATATTCTGAGTGTCAGTGAGACACCTTTAGCAGATTGTCATTCTACACATCCAGTTACCCTGTGATTTGCTTCACTGCTACCAGGCCGTTCAGCTGCTGAGTCTGAATATAAAAATGTCAGATAATTCTTAATTAGCTTCCTCAGTTGGAAGCTCTGCTCCTTTGAGCACGTTACTCTGCGAGCTTGTTTGAAGTGGGTAGAAAACCCCCATAAGGATTAAAAATACAACACCTGGGAGACGAGTAAACATACAGTCATTTGGAATAAACTTTAAACCCAGCAGACGTCAGCACATAGCCCGGAGGAAGGCTAAGGAGGTCTAAAGACACTAATTATTGTAGTCATACAATTGAAATAATGGGGACCTGACAGTATGACTAACAAACAGCTAGAAAATTAATGAGCAGAATGCCTATCTTCCATCAAGGACTGCCAAATGTCTATACAAGACACCACAGACAACTCTGCCATTATGTGCAGACCATAAAGATTTGTGGCATGAACTGAACACATGGTGCTGCTAATGACTGGAGCCTGTGTGCCCACCGTGTATGGATAAAGTAATTAATCACTTTAAAATTACACAATGGGAGATTATAATTATTTAAAAAATACATTATATACTGTATGAGGTGAAGGAAAACATAACTTGGATCCTTTAGATTAAGGATTCCAGACTGTAGGAATTCTTTGGATCACTTACAGATTTTTTCTTTTTCACTGTACGACTTTGTATTTGTTGTTCATACAATTAATCCACTTTTGAATTTCCTCTTGTTTCTCCAATTAAGGGTGAAAGAAACATTTTTACAGAGGAGAGAGGATTACAGAAAGAGTTTGTAGCAGTGTCAGGGTCCTTGGATAACCTGTAGATAGAGCAGTTACCAGTAGTTACTAGGGTGCTTATAGTGGCTAATAGCAGATGCAGAAGAGGCAACTTTATGAACAATTGCAATTATCATAAATTTGCATCCAGAACATTTATATAACTTCCTGAAGAACAGCTTTGTATACTCACTGACATTCCTGGAGGTATTGTAAAAGCTTTAACAGGGAAAATAAACAAGTCAGTGGTGTCTCTATTAAGTCCAGTGGCATGAAACCTGGCACAGGTAAATTTCAGTTTCATATCTGACTCATCTTCCCTGTCATAGCATTGGAACTGTCATCAGGACACAAACCTGTGCATTACATGGTCCATCACCAGCCAGATGCTTCAGAAGTTTCAAAGACCTCCTGTTTTAGGCAGGTGCTATATAATTTTCCTTCAGTCCTTTTCCTAAACCCTAATGTTAGGAAGTGATTGAGGCCTGAGAGACCAGAGAATTACCTGCTGTGGCTGTGTGATCATCCCTTTTATCCAAACACATTTTGACATAACTTTGGTGAGCCTATGCTCTCTTTGTTGGGTTTTAATGCCGCCTTCCCCATTCTGGAGAGCCATGGACCCTGAAATGCATCTGGCTACATTTTTAAGAGGTATCTGTGCTGCAAAAACGTATAGCCTTGTGTTTCCTTAGGGGAAGAGATGATCTCTTGCTGTAGGGCAGGGTGAACATCACTCCTCATGCTGACAAATCTCACTGGGTATTCTCCCACAGAAACTGAGACACTATTTGATGAATCAAAGCTTCGAAGAGTGAACCTACTCTGTGGCCAGTTGTCTGGCACCAACTGTGGGTGTGCATTGGGAAGCTGAATTAGGGAGTGTAGGCTTTCAGTGTAGGGCCTTGGTATGTTGTTGAAATATAAATGGTAAAAGTAAAACAGAAAAGGAGAGAGATTTTCCCAGATAAGTAGGGGTTTGGTATTGAGTCTCCATTGCCAGTAATGGGCTTTGATGGTTTCAAGAGGTCTTGGATCAACTCCCATATATATTATTCTAAAGAGCCCTTTGAGTCATAATTTGCATTCATATTCCCAGGCAAAGCAACTGTTTGGGCTCTTGATTTTATTTGACACACATCTGTAAATGGTTATCTGAAAGACCTGCTTCCAACCTCATGAAAACCTTACATGGCATATTCTAGAGTTCTCAATACTTTCCTAAATGCATTAAAGAGCAGATATTTCATTGGGGAACATTAGTGCTATTAGCAGCAGGGTTGTTTTGGTTTTTTTTTTTCCCACTTTCCAGGAATTTAATAACCTTCAAATGCATAGGCTTCCAGAAATGTCAAAACATGAGCAAAGGGGAAAGGACGCTGTATCCATTCAATCATACATTTGGGCTACCACAGGAAATGTGAGTTTGTCCCTTGGACTGAACGAGAAGGTTGATGGGTTTAGTAAAACACACACCATTCATGTGAATCATTTATCTATTGTGTGCTTTCACAGAACATTACCCATTTAATTGCTGTGCAGGGTTTATTAGGACATAAGGCAGTAACATGCATGGTATACTTTTTTGTTGTTTCATTAGGCATTCTCTTATAAACTAACCAAATCTGTTAAAGCACAACCCAGAAATCCTTGATAATTTTTAAATGAAATTTTTATACGTAAATTCTAAAAGCAATAATTCAATGGTTGTGTCTTGCTGTCAGTGTCACAGAATGCTATCAAACAAAATAGGATCTGTTTTCTATTAGAGATCTCAAGATCAATAAATCTGATAGAACAATAAATTAGAAAAGCAATGCAAATGTTACACAATCCATGCCCCGCCCTCTTCTTGTGGATGTGTGTCTCCTGCTGTGTGTTCTTAGGAGAATCAATCACTACACTAAGGAGCAACAACTAAAAATCACTTTATAAGTGTCTCAGCAAAAAATATGGGCTCTAGAATTTTAAAATATGTGAAAGAAAATTTTGTTTAGGGGAGAAAATCCAGTCTATAAAATAGAATGACCTCTCATGCAAGAAATAAGGCATTTCTAGTATATACTATACTCAATAAAACTGGTAGAAATGGTCAACGTGAAATTATAACAAGCTCTTGACCTTCCCTGGCCTTTTATTCATTTTCATGAAATGATGTAATTCATTATTTCCACTGATATCTGCAGAGCAGTGGACCAGTTTACCTTGTATTCATTTATTCAGTCCTGAGTAATCTGTGTTTAATAGAGTGCTGGAGCATGTCAGAACGAACAATTAAACCCAGTTGTTATAGAAGACAACTTGCCATTATTGCCACCATTAGTTGTATGTGGTTTATTTTTTTAATAAAGAAGGTGTGTTGCAAGTTCAATATATATTTCCATATTAAAATTGTGCACTTTTTTACTTAGAATGGCAACATCTTTTGAACATTTGGGGTTGTTGTACTTTGCATCGAGCTCTCGATGATGGAGGCTGTAATTTTTTGTCGAACTTGTTCTGCAAGGATAAGACTGTGAAGACAGAACCAAGCTCTTGGAGAGGATTGTGATGGAGAAATCAGCTATCCCATCAGCAAGATGCAAATTTTTGGAAGAATATTTTCTACAGTGCAGAAATTGAGTGGGTTGGGTTACTCCGCAAAGGGAAAAAAAATGGCAGTCTGCTTTAGGGATAATATATTTGATTAATCCCTCTGCCTGGCAGTCAAAGAGAAAAATATGCAGGGACAGAATGCTTACAGGGCATGCGACTGTGGTGCTCAACGTGCGCCAGGGCAATGAAGAAGATCCTTCAAGACCTTCCATTGCTTGCACTGTTAGGCAGGGGAACACCAATAGGAAGAAATGCAAGTGTTCGGGGCCAGCTTCCCACAAAGGCACTCTCAGTTTCCTTTGTCTCTCTAGTAAATGAAGCACTGATTTCTGGCAAAGCTGGAGAGCCTCATCTTTTCTTTTTCTTAGTATAAGCTGCTGGAGTCAGTGCCCTGTCACATGAATGAGGGTGAATGTGTAGAGAAAAACCAGATTAGCAGAAGATCTGTCATTATCTGGCATCTCCAGTAATCACCAACCATGTGCTCTCATTCCCATGCCCTATAGATTAGCAAGAGCTAGCGATGTTTCATTGCAAAGCAGGTTGGAGAGGTGGCAGGCAAGTAAAAAACAGTAAGAACAAAACATCTGAATCTTGAAGGTACCAAAAGCAGAGCTGGTTGCCAAAAGTTTTCTTTGCTGGGGTGTTCAGAAGTAAAGGGAAGATATTTTGTGTCAAGAAGCAGGTGGCTGGAGGAAGTCCTAAGAGAGCCCTGTGATCCTGTGTCATCAGCTGTGCCTATATTTGCTCGCCTGTATTTGCAATGCGGTCTTATGAATTAGCAGCAGGAGCGGTATCTGGTGTTTATGTGTTTATGCATGTAGCCGGCTATGAAATTTTTAAGATTGTAGAATGAAATTCATTTTGCACTAATTTTATCTGCCATAACAAGGAACACCAACTCGATGATTCAATTCAGAGAGATGACATAGAAAGCAAACCCAAGAGTAACAGAACAGATAAACATGAGTAGGCCAAACCTGTGAACACTATAAGAGATGAAATTATGAGAAAGGAAGTAAAAAAGTGCAAAGTTTAACATCTCGTGCACAGAAAACCATAGCTCCCATTCTTTTCCGTTTGCTTCAGGAGAGCTACACAAACCAGCACTGGAGAGGTTACAAGGTGCATACTATATGCTTGTACAAATGGGATCAGATCTGGTAGAGAATAAAAAGCGGTGAGCTAGATGAGGTAAAAGCCCTTCTGCAATGATTTTGCCAGCCGTTTCTCGCTATTTGGGTCACTGTTGGTTCTTGTGATGTCTTTCACTCAGCAGAATTCTTGAGGACCAAATATCTTCTCTAAGTGCAAAATACTGCTTGTTGAATGATGGTAGTGTGCCAATTAGTACAGATTATGTTTTACAGCTGACCAAATTGCCTATGTTTCTTTCCTAAGCTAAACATGGTCATTCCCTCCATCCCTAATGCACACTTGAGTCCCTAGCAACCTATAGCTGTGTTGGGAGTTGTAAGCAGATTGCACTCAAGGTAAACAGCAACTCATTGTCCCTTATATTGTCCAGCAAAGACAAATTTACAATCAGCAGACTACATACTGCCAGCTAAAAGCAGGAGAGCTCTATGAAATGCTCATAGGATGTGTCTAGCATATTTGCACAGTTGTTTAGAGCAGGTGTTTTGTTAATTGTGGTGTAGCCAGAACTGCACACTGTGTTCAAAATGACCCTTAAATGGCCACCTCACACCAGTGAAATGAGAAGATGTAGTGCACTGAGCTGTGAAATGAAGCAAGGAGGAAAGATGACAGAGGCCCAAGACTTATTCACCTATATTCATTGCCAGTATTTTCAGAGCAGCCTTTTTTATTATCTTTGATTCTATTTTTAATCTTTCCTCATGTTTTTTTAATTAGTATTTTGCCAAATGAGTTAAGTTGTTTTTAAGCAAGCTTGTAAAATAATTTGAACTGAACTGTAGGAGTCCAAAAGGTAGAATTCTGTCAGTTGGAGATAAGCACGTTGTTCACTTCTTTTTTTCAAAAGGTAAGCAATGCTACATTTGAAGCAAATATTGCTCTACACACACCTGTCACACCTAGAAGCACTTAGATTCTGGATAGAAAGGAATTTAGGCTGCCACCATACGTAGCTCACAAGATTTCAGGAACGTGGTATAATGGAGAGGATGCTGAGACAGGTACTGGCAGGGTCTGTGGCTGATGGCACACATTGGCTGTAAGTGATATTTAAGGAAGAATTAAACCAGAAGGGGCTGATGATGCACTCAGTGCCCATTGCAGCACAAGGCAGGGGCTGCTGGCTGATTTGCTCTGCCTGGAGCAGGTGCTTCACCAGCTGCCCCAGGATGCCCAAAAGCTTGGCCTGGGAACTCAGGGGGCCCTTGCAGGCAGCAACAGGGAAGCAGCTGCCCCAGGAGAGCCTCTGAGAAAGGCAGGCTGCTGAGCACCAAAAATCACAGCATAATTGCAGTTTAACTCATGAATTAACTGATTTCAACATACAGAGTGCCTGAGGAAACTGAGTTCACAAAGGAAGAAAGTCTTTTCCTTTTTGTCTTTTTCCACACAGAATACTTTAATGTGTTTCTTTATGAATTGTGTCTTCAAACAAATTTTTCTTTTAAAGATAAATAAAATGGAGGCAAAAAAAAAAAAGGCTGGAACTGAATATGTATTCAGTCCCCAATTTCTCCCCATTTGTTTACTTTGTTGGCTGACAAATAAAAAAATTCATTTTTCATGCAGCTCTAGTACAATATTAATCATCATGAGTACAAACAGCATAGTCTAAGCCCATGTCTATTCATACTGTGTTATGCTGCTTCATGCATCTGCATACTGAATAGTCCCTACTCTGGAAGTAAGGAAAATATGGCTATGTGTAATTGAACGTGAGAATGAGGCTGGCAGTTTCAGGTCAGTCTGCTGCTCTTGGGAACTCAGACATTAACATTGTTCTTTTGGCCTAAAGAGATAATAACTGCAATTCTCTTTTAAATTCATAAACCATAGTCCTTTTTTTTTTCTCTTTTTTTTTCTCGCAGATTTTCAAACAGAACGTCCTGTGGCTGAGGGCTCACTGCAAGGTAAAGGATACAGGTTGCAACAAGGCAACAGACTTTGACGGGCAGGCATAGAGAGGTTTTACAGTTCAGAGGGTTCCTGGAAGTGTGCGAAGCAAGGACAAAGGTATAGTGCCTCTTCCCTGCTAGGTTTAATCTGAATATCAGGAAGGTTTTCCTCCACAGTGTGGAACAAGGACATCTTCAAGGGGGGGAAAAAAAAAAGGAAAAGGATTTAATTTTTGAGCTGCAAGATCTGCTTTTCAACAAACACACTAAGGTCACTCTATCCTTAACCACTTAATTTTAAGCTAACAAGATGAAAGCATTCAAGTTTCCTTCTGTCATGTTTACAAATTCTCAGATTTAGTAACTTTAATTACTAGTTACCAGTAGTTTGTTGCTTCTTCCCAGAAATCCTAAGATGGGTAAAGGTCAGGGAAGAAAAATCTGTAGCCAAAGAAATGGCCCAACTCACCACCCCATTTCTGCTGGCCATCTCAGAATTTAGGATAACTTTCAGTACTGAAAGAATAATCTAAGAGCCAGACCCTAAAGACCAAAATAACGTGTCCTGAATCACTGTCATCTGTAGGAGTCTTTCTTCTAAGTTGTATCTTCAGCAATGCAAGAAGAGTGGAATCTTTCATACAGGTGTTTGCTCAGATCCTCTGGCATTCAGACCATTAAAATACAGAGTAGTAAGAGAAATAGAAGGGCTTCTTAAGGCCTATTCTATCCAGTGCTTTGGTAAGATATGTGTTCATTGGCAGGGATAGATAAATTGAAGAACAAGGAGAAGTCTGTCAGAAATATGGATGAGATCCATACAGAAAAAAAGTACAGGTGACATAGAAAAAATAAGGCTATATAGAAAGTTGTCACCTGTTCTGTAGTAACTGCCAGTGTTTGCACTTCTTACAAGTAGCTAATCCAGAGAAAATTGGTCCACAATGAAAGAAGCTTAAGCTAAGTCCTGCCTAGATCATATGTCTGAATAAAACATGCTTGCAAAATATCAAAGAAATTCTGCACCTTTCTGAGTGAATGCATACTTTCTGTTGACTATAATGGTCTTAGATAAGTAGAAAATTTATGACAAACTTTCTCAAAATAAACTGCAGAAATAATCATGGTGTTGTGATAAGATGCAGCTGAAATCAAGAAGTTCAAGAGTTAAAGAAAAGAAAAATAGTATGTATCATGGTTGACAGCCCACCTTTAAATCTGCAGGGAAAATGAAGTAATAAACCACATATTTTGCTGCATGAAGAAAAAGATTGAATCTACTCTAAAGGACAAAACACAGTTACTGTAGAAACTGAAGCAAAATGTTACTTAAGTATACTGGAATAGCAAACTTTTCTCAAAAATGAGTCTTTTAGACCTGAAACAATAGTACCCCTATTTTGAAGTGCAAAATAAAGGTGTTAATTAGTTACTGTAATGCCTCAGACCTGCATTAGTGTAGCTGTTTATAGTTCGGGATATGTCTGATATGTACCTATCATGTGGAGGCTAATGCTAAGAACAGATTAATACTAAGAGCAGTGGCTGTTTCAAAAGCTTTCTGCTACCCAGATGTTAAATATTTCTGCTTATGCTATTTCTTTCTCTTCTAATAATCCAGAGGATCTGAGGCTCTGCCTTGGGCAATGAAATATGCATAAGGTCCTCCAGCTGACAAGGAGTCTCAAGAGGCATAGTGCCTAACACTGTGGTTTGTTGATACAGTCAATTCAGTTTTCAATCTCCTAAGGTAACTGCGAAAGCACAACCGCTACATGAACAGGTATCTGTCACACTGATAGTTCAAGTTTGTTTAAAAGTACTTATATGGGTGAACCTGTTGCATCAGATTTCACACTGCATCAGTTTCTACCTGCCTGCAGTAGTATGACTTTAATTGCAAGAGCGGGAGCGTAATCCCAAAGGTAGGTACTCTGGATAAGGATCCAGTTTCACTTTACAGCAAACCCATAGTACCAAGAGACTGTTAAAAGAATAGTTCTGCTCCTCCATCTCCTGTCAGCAGCTCACTCCCACTGCCAGGTATGACATCCGTGTAGGACCATTATTTCTACCACAAAGAAGGGTGACAGGGGATGCACAGGACTCGGGGACACAGCAGTAAAGTATATTCTGTCAAAAGCCTGTGGTACCATCAGTGAAACAGTGATGTGTAAGCACACCCTAAATTCAGCAGAAGGGCAACAACACATGTATGTTTGATTCACATTTAAAATATTGTGCTGGTACACCCAGGACATTCAGAACATGCAGAACAGCAAATGCATCTCAGTGAATCACAATTCCTCCCGTGCCCCCTTGCTTACTGCTTGCGAGGAGTCACTGTCAGTGCCTTGTCTGGCAAGTAGTTACTGCCACAACTCTGCTTTCTTCATTTCACTGGTGACAGTGACATTCAAGACAAACTTCTGCTGGGGAAAGGGTGAGAGCACCATTGTGCAAGTCAGAATCTGCTTAAGCACCCAACTAAGCTGCTTTCAAAGACTTTATTAAAAATGTAAACTTTTTACCTTCCTAGTCTATGTGTTAATGCACAGACTTTTTTTCTTTCACAATTACAATAACTTCTCTTTAGCACCAAAATGCTCAAGCCTCTTAAATTCCTTCTCTTGGAGGAATTTATTAGTTTCTGAAGTCATGCCATTTATTCACAAATATCATCACTGTCTCTTGAACAGAGCTGCCAAGAGAGAGAAATAAATAAATAGACCAGACTTCCTCCAGGTTTTCCCCATCACTTGCTTTTCCCTGCCTCTCTTGACATTTATAAAATGTTATATAACTTTCTACCAGGAAAAGCATAAAATACATTTACAGTATAGTTGTTTTGTTGATTACAAAAACATTGTTACAGTCTCAATAAAGCAATAAGCTTGTAAATCTTCTCTGTTATACTTGCTGTTCATTAAATTTAGGGGAGTGATAGGTACCACTCTGCAATATACAGTATTTTTGTGGAAAGACGCAACACATACTGTTCCCAAGCCTGTTTCTTATGGCAAGTCAGTCAGTTGTCACACTAAATCTTAAGTGCAGATGGATGAGGATTGTTGGAAATACAATATTTGTCACAGAGGTGCTGGGTCACAGCATCTTTTATTTTTCAACAAGGATACTTGTTAGACAGTATCAGATACAGTCCCTGCACCAGTGATTATTTTGGCCAGCACGCAAGCTCTGTGCTCCTTTACATGCATTGTGAAGATCCAAGCACCCCACTAAAGGTTTACCAGCTTCCAAGTGATCTTAGTGCCTTACTGTTGATATGACATCAGCAGTGTGCCTGTATCCTTTGCACTGGACATTATTCACTGCTGCTCACTACCAGCAAAAGTTGTTTCTGCAAGGAAGATTTCCATGCAGCATATTCCAGTGAAACATTGACTTTGTGTTTGATATTCATAGTGAGTGCTTGGCTGCTTTAGACAGACTGTATTTGACTTGTCATTGGGAAATGGACCATTCTAAATTACAAAGAGAAATAACACAAGATGAACTGTGATAAAGCAAGAAAAGAATCAAGGGTATTTGTACTTCTGTGCGGGTATGGACACAAAGAATTGGACATTCGTACTGAGGACATGCTGCCCATGCAAATTGCCTATTTGACTCCTGTCAAGGTCTAAGGAGTTAAACTGGAGAGATGAGAATTTATCTCTTTAAGGTTTTGAATAACAGGGCAGAATTTGACTTCAAGACATGGGAATTTAGTTCATTTAATTCTTCCAAAGGAAGTAGAGGTTGGCTGGGAAGGATGCTGTGCTAGACCTTGGTCTGAAACCCCTGTCTGAAAGCTTGTGGTTGCACAGTGGGAATATGGATTTGGCTTTGCTTTACTTGGCCACCTGGTCAAAAGTCAGTTCCAAAGGCCAAGTCAGAATCCTGTGCAAAGTGTATGGCTAATTCAAGCACAGACTTGAGGTAGAACTAACTACCTTGTTTATGGGGTCCTGCAGGCTCCTTTGCAGACCATGCAGTATATGTTTGCAGCTGCCTGCAAAAAGCAATATAAGTCATCATCAGAACCAGGGAGTACTGTGTCCCACTTGTGTACACAGAAATTCTGGAGCATTTTCTTCATCATGCAGTATTTGTCCATGGGCAACATCTATAGGAAGAACATGAGCTGTTTCAAGTGACAGTGTAGGCAGGAGGTATGTAAAACCTCTATAAATCAGCAAGGGTCTTTGTGAAACTACAGAAAGAAGCAGGAGCTTTAGTTACCTATGTTGCAATGCCTGGGCATGTTCTCTATCTTCAGTTTCTCTTATTTTCTTGGTTTCTCAAAGATCTCAAATATTTGTTTCTGGTTCTTGTATTAATAGATCAGTTTTATTTTTCATTTGGTATCACAGTGGTGACTCCTAAAGCAAATACAAGCAGTAGAGCTTAATTAAAAGAACAAAAATGCATCACTTAAAAAGAGAGATAGCGTATACTAAGATTTCAAGTGTTCAAAAGCAGGTACAATTTTAAAGTAATTACATTTTTAAAACCCTACAAGAAATCCTTCTTCTACTCCCCCAAATTAATATTCTGTAAAGTTGCCTCCTTAGTGAAATTTCAAAGTCACCAAATGCATTTCTATTTAAGGGAACATGCTTTCAATATGTGTCTGAGGAAGAGTGCACTGGGAGGGTATCATTCAAATAAATAGGACGAGCCAAATACTGAGTTAGTAAAGTGGCATTGTTAATTGTCAAGATGATGCTGAATAGACAGAGGCACTTAATTGTCGTGTTTGTGCTCCATTGCATCATTGTCTCTTTGTGTTGTTTTTAATTTGTTTTCTACTGTAACTCATGAAACTTACATTACTGCCATTAAGGTGAATTTTTTGAAGCTGCATCTGCTCATTGGTTTGCCGATTCCCTCTCTTGAAATTAGATTGATGTAGTGTTATATATTCATTCCAATCTAATGACTTTTCCAGAGCCCCAGAGTAAAGAAAATGGGTTTCATTAATTTCCCTAATAGCATCACTGAAAGACATGTAATGTGTGAAGTTAAAACTTCTTTTGTTTTTAATCTCTTAATGATCTCTTTTCCTTTTGTTCAGACTATCCTTAGTTTTACAGAAATAGAGAGGAATGAAAATGTCTCTTGGTGGATTTGTCAGGGAAGCGAGACTTCAACCATTTTGGTGGAAATGTTTCATGGCATTTTTATGCTCTCTACTGATGTTTATTCCGCTATTCAGTCCATTTATTGCTCCATAAATTGCAATGTGTATGGTTTCTTCTATTTTTTTCACATCCCAAGGAAAATGAAGACCAAGTTGCTCAGCTGCATCCTATTTAGCATCCTGAATTTGTGACTTGTCTCTGAATAAAAGTCTAGAAGTACTCTTACAATAACAGGAATCATTCTCATTGTAGGGAATACAAGAACTTCACATGTTTCTTTTCATCTGACCTAACTTCACAGCTGGTGAACCTAATTATTTGATACAGAAAGTTTTTACTAAATGTTCTCTTTCTGGAAAGGAATTCCATTCTTACAGTTATGCTCTGACTTGGGCGGCATAAAAAGGGATAAATATCTATAGAATAGACTGTCTGAACCTAGAGCCTGAACCAGCACCAGAAATTAGGTATTTTCATGGCTTAATTGTGGGACAAGAAATGAAAAATCTTTGATTTGAGATGGCCCTAACCTTAATTCATCACAGAAGTTCATTCAGTTTAAAGGTGAGGTTAACAATTAATTGCAGACTTCATCAGTGTCAGGGCCAATAGTCTATGATCATTTCATGTGCCTTTTTTTGTACAGACTTAGATTCACGTTTTGGACAATGAATGAAAACCAGGTGATAAATCACTGTCCAATGTTGTAAATGTTCCCTGTGCTTATTTGCATCATCTTTGGGTTTTCATTCCAGAAAAAGAGGGACCTTCCATTATCTCTTGCAATGTAACTGTAAAGGTTTATTGGGCCCCACTTTACGTAGATAAACTCATGGTTTAGCTACATCATGCTTGTTATATATGGAGTTGAGTAGTTGGCTTTTGTATGTGTGGTTAATGAATTAAAAGTAATTAGAAGGTTGTTAATCAGTTCCAAATTGTTTAATTGATTAAGAAATCTGTTAAATGAAAGTTAAAAATCCTGTTTGTACCCCAGTTCAATGTTACATAACTCCAAGTTTCATACCCCTAGTTTCACAGTTGAAATGAGCCATTTTCAAATTTTATTTTGTATCATTCATTAGTTCTCTGTATGTACACCCTGTTTAAGTTAAAATCATATTTTTATCTTAATTTTATGTATGTTTAAAACCTTGTTTAAGTTTTCCCCTATTTAAGTAATGGGCTGAGTTAAAGCCTCATATTAAGTGCCACAGGTTATTTTTAGAGGCACTTCTAACGGTCCTGTAGGTGTTGTCATAGCAACCCTGCATACCAATGAGGAAGGATTCCCGCCACTCGAACACCATTACCTCATCGAGTTGGAGCCCCTAACAACGAGCCACCCATTGGACGAAACACCATGACTTCACCATACACCAACAAATCAGCGAACACCAAAGAGGCGGAGAGTGGGCAGAACCAAGGCGGAGCCGGTGACTCCAAAACTCTATAAAAGACTGAAATTCCAGACCTCAGCGTGCATTTTGCCTTGTTCACCTGTGGGTTAGCCACTCGTGGAGCCCGGTGCTGCCCTTGGTCAGCCCCTCCCCCACCTTGGGGAACTTTAACATCCACGGCAGCACTGTCCAGTCCTAATACTAGGATTCATCGCCCTGCGGGACAAGAAGCGTCTCCGATCTCCGCCCCGGCCGGTTTTCACTTTTTATTTTCAAACTTTATTTTAAAAACCTGACAATAAATTATCTTTTGCTTAAAGATAATTTGGGCTGTCTCATTTTTAACAATGCTGCAGACTGAGATACAGCAATGTCTAGACTGTCTCAAATCAACATATTTGGAACCACTGAAAAACTACCCTTACTCAAATACAAGACATGAGTACTCTGCGATGGCCTTGTACTGATGTAGTTTGAATATGAATTTATATTTATTGACTCAGGAGCATTATGGTGCCACCCAGAGCCTAGCCAGGATTGAAGGCAAATGCGAGTTGTTGGGATGTTGCCAGCACTGCAGAGACTGATAATCCTGAGCACTGTGTACAAAGGAGTACAGTTTTCTCTCTGTGGTATAATCCTTGAGGACAATAGACATGCAAACATCCTTTGCCTCTTTTTTTACACCTGGACAATAAATGCAGCTTAGTCAGGAGATGCAATGGGCATTTCATGTAGACAGTTCTACTCCCAGTACTTCGTAAACAGCTCTGTGCCTGACCATCATCAGTCTGTGCTAAAGTGAAGAATGGAGTTCAAGCTTTGTCATTAAGTACTGCTGTTGTGAGACAGTCGCCCACCTAATAAGTATATCCTCTTCTCAGCAAAAAGGCATTAGAGGATGAACAGTGAGCCATCAGTGTTTGTGCATTACACATAGGATTTCCTGACAGGCAGAGGGAAAAGTGAGTAGTAATTCACCTTTTAACAGATGTTCCTGAGTCTTGGTTTTGGCTCATATTTTTTCCAAAACTATCTGAAAAGTTTCTCACTCATTAATTCAGCATGCTTCTGTGTATTTTTCCAACTTATCTAATTTTCTAAAAAAGGGTTTTCTCATTATATTCTACTAATTTGCAAGTTCCAAATTTTTTTATGCCACTCAGACAATACTTTCCAGTGAAAATTCACTGGTTTGTGAGAGTCATAAACACCATTGACCTACTTTTCCTGTTATTTACTAGTCAAATTATGTACTACAGAAGCTTCCTTGACATGCTCCCTGGTCAACTCCTGCATGTTCCAAATTTGATGGAAGAGTCAGCTCATTAGTGCACTGTCTATATTTGTGTAGGAAAAATATCATCCTATTTTAGCATGATGTATCTGACATTTACTTTCAAATGGTATAATACAACAAGAAAAACTAACCTTGAACTTACTCTGCTCACCAAGTATAGTGGAAAACTGTAATTATACTATCCTGAATCTATCTCTATTGTTCGTATTCGTAGAAGTCCCTCAAGTCTACACTATAGACTAATTAATATTTCAGTTATGACCTAAAGGAACTGAAGTTTGGGAAAAAGTCTCAACATAAAGACAAGCAGAAATTCAGTTCTGAATAGATTGGTTTATACATATGAATTACCATGGAAATTCGACATAGACCAGTAAATCTCACTATATGAGGTCATGCGTTCCTTTAGTTTACTTGGTAATGTCATATTGTGATTTGTGACGATCCAGACAATGTTTGTTTTCAGCTAATGTTATGAAGCTCTCCTTGTATTTCTCTGTGGCAGCTTTGACCATTTTCCTTACCGCCATATGATTTTGTGTGTTCAAACACCTTATAGCTATTGATTCCTATATCCATGGGAGTAAAAGTCATAAAATCCACTTTGAGAAGATCCCAAAAGTAGGAGCCATTCACAAGAACAAAGGTGTATTCAATGGGATATAAAGAAACTGGTCTTTGAGAAACAATTTTGGACCAGGAACAGAATTTCGCTGCTTAGCAGTAGTGCAACATCCTACCTACACCTTCACTAGTCTTAGTCAGTCTCTAACTACCTTATTGTCATGGGGTGATTTGTGCTATATCCCACATTATTCAGCCCCTACTTAGCCAGGATTCCTGTGTTTTTCTGTGCTTTTAAACTGTGCATAACTTAAGTTATGCTTGAAAGAAGAACTATGCTGGACACAAGGCAGAGTTGACCTTGATGAGTTACAGCTGTGTCGAACCAGGAGTTTCCACTGAGGGTCAGAGACCAGCTGACCCGCGGGGAGGTAACACATAAGAGAGGAGAAGAGCCCAGCAGGGACTAGTGAGAGAACTACTGCTGAGAAGGGAAGGCATGCCAGCAGTTCGAGGAATGCCATCCTGCTATAATCCTGGAAGAAGACCAGCTTGCTGACTTACAGAATCCTGTCGCGAAAAATATCAGGAGCATCAGAGACCCACTGAACTCCACCGTCTTCAGGGGGCCCCCACACCCCGTGCCGGCCAGTTCCGATTCCAGCTTCATGGGAGAGAAGGGGAAACCGCACCCACAGAAGGACTTTCAAATCTTTCAGGTTCTCTCTCCTCAGCGAGAGGTTTTGTTACTCTTAACCTGTCTGTTTGTTAAATAAATAGTTTCACTTTCTCTTCCACCTTCCTCCAAGGAGAATTTTTCTTTTTTTCTTCCTGAATCTGATAAGGAGGGGTGGCATCTCCTTTGTAGGAGACGTTCCCCTCAGACGTTTCCCCTAAATTTGGCCAAAACCATCACACTTATGAAGGTGAGAAGTATAATGTATTTGTAGCTCTTATATCTTTACAAAAATGTAAGGTCAAAAATACAACATGCCCAATACTTTTCATGAGACATTCAAATAAGTCCTGTCTTGTATATGTTTAGGTTTTATGTGTCTGTCCTTCGTCATGCTTCTGTAAATATTTTGCTCTATTTAACCAGGAAGCAGATGCACAGATTTTAATGCTCTTCATTTCTCTGTGCCTTTACAGATCATATCTTCTGCATCTTGCCATTGTCTGGGTTGTAAGAATGCTTCAAAGTGGCATAGTTACCCAAAGTTCTTCACCAAAGTTCCTCACCAAGGTCCAAGCCTTCTTAAAAAAAAATTTAAAGAGCAAAAGTAAAACCATCACTCTTTTTCCTCCTGGTTTTTTTTTTTTTGGTTTTTTGCATTTTTTTTAAGCTGGAGACACACTTGAAAATGTGTAATAGTATTTGTTTACAATTCTGTATCATCTCAGAGATGGAGGAATAAAATTCTACCGATAACATTTGTTCTATGCTTTAGCTTTATTTGCCACATTTGTAAGTGAATGTACATATATCATATTCTGATGTACCATTCCTATGTTTTGGCTACTGAATTAGACAGTCACTGGGGAGTTTATGATGCCTTTCATTTCTAGCAGCACAAGATGTCTCAGAACTGCAACGTTCAGTCAGTAGTTTGAGTATGGATTTGGAGCATTCTCGGGGATGAGCTATTTGCTCTTGGATGTCCAGTTTGTGTCTTCCATCTTCAAAAAGGCCTTTCCCTGGCCAGGCCTTTCCCTGGCCTTCTTTATTGGAAGCTAAGTTTTATATCTTTCCTCTTAAGTTGCAAAGTAAGAAATAAGGTAGTTCTCATTTGTTTGGCTCTCTCAACCTGTTGGTGAAAAGCCAAGGAATACATAGGGTTTTCACTCTAAGTATATTGGGCTACAGTTCAGCTGGCTTCGATGGAGGCTACAGTTACCAAAGGATAAGTGCTTTACTTGGGGGTTTCATTTTTTCCTGCTGGCAAAGGGCAACATGTTTACAATCAGTCATATCTGTATTTGCACTGCAGAGCCCATCTCTGCTGAAACAGGGAAAGGAAAAATTGCCATGGACATCAGCTCACTGCTAATCTTTGTCACTGATCACATTGACTGATAGTGCTACAAAAGTACTGATACGGGCTGCAGGTTTAATATCTCTAGAAAGGATTCCTTGTAGATATGTCTTAGGTTTATCAATCCTAATTTAGATAGTAGCTAAACCATCTCTACTTGATTTGTGTAGACACAGAAGAATAAAAATCAGTTAGCAGGTAGTTTACTTGCATCCCATTTCTCAGCTGCATTGGCTGAATCAAGTAACTGCAACCTTATAAGCAAGAAGAGACTTAATTTCTTTTATGAACCCAGATTCATATGAACTGCATTTTAATCTAAGCCCTACAATCTTTGAGCCCACAAGGAGATTATTAAAATTAATAAAATTCATTGGATTATAAAAGGAGAGAGAAAAGTTTAATGATCTGAAGTACATTTTATATAAGATTTTTACTTTCCAGTAAGCCTTCAGAAAACAAGGCTGTCTGTTAGAGGAAGGAATATATTACTGCAGTGCAGGAGGTTTCAATAACCTCAGCCATTCACAGAAGATTATTGAGACATTTATGACTGAGGGAAAACATTCCCCCATCAAAATAAACTGAGATATGTTTTCCAAGATGCTAGTCCAAGCAACTGCTTGAGGGGTCAGAAAACTTGCTTAGGAAGTGCTTTATGAAGGTATCAATGGCTCTTGGTGTAGTGTAGTTGTATGAAATGTTTGGAGCTGGACCTGGTACAAATAATTGTGTACATCATCTCTGCTTCCTGTGCTGCATTTCTGTTCCTCTTCTCCAAAAATCCCATCAGAACGCTGGCCTTTGGCACCCCCATCCTTTACAGACTTACTTTGGTATAAAAAAACATAACTCAAAGTTCACCTCTTAAACATGAACCTCTTACACGAATCAGCTTTTTAGCATTGCTTGGTTTCAGTTAAGAGTGGGATATATGCATTTCAGTCCTTGTGTGATAGATTTTCTGATGATTTTTTCCATTTTTCTGAGACTGTCTAACGTAATATAATTGTTGCTCTTCGGAGCACAGTCAGTGTTTCATCTCCCAGTCATTAATGTTTCTAGCTTATGCACCCTGAGCACAAGCTAGAAGCTATTTCCTTCTTTTTTATTCCAATGTCTGTGAGATTTTTACCTGGACCCTATTATGAATCCATTGTAGATGGCAGCACCCCAAGAGCAGCTTTGATTCACGGTGTTTAACTGCTGCAGGAAGGGCAGAAGTTGAGCCAGTTCCCATTGGCAAGGTCCCAACAGCCCATCTCATAGCATTTGGACTTTCAGGGACTCCAGGAAGCTCTGTGATCAAACTGATGGGGCCAAGAAGAGTTGAATATCCAAAGAACCTGCTCTCCATCTGGGCCCCTAAAGGGCATTCATAGTAAAAGAAACCTGAGATACGGATAGAAATACACTCCAGACATTGTATATAAGGAAAAAGTTCTTCACTGAGAGGGTTGTCAAGCATTAGAATGGGCTGTGCAGGGAAGTGATTGTGTCACTATCCCTGGAGGTATTTGAAAGATGTGTAGCTATCACACTTAGGGATATGGTTTAGCGGTGGACTTGACAGTGCTGGTTAACAGTTGGACTCAATCACCTTAAAGGTATTTTCCAGCCTAAACAACTATATGATTCTATAATTTTGCTACATTCATGAGTTGCAGTCTCTCAAGGAAGTTCCTATTTTTGGCTGAAATTTTATTTTTAAGAGTTAATTGTGCAAGAAAAGCTGCAGCGGATTAACATGATGGACTTCAGCCAATTCATCTCTTGTTGTAGTTGCTTGGCTTAGTTTACAGAGGGCCACAGGTTAAATCATTTTAAGTGAAATTTAAACTTGGTCAAATGCACTTAATGGTAGATTTTGCATTGCTTTAACGTGAGTCATCCAGGCTTGAGTCATTTATGCAACACTTGTGTATAGACAAAGTCATGAACTTTACAAAGACATGATTTTAGGAAGGTGAATGGCACTCCCTCTGATTGTTTGAGGGCTCAATCTATATACAGGATATGCTTTAAGATCTTGTTTGTTTTGCCAAGAATACCCAGAGAACATCAGGTGTTTTACCAGAGTAAAAGAGAAAAGAGGGAAAGTCTCAAAATTCAGCATTTGAAAAGGAGCCAGTCTGTATGTTTAGCTAACTGTTAACAAAGCTTAACCTGCTAAAGTCATGTTAAATG
>WEIT01018889.1:6731-36960 GCA_013389985.1 Dryoscopus gambensis | reverse complement strand
CATGCTGCACTTATGAGGTCTAGAGACCCACAGCAGTGCCTAAACTCTAGTAAAATCTGTGCAGAAAACTTGTCTCAAAAAAATAGATTTCTGCTGAAATACACTTTCAAAGCAAAAAAGTTTTATGGATAGGGATGTTCTAATAGAGCTTTTGAGGGGAGGAAACAAAAAATCACCTAAATTTAAAATCTGCCTACCCACTTCCAAATGAAAATGGAGTCTTTAACCTGACATCCTTTGGGGAATACACTGAAGAGTGGGCTGAGAGCAGCAAAAAACAATTTAGAAGCATCAAAGTTGTCATGAAATTGAACTTTTTTTCTCTAGCTATTCCAATTCTTCCTGTAGCACTGATTTCATCTTGGCCTTGCTTTTTCTGGGCCTATTTATGTGGGCCTAGAGTTAATGATTTTGACCTCTAACGTATTTAAGAGATCACAAGTGACCAGTTACAGTCCTGGCAGGTTCTTCTTAATTCACTCTTTCAACTTTCAGGGTGATATCTGTAGACTAGAACTCTTAATCTTTTTGAATTTACAGTCACAAAAGAAAGTAAAAATCCTTAGTTACCTTTTTAGAGTCTTTTCCTAAGTAGACTGCAGAGCCACAGGACTCTGCATATTACAAGGTGTAAGCAAGTTCTGTAGAATAATAACCATGGGATAAAGCTGTCCTTTTTTCCCAAAAATTACTCTGTAAATGAGGTCTTTTCAGATTACTTCTTGGATGAAGACCAAGGAAGAAATTGAAACAATAAGGGTAACACAGAGTGTTTGGAGAGAATGACATATCATAGTTTAAAAAAAAAAAAAAAAAAAAAAAAAAAAAAAAAAATTGAAAAAACCTCCTGAAAATAATTTTTTACTTGCCCTCAAAAAATTATGTTTATCTTTGGCATCCTGAATTTGCAACTACAATTAAGATTAACCAGTGTCTGAAAGAATGTAAAATCATTGCTGGAATAGAAAATTCTGGGGCCAAACAGGTGAGTGAATGAATCTGTTACATCTACACAAACCACTGGCCTCTACACCCCTGCTCAGTCCCAGTGTTTCAATCTTCACAAGCGGGAAAAAAAACTGTAACTTTGCTGGTTTTCCTCCTCTCTATTAAAGCTTGAGTCATTTTTTTCATCAATGATTAGTTTATTCCTTGCCTTAACAACTTTTCAAGTTTAGGTGATATCCTATGAAAAATCATTTTGCATCCTTAAGTTCATAAAGTCCTGGATCTCTCTGTAACGTCTTTCATTTCCACTTCTAGAGACCACAGCTGAGTGCCCTATAACAGAGCACAGGTAATATTCTTATCAGTTAACATGCCTGTCAATCAAATCCTTCTTTCATTACTTTGGTTTTGTCCTTTTGGCAGGAGACATTCATCTTCCTTACAATCAAATTTTGTGGTGCCAAAGGTTATGTTTTCTTTTCTTGATCTTCATAGTACTCCTTATGCAAAAGTCCCTACCAAGTGAGGCCCGTGGAGTAAGTGGCACATATCACACAGCCTTACTTTTTGGGGAACGTAAGCTGCTTCGCTGCTCGCTGATGCTTAAAATCAAAGAATTGCACAGGATAACGGCTCTCCTCTTCTGCTTTTCAATCTTATTCTGTATCACATTTCACAGTTGCAGATTGTGCCCTTGCTTTTCTTCCCTGGAAGGGAAAATCCCCTCATTTCTCTCAATATTGGAAAGTCTTTCTTCAGCGTGTGAATAGACCACTACATAGACAAGTTGATCCTTTAGGTTTTGGAAGCACTATGTTATTTAGTGCAATCAGGTGCATCCTGAAGACAGTGTGAAATACTCATTTCCAAATTGGAGAGACCAATAATGCCTAGAGAGCACTGATTTTTTTTCAGAAATAGAGAAATGCCCATCTCATCTCCCCCGGTTATTTTAGACATTTTGTTTCCTCTTCCTCAAAAAAGGGATATTCAGCTTTTTTCCTTACTTCATACAGGCTGACAAGCAAGTTTCTGTAACCTGAGTGCTGACGCATGACTGGAATATTATTCCTCAGTAAACCTGCTGTGTAGCACCAGCTCCTGGATCTGTAGACTACTGGAAGCTTTGCAAGAGATGGGCTTCCAGGAACTGAACCTCATCACAGCAGGGCCTTTTCCCTGGCCCAAACCAATGGCTTTAGCTCCCACCCACAGCTTCTGCCGTTGCTGCATCACCACAAGTGACAACAAGACAGCTGCTCAGCTCTCCTCATTGTTACTGCCTTCCCACACAGCATATCAGAAAAGGCTCATGTTGAGGACAGCTGCTGCTTTTCTGCCCTCTTACTCCTCATCATGATATCATAATGAGGATATCTGGTCACTAAAAAAAAGGTGGAAATGACCAGTTTCATATGGTAGTACTGTTTCTGTAATAATGCCAAGTCTAGACCACCTTAGACTGATACCAGAGATGCAAACAAAAAAACATTCAAAACCTTGTTATTCATCCTAGAAGCCACCAGTCCTTGAGCAAGTACTGGCAATGCCACTCTGTGAATCTCGTGGACCGTTTCCATTCTTCCACTGAAAGCTACTCCCTTGCATACGTGTTGTTCTACCCTACCCTTCATTCTGTTTATCTGGTTTCTTGACTGCGTGAAGACTGTCAGGGGAAGCTCAGTGTTTAGCATCGCTACAAAGTATGTTTGGGAACCAGGCTGCTGCACACACTGAAAAATCTGTTTCCCACGTCACTGTCCAAATTTGCATCTTTTCTACCTGTCACATTTCTCAGGGTGCACCTGAGGTAGTCTTGCTGAGTCTTCAGGATCTGGATCACGGATAGACTCTTTATGATACAACAAAAGCTTTACATTTACTGCACATAATGGAAACTCATTAACCAAGGAATTGGCTCCTCACCGTCAATAATAAATACCTGTGACAAAGAAAAATGATGTCTGTATCATACAAATAATGCAAATACAAAGATAATGGGAAAACTGCCTTTCCTCATCTACTATCTGATGGAGTTCTTCTCTGCAGTATATATTACTCATTATGATATCAATTTCAATTCTTATAGCTTCACGTCCCCTTTAGGGGGAAGGGGCATACAAAAAATATGCTGAGTCTTCAGCCAAAAAATTCCTATACCATGGTCCAGTCAAATGGATTGGAAAGGAGTATGATTACTGTGCCAGTGACTTTAGGCTATTCACTTCTGCCTTTTTTTAAAGGTTTGCCTACCCAGGAAATTAGTAGAAAGATCCTTATTTAACTGTGCTCTCTGATGAACATCACTGAATAGGAACTGTTCCTTACAGTTAAATGAACAAATTGCACCAGAGAGAGACCACTGCCAGTTAGAATCGCACAGAATTCTTCTGTCTCCTTAGCTGAAATGAAGAGGTACTATAAAATGATGTCATATCCACAGCAGAAGTAAAAGTAAAAGTGTGTAGGTTTTAAACTCCAAAAAGACCATTACAATTAAAGTATACTAATTCAGTACAGGGTAATTTCCCTCTGATCACAAAAAAATAATCAAAGTGGTCTTAACTTAATTTTTCTTTCCCTTGAACTTTTATTCTTGGTTCAATCCCCAAGGATCATAGAATTTTAGAACAAAGAGAACGTAAACATTCTGAAAGAAAACTTCTATTACACAGTGCAAATCACATGACACAATAGATCTAGGGTCAATTTACTGTTGACTGTCTGTAAGCAGAGAAGCATAGCCATTCATTATTGCCCTAACCCTAAACCTAAACCTGACCGTAAACCCAACACTAACCTTAACCTGAAACCTAACACTAACCTTAAACATAACTAATCAAAAATCTAACACTACACATGAAACACGAACCAAAACCTAACCCTAACCTTAACCAAACTCAAACCCAGCACATGTGCAAAACTGTGAGAAATCCTCTAAAAACCTTTGAAGAGCCAAGAAAGTACTCTTCCCAGCTAACAGTTTCCCTGTTTCTTCTTTGGAGATTTGCTAAATTAGCATCTAAAGGGTGTGTTGCAGACCTGAGGAAAGGGATTTGCTGGATGGCCCTGACTGAATGCACCCTTCTAACACTGCCAAGTAGCCATCTCATGCTGCCTTTTCAGCAGAGAGGATACTCCATCAGCAGGAAGGACCACCCTACCACCGTTGTCCAGAGAGCTGCATAGCTCAAGGACAAGGAAGCTGACATGTCACACNTAAGCCCAACACTAACCTTAACCTGAAACCTAACACTAACCTTAAACATAACTAATCAAAAATCTAACACTACACATGAAACACGAACCAAAACCTAACCCTAACCTTAACCAAACTCAAACCCAGCACTAACCCTAATCATAAACCTAAACCTAACCTTAAGACCAACACTAACCATGACATTAATCCTAACCGTAATCCCACCCTGCCCCTAATATTAAAGCTAAAACTCTTCCCATGCTAAATCTAACCCTAATACCTCCCTAACAATAACCGTAACCCTAACCCTAACCAGAACCCTAACGCTAATCTCATCCTAACTGTAACCCTAACTCAAATCCTAACCCTAACCCTAACCTTAACCCCACCCTAACCCTAATCCCACCCTAACCCTAACCCTTACACTAACCCTAACCCTACTCCCACCCAAACCCTAACCCTAACCCTTACCCCAACCCTAACACTAATCCCACCCTAACCCTAACCCCAAACCATTACCCTCACCCTTTCCACTTTAAGCCTTCCAGTGCTGCATCCCATCATGTTGGCAGAGTTGTGGGTAGATTCAAAAACTAACTTTTAATGCACTTTGGAGAAAGATTTGCTGCTCCTCCTATTGCAGTTCTTGTGATTGATATTACCAGAATATCCTGCATTTTCTTCTCCCACCTGACGTTTTGCATGTTGTTTTCCCTGTCTGACCCTAGGGATACACATGCTTCTGCTTTTCATTTCTGCAGTTCAATCAGATTTCTTTGTTGTATTTATATGTCAGTGTGGATAAAAACCCATTCCTTGCAAAATGCAGTATTTGACTGGCAGAAGAAAATCACCTTTTATTTTTTAAAGCTCCTTCAACCTCAGTACTCCTGTTGAAATTTATCCACATTTCACATATGCACTGGAAAAGAAGGCAAAATGACACTCCTTGTGGTGGTTTAACTTCAGCCAACAACTCAGCTCCGCACAGCTGCTTATTCACTCCCCGCCTCCCTCAGTGAGTTGGGGGACAGGATCAGAAGAGTTAAAGTGAGAAAATCCTGAAGTAAAGGCAGGATAACAGGTAGAACAAAAGCCACGCATGCAAACAAGGCAGACCAAGGAACTCTTTCATCTTTTTCCATGGGCAGGCAGGGGCTCAGCCATCCCCAGGAGCAGCTGGGCTTCATCAATGTAACAATAACTTGGGAAGACAAACATCATCACACTGAATGTCCCTCCTTCCTTTTTCCTCCCACAGCTGCCCCGCTTGTGTCCCCTCCCAACTTCTTGTACCATTCCAAGCCTCTTTGCTGGTGGGGGGTGGTGAGGAGCAGAAAAGGCCTT
Source organism: Dryoscopus gambensis (assembly GCA_013389985.1). Classification (NCBI taxonomy): domain Eukaryota; kingdom Metazoa; phylum Chordata; class Aves; order Passeriformes; family Malaconotidae; genus Dryoscopus; species Dryoscopus gambensis. Next base: position 31,466 of record WEIT01018889.1, on the reverse strand, counting down.
GATTCTGTGCAAGCGCTGGTTGGTAATAACTGAAACACATCTCTATTATCGACATGGGTTCCAGCCTGTTGTGCTTTGACACTGGCCAAATGCCAGACACCCACGAAACTTGCTCATTAACCCTCCCCTGCCACAGCTGGGCAGAGGAGAGAAAAATTCATGAAGGGTTCATGAGTTGAGATACTGACCAGAAGAAAAACACCCCAAGGGCAAAACAGGCTCAACTTAGAAGTACAAAGTGAATTATTACTAACAAAATCAGAGAAGGATAATGAGAAGCAAAACAAGCCGTTAAAACACCTTTTCTTCCTCTAACCCCTCCTTCCTTCCCACTGACGGCACAGGGAGACAGGGCATGGGGGTTTGGTCAGTTCATCACCCAAGGTTTTCTTCCACTGCTCAGGGAGAAGAGTCCTTCCCTGTGAGGCCGTGGGGTCCCTCACACGGCAGACAGTTTCTCCGTGAGCTTCCCAGCATGGGTCCACTCTCACGAGCAGCAGCCAAACTGCACCTGCTGCAGTGTGAGTCCCTCCCACGGGCACACAGCCCTCCCAAAACTGCTGCGGCGTGGGTCTCTCCCCACGGGGTGCAGTCCTCCAAGGCCAGGCTGCTCCAGCCTGGGAGCAAGGGCCCTCTCTCTCCACCGGGTCTGCCACTGGATCACAGCCTCCTCCAGAGATCCATCTGCTGGGGCATGGGCACCTCCCCCACGGGCTGCGGGTGGATCTCTGCATTCCCCTTGGACCCATGGGCTGCAGGGGGACAGCTGCTTCACCATGGTCCTCACCACGGCCTGCAGAGGAACCTTGGCTCCGGCGCCTGGAGCACCTTCCTCCCCCGCCTTCTTCACTGACCTTCATGTCACCATGTTGTTTTCCCTCACATGTTCTCACCTCCTCCTCTTCTCTGACTAGAAGAAAAAACTGCATGCATTTTGTTTTGATTTTCTTCTTAAATATGTCCTCACAGAGGCGTTACCAACGTCTCTCATTGGCCCAGTTTTGGCCAGAAGCATGTCCATCTTCAGAGCTATCAGGGATTGTCCCTGGTGGACATGGTGGAATCTTCTAGCAGCTTCTCACAGAGGCCACCTCTGTGGCCCCCCTGCTACCAAAACCAAGCAATGCTACACCAACATACAGCCCGAATCCAAAACACAGCCCCATACAAGCTACTGTGAACAAAATTATCTCAGCCAAAACCAGCATGCTTGCAAGAATGTGGTTCTGGAAGCCTTTCTTTCAAGTGTTCTCCTCTCAAAACTTTTCCCTCCAGGCAACTGTGAGATAAGAGACTCTATTACAGAAAACCACTGTAGTGAATTGTAGGAAACTGTTAGACACAATTATCCAAAATGTGCCCTAACTGTAGTATTCAAATAACAAGTCATAAGTTATTAGTTCTAATGCATGCTACGTGTTTCCCAGTTACCCACTGAAATTGTATTTAAAATGCCGCTGGCATAAATATTTACCATCAAGAAAAGATGAATCCATAGGCCATGTTATAGACTTATTTGTGAATTGTTGAGCCTATAAAAGGTCCACCAATAAGCTTTGGGTTTTACAGGTAATGAATACACCACCAGAAAAACTGAGCATGTGCCTCTGCCCTGAACACATTATAGCATTTTTTTAAAAATTAAAGGTAGAGAAGAATTCATTTCCCTTCACAGGGTTTGAGTAAATTCCAAACAGACTTAATAAGAAGTTTTCCATTAACTTAAATGGAGTTTGAAAAGATCAATGCATGTGCTATGTACTTATAACAGCAATGACATTATACTTTCTTTAACAAAATAAGGAAAAGAATTGAATTCTGAAGTCTCAATAAGGCAAGATGAGTTGTGGATTAAACTCAGACTCAAATTAGGTTTAATACACTGGCATTACATTGCTGCTATGTCTCATTATATTGAAAACATGTTAACGTGTTTCAGAGAAGTTACAATAGAGTCCTGACTTGGTCAGACAGATCAGGTGGATCCAGCTGGAGTTTGTCAGCCCTCCAAAGAAGACCAAAAGATACCCAGACAACTGGTCTTGTTACAGCAGTGGCACATCACAATGACATCTAACATTTTTAAGGTCTATTTCCTCTCAGTTTTTCATCTTGGTCACAATGATAGAGGACAGGCAAAATATTGGAAATATCTTGCATTGCTGTGCCTACTGGGAGAAGGATTTTACTTATTCTACAGGCTACTGCTGGGGCAGATATTCATGAAGTTGATGAGGAGCTAGAAGGTTTTGTGATATTTGAGAAAAAATAAAAGAATGAAAAAATTTCCCACATGAAATTTTAGAACAGCTAGATTCTGGTGCAGTTTAGACGTCTCTGAGAAAATAGTCTGGGATGCTTCAATGGTGTTGAGTAAGATTTTGCAGGTTTAGGGACAATCTCCAAAAAGGGGTGTGACAACCCATTTTCAATTTTTCCATCAAGTTGCTCAAAACTTCTTTGAAGAGCTGTGTTAACGATGTCAGATCAAGATTTTTTTCACTGTTTTATGTCTATGGAACACTTTAAGTGTCTGCCATATTTCATTATTTTATTAATCTGCAAGAATTTGTCTTAAGGATTTCAGTGTTAAGCCTCAGGCTTATAGTTAGTACATATACTGAACCATACCTACTGGTTAATGTCTTGAAGTTGGAAGTCATAGCCTATCTTGCCTTACATTTAAACAAATTGCTTCAGACCAACACCTTGCACTGGCTGCCTGCCAGCACTCTGCTTCATCCTCTCTCGACTGAAGCTGAAGAAGGTGAAGGTGCTCAGCATTCCAGTCCAGGGCAGTCTGATGCTCTATATTATTTCTGAAATACAAGCTAATTACTCTTTGAGATATCTCTTGCCAATATCTTGTTTTATATAAAGCATCTGGTGATAGCCAGTGGCATAAATGAGAAAGAGAGCTAGTGGTTTTACCTGACCTAGCTGCTTTGTGATTTCACAGCTGAACTCACACAGCCACACTTCACTTTTTCTGAGCTTTATGTTATATTTTCAGGCCACCATCCATAGGTTTCCTGCCATAGATGGCATTTCTTTATACCCCTAAGAAGCTCTAAAACATATCGTCCATGACATTAGGAAGTCACCGAAGTAAATACAGACAGTTGTGTATTATTTTGTATGTGACTGCTTTGCAGTGAATGCTTTGGCTGGACAGTTCAGACTAATCTAACCAGGGCACTTAGTGCTGCATAACAGTGGGAAGAAACCTTCTTTAACTGAGTTGTTAGCTAAAGGAATTTGGGAGGAGATACACATATTATTTTGGAAAATCTAAAAACTGTAGATTATAGTTTCAAAAAGGACTAGCAAATTGTCAGGCAAGAATGACTCTAGGCATTTGCTGAGGTGGTTGAGCCTGCAGCAGGAGTGACTGATGAGCCAAAGGGCCCTAAAGCAGTGGAAGTCCGCTGGTGTGACAACTCAGAGGTCCGAAGTCGCCCTTTAGGTGATAGTGAGTTCCCCATCAGACCTTGCATTATTATGTTAATCCTTCTCAGTTGGTTGGCACACCCCTTTTACCCCTTAATAAGTCTTTGTTTCAGTAAGTTCTCCGATCCTCAACACCCCACTGGTTTCAGGTTCCCCTATTCCACCCCTTGCCTCTTCCCATTAGGTAAAATTATGTCACCTTACCTTCTCTCCACCCTTGTGCCCTCAGTTCATTGGTCCGTGATGCTTTCTCTGCCCCCATATATAAACCTAAACTTTCTTTATTCAAAGTGCTTAGTTCCTGAACCCTTCACAGCATGGCTGCAGTAAACCACCTATGGAATACCATACAAACGACCCCTCCTGCCTCGTTGTCTCTGGCGACACTAGAAAGCGATCCTGCTTTTATGTGTGTGTGTGTGTGTGTGTGAGCGTGCCTCCAGCTGCACAGGAGTGTCAGCGTGCTTGCCAGCGTGCTTGGGCTGCTCCAACCGAGTGGCCAAGGGACGCTTCTTGGGAAGGAAGCTGCACTCTTTCCACCGACCCCACACAGCGTCAGGCATTCGCTGTTGCATGCTATTTGAGGACAAATCCTTTAGCAAGAAGGTCTCTTGGTCTGAAACTGTTTGTCCATTTTCAACTGTGCCCCACCTGTTCTGCAGTAGATGAGATCCAATTTATCCTTTTGGAAATAGCGTCCATAACTACACACTGCTTTCCTGTTACTGCACTGTAAAGACTCAGCAAGAGATGGTACTTCATGTATGCATGTATTATGTATCTATTTAAAGCACATTACATATCAAAATATCCCTGATTTTAAAGCAGTTTTATAAGCAAGCAATTTGAATTAAGTTGATCAAAAGTGCAATACAGGAGGTTTCTATGTCATGAACTATTCAGCAATCCTGGCTCCTACTGTGTATATTCAGCATGAGGAAGGCTGTCCTCAGCACTGACCCAGGTATTGCACAAACAAATTAAAGATTTATTAAAAACATATTTTACTGCTTACGCACATATTCGTCCATGGCTAAAATCACACTCAGAGTCAGCCCAAGATCTGAGGTTGTTTAACCTGAAAAAAAGAGGCTCATGGGGGGACCTTATCACCCTCTACATCGACATGAAAGCAAGCTCTAGCCAGCGTGGTGGTCTCTTCTTCCAAGTAACAAGTGATAGGCTATTAGGAAATGGCTTAAGTTGCTCCAGTGGAGGTTTAGATTGAATATCAGGAAAAACTTATTCACTGAAAGGGCTGTCAAGCACTAGAACAAGCTGCCCAGGGTTGGGGTAGAGCCACCATTCCTGGAAGTATTTTTAAAAGACTTGCAAATGTGACACTTAGGGACATGGTTTAGTGGTGGACTTGGCAATGCGGGGTTCATTGTTGAACTCAATGATCCTAAAGGTCTTCTCCAACCTAAACGCTTCTGGAAAAGCTGAATATCTCCACAGAAAAGATGTTGCTTTGCTCTCATTTTTCCATATTATTTTCAAGCCTTTTGCATTCATAATTCCCCCAGGAGTGAAAGAAACAAAGATCTAGCATCAGCTTTGATGCAATATATTATAAACTCAGTCCATATTTCATGCAGAAAACCTCAGGGACTGATAGAACAACTCTGTGTCCGTCTTAAATTTCCATGAATACAATATCCTAAGGTGTGCAGTAGGCCTACCAGATATTTAGGACTCATTGCTTAACCTCTGAATCTAGCTATCATGCTGGTACAAAATAGAAAGGCAGTAATGATCAGAATTAGAAAAAATAATGGAAATTTATTAATGAATCATCTTTCCCCTTAAGCTGTACTGTAACAAGACATAATCATCATTATAATGAAAAACGTTATTATTGGACCACATTATGAACACCAGTGATTTTGTACCAAGCTTTTACTGTCAGGGGAGTGGTTCATTAACCACAAAGAACATTTCACATTAGGGATTCAGTTTATCTGGCCAATTTAGACATTGTTTAAGTAATTTTTAATTAAAATTGGAATCCTGCATTTTGGAATGGTGTACTGGTCCAAAGGAATTGTAAGCACAATTACTGCAATCAAGTCCTTAGTAAATTTTTTCATTCCAGATAAAAGTTGGCCACTGGACAATCTGCTAAGAAGCTGTTCTGGCCCTCCTTGCAGCTTCAGTACCAATTAGTGGGGTGGATAAGAAGAGGAAGAGTGAGGCAAATAATTTTCATAACATAGAAAGTTTTGTATTTGGCAAGGGGTAGATAAATGAAATTCCCTGTAAAATTTGTTGTAGACAAGGAAGGAAGAATTTTTCTTGTAACCTCAGTATCAAAAACTGATTTCTTTTGATCAAGCCAGGTGTATGTCACATTATTTGTTGCAGTATATATCCTTCGGGGGCAAAATAGAAGCTGGGAAAAAAATTTCACTTTTATTGTTCACAACATTTCATCCCATTACAGGGTAATATAGAATTAATGAAAACGACCTTCAGACTGGAGAACAGCCCTGGCCTCCCAAGCATCAGACAAGAAAGGTGAAAATGCTGTATCTTAAGGCGTATTCAGATTAAATCCAGTGTAAATGTCACATAATTTCATGGACTTCTTTGTCTCAAGACCACTGAGGATCTGTTACAACTGAAATGTGGAGTTCGCACCATCTTAGGCCTCACTTAAAATAATAAGTATGCATACTGGTTCCCGTAAAAAAACCAAACTGTACACAAAGATCTGCCATCAGCAAGAAATATCAATTCAAGTTCATTAAGGTGAGACATAAGTGAACTGTGAGCTGCTGTGAGTGTTTACATTACTTTCCCTCACCTGGCAGCCACACTTTGCTCAAAGTGCCAGCACCACCTTCAAGATGGATGCAGTCATAGAACGTCACAGAGCTGCAAATGATGTCTTGTGGCGGGGGCCCTGGAAAGATAAAGGCTGTGTCTGCATGAACCGGGGATTGTGGTGCAAGCAGGGCCAGCCAAATTATGTCCTTAGAAACTGCAAAAAGCCAGATTAAAAAAAAACTTTAAAGAAGTATAAAGACATTAACAAACTATATGTGGTTGGAGGGTAGAATGATGGCCACTATAATAAAAAAAAATTACACCTCAGAAAGGCACTTCAATGTACCTAAATCTGTCATCTTTCTAAGCAGTGCCAAAGCTCATGCGTAACTTAAAATTAAGTATATGTTTCAATTTAAAGTCCTGAAGAGGAATAGGGTTTTAAACACAGGTTTTTGAGGGGGAATTCATATTGTGGCAACTTGCCTTTCTAATTAGCCAGATAAAACTGTTGAGTTCATCACCTACGTAGCTGATTTACACCAAAGGTATCTAATTCATTTTCTTTCTCTTGAGATGAATCGTGATAAATCTCTTCCAAATGTACTAAATAATGAAATGAAATAAAACGAAATGAAACATATTCTTCATGCCTAAATGGATGGTTTCTCACATCCTAATGGAATATTGTTGAAGAATTACAATAGACAAAAGTGGTTCAAATACATTTGTTAAGAAGTAATAACAAACAAGTAAAGAAGGACCACAGGGATTCCACTATGCTGGTTTCTCTTTGATTTCCTGATTTTAATTCGCTTATTTTCTTCACGCTATTCCCTTTGCTTTCTTCACTAAATAAGTAATTGAGATGTCTTTTGAAGATTCTAATGACTCTTGAAGTTATAATTTTTCTAATGTATTTCATGTGTGTGTTCCTCCTCAGGAAACAGCTATGTCTTCTAAATGGAAGTGAAGACTTAGAAATCTCTGATGGCAAAAGAAGGGCTAGGAGTGGGGGCAAGTGTGTAGGGAATATATGAAGGACAAGAAATTCTTGGGGTTCTCCTATATTTAATGAATGTATTAAGTATGTCATAATGAAAGTAATAAAATGCTTTTCCTTTGAGGAAAGCGAGAGGGATAACCTGTGACACTTTTCCATCAGGGTCACTACACTCAGTGACTGGTGCCTGGGATAATGGAACAGGGAAGTAAGTGCTCATCCCACGCAAGCCATTGCCATCTTTAGTTTGGGTGTCACAGATGCCTTGTGCACACACACACATGCAAGTTAAACAGGGTCTCCCCTTTCTTGGGTATGTTCAGTGGAGTAAATACATCCAGATATGTCCTCTCTGAAATGTTCTGTAGACCTGGCCAGCTTAGGCATTTGCTCTGACATTGAAGTTTCTTCAGGCTATTTGTCTTCCTTGTCAGGGACTCTAAACTTACTTCTAGTAGCAGGACTTCAAACAACACATGTCTTGGCTCCTAATTATATGAGTACATCTACAGTTTCTTTCCTACAAGAAGTTTTCTCTGAGTTTTTCTAGATTGACCTGTTCTTCTTGGCGTGGCCTACCCAGCCTCCATCAAGGGTTCACTATTTGCAATACTCTGTTCGTGGCCTTGGAGATCAGACTCAGGTCTCCACTTGTGTCTACAGATGCCTTTAATTCCCATTTTGTCTGCATAGAAGGAAGCACACTTGTATCTGCTATCAAAGAGAACTCTTCTGTTTTGAAAACATGTGAAAAGCTCCCAAACCTGTGAGATAAAAATTTACACCTAAAAATAAGACATCCATGTTAAACAGCAGGGGTAACAAGAAAGTAAGTTACATAACATAATAGTAAACAGTTACAGATAGTTATAAGATGAAGACTGATAGAACCAAAGCAAACCAGAAAATTAAAAATCATAGCTGGGAGCCCAGAACAGAAGAGACTGTAGCAGGAGATTGTGAAAGAATCCAGAAGTCAAGAGGAGAAAGTCTTTGATTGGAGAAGGAGGAAAATGATGTAAGAAAAGAAGGAAAGGTGTCAAAAAAACCCCAGATGTGCTGATTTCTTCAGTGTCTTTTGTGGCAATTTTCAAACCAGTATGGTGAACGTCAATCAGATGTGGGCCCCTAATTCAATTTATCTTCCTTGAAAGGTCCTCAAATGCAAATCTATTCAAATTAGGAGCCAGAAAAAGAGGTGGTGGGGGCTGGAAGAAGAAACACAAAAGCTTAAAAAGATTGATATTTCTTTTCACTCTTCGGTGTGATGAATTGAATTTCTGTTAGTAAGTAGCACTTTTGCAGATGCTTATTTAATGTCATGCAGGGGAGAGGCAGTAGGTGTGGGCAAGGGAGGTGAGTCATGCCTTGCTCAAGAGCGAACCTGATGTGCTGTTCATAATGCACTGAATCAGGTTCAGAAACATGAAAGTTTCTTTTCCTCTTTTTCCTACACCTTTCTTTTTCTCATCTGACAGACACACAGATTCATGACATCTTCCTTGTAGTCACTTGTACCATTAATAATTAGGCCTGAATACAAGTCTAATCCTTAAAGATGATGAATTGTTCCTCATTTTGACATAAATACAGTAAAAATTGATTGTCTTGCCTGGTGCAAGAACTCTTTGCAGAGAACTGGGAACTTGGCCACCTCTCCCAGCAGCAGTCCAAACTGGCTGTGGCATATGTTGTTATAGTCTCCAGATTTAAAGATGTGAGGCAGTCGTCTGGCTGTTTCTCTACTGGAACATCCTTTTCTGATGATCTGAATAAAAACCCAGACTGTTTGGGATTTAAATCAGGGGGGCATGTAACACCACAATGCTCTGTCATTATAAGGCTGGGAGTTGTCTGAAGACATTGCCATCTGGTGTATAGAAAATAGGAGATTTTGATGTTTGAGGAAAAAAATCTGTGGCAGACTTTTGGAAGAGATGTGATTTGTTTCCCTTGCTTCATTACACTAATTTGTAAGAAGATTCAAATGCCATTTTTAAGGTTCAAATTCAAGTTGTTTAAGCAAATGGGAAGAGAGTGTTGGTGACAGGAATAAAAGACCTCTCTTTTGAGACCCTACTGGGAGACCCTTGTGGATAGAAGACATCATTCAAATTAAAATTAAAAGCTTCAGTCTGGGATGTGTCATGAGGGCACCACCAGGCCTTAAGTTTCATGTTCTTCCTTATTTATTTTATTTCTCTGTGAGTCAGTTGGCCATGCAAAACATGACAGTTAATTATGTCTCTCTGTTTCCCTCTGACAAATAAAGCGTAAGTAATGCAGGCAAGGATTAAACTGTTTGCTTTTGGTTTACAAGGAATTAAAGCAGTGTGCAGTAAATTTTCCTGTAAAGGTCTTTCCTAAAGCCATAGACTGGGGAAATAATATTAGTAGCTAATGTTGTGGATGCAGAGCTCGGTTCAACAACCTTTAAATAAACATCCAATATGTTTTTCCCTCTCAATGGGCTTTACTCAAGGTGTGTCACTTGAGCTTCAGCAGATGTAAATGTTCTACCTGTGCATCCTTCCAGCCAAACACATCCACATCCACATCAGAAAAAGTGATGAAAGAGGATTGGGAAATGGGTATGGTGTGTTACCTAAATAAAGTGCTAGAGCTGTGGATGGGGTAGTACTGTCCAAACACCTACACTCCAATTCTGTAGGATTAACCACATGGATGTAGCAGCATAGGGTAGGAGTGCTTATGCTTTAGATTTCCTGTGGAAAACTGAGAATCAGTGCCAAAAAATATTACATTTTATTGAAGAAAATTCCAGAAAGGATACGCAAATACAGATCTAGCCTATCCATCCATAGGTATCTGGAATGCAGGAAAATACCAGGCAAAATACCACTGTATCCTTGTTCTTTTCTAGCACAATGGCTGTGTAATTATGCATGCTCAAAAAATCCTTTCCTGTCTAGTTTGAAAATAAATAGTAGTCTTAAGCCTTGGACTGTTGTCAATAACTGTTATTGAAACTTGAAACTGTTAAGGAAGAAAGGAGAGAATAAGAAATTCTGGAACACACTTCAAGGTGCAGGGAGATTGAAAGACTGAGCAACAGATTGAAAGAAAGGCACTGCAGGTGTAATATTTAATGGAGTGCTAATTGTGCAGTGGCTAAAAATAAATAGGCAGCACAGAGGGTTTTTTTCGGTGAATGTTTGATTGAAAGTGCTAAGCTCTACAATTAAAATCATAAATTATGAGCTCACTTTTCTGTCCCATGGCTTGTTTTAGGAGTTTGATGGACTTCCCTGTGCAAAGTCTTATCAAGCACATACTGAAGAGGATAAGAAAGCACAGGTTGTGGGGTTTGGTAGTCTACCTACTATTTACTCTAGTGTTTAGGAATATGAACCACCTCTGAATCTCTAAACCTCATATCTTATATTCAATGTGGATTGAACTTCTGCTAAATGACAAACTGGATTATTTCAAGCAGAAGGATAAAAGCACTTTAATTAATTAATTAATTTAGTAGAACTTTAACTGTTAACATTGCTCCCTCTTGTAATGACAATCAATAGACAGGAAATTCTTTTTAGTGTTACAGAAGAGCTTTCAGAGAATCCCAGAATCACAGAATGGTTGGGGTTGGAAGAGACCTATGGAGATCAGCTCTGTGTTAGCATACAAACTATGAGACTCACATCTGAGGATCACCACATGGTATATTTTATCTCAACTTGTGATTCAGGTTTAGAGCTGACCAAACTATGCCAAATTATGCCCTTAATTAATACTTATGTTAAGGGGTTGATCCCTGAGAAAAACCCTAGTAATTTTTGAAGTTAGTCTGTTAAATAAGAAACGTTACTCTTTGGTTAAGGTAAGGGACTCTAAGTACTAGGTCTTAAAATTGTGTTGTTTGTTATTTATGTTGTTGCTGTTGCTATTTAAAGGCACTCAAGTAAAATACAACCCCTGGTTATATTTATATGAGAAGATATTTGTGTTTTCACCTAGGAAGAAGTGCAGGATTTTTTGTCGCAGCTTCATAACAAACCTGCAGTAGGAATGTGCTGCATCCTGTTGTTGCTGTGGGAATACATTTCTGTTGGTATGATCTTCTATTTTCTAATCTGCTAGAGAATCAGGATGTTAATGCTGTATATCACTCATGAAATACCATCCTGTCAGCACAAAAGAGTAAGTGCTTTCTATTGTTTGCACTTGAACATACGTGTCCCTTCCCCACAAATTAAGTGAAGCTAATAAAATAGAGTAGAATGGCCTTCTGTTGGAAACACATCCCACTCAAAAAGGTCAGAAAGTTAGAAGCAGATTTCTATAATTCACAGGAGGCACAAGACATTAAAAGTTACTGCCTCATTCATGTAACAAAGATTGTGTCAAGAAAATAAAATAGTACAATATTTATCTATTCTTATGAAAGCATTCATCAAAAGATGAGGAAACAGCTATAAAGAGCATTCGTCAAAAGCCAGGAAGAGGTTTTTGCTGTACAATTCACCACAGAAGTAGCAAGCTGCTGCATTTTTGAAAGCAGAGCAAAAACACACATCCAAACTGTGAAGGATTCAAAGGAACACGGCATTTCTTTATCAGCTGTCACATACCTCTACAGTCCTGCTGTGTAAAACATTGGAGAAACCAGAATCTGCAAATCATTCCTTCTTTGAGAGGGCTGTCCCAGGTTTGGCTGCGACCCAGCAGGTAAGAAATGGTGTGTCCTTTCAAGCCATCTGGCAAGTGTGACTTGCCCCCTGAAAGTGCCCACCTTGGCCACACTTGGAGCACAGTGGGGTCCACCCGATTGCAGCCCCCGCACATCTTGGTTTGCTCTGGAGGGGTGCCAAGCAACAGGGCAGGCTGGGAATCATACATCTGTCCTCGCCTGGACTAGACTAGCAACCTCGTCCTTTGAGTCCTGCCAGGAATTGGTGGCTTAGACTGATGGGCATTTTTTTTAACCTCTGAGCAAGGTAACAAGGCCTCTTACTGAAGGGGCAGTTTGACAGGTCAAGGTACCTTATCTTCCTGGGGATAACTGCACCAACTTAGAAAGGAAAAAGACTTCTTGCCTTTAAATTCACTGGCATGTAATAATTAGCATTTTCTATGTAAATCCCTTCCCAGAGGCCACATGCTGCTGCTGCTTCCTCTGACCCTTACAGAATTTTTCGGGTACTTTGCGTTGAACAAATTACAAATCTCTCTGAAGAGATGACTGGGCATTTCTTCAGGTTCAGAGCCCAAAACTTGTTCTGCTTGCCTGCCCGTGGGAGCACACAGCTCATACTATGCCAGTGCAATACTTCTGGCAATCTGTGGGTGACTACCTGTGCATGACTTTAGGAATAAAAACAACTCTCTTGAAAGAAATCTGACCACTGTTGAACTTTCTTGCTATATGAAAGTACTTCAGAAACTGTGTGTAACTAACTGATGTCCCATTACCCATACACCAGTCCTACGGAGTAGTGACTATTACACTATTGAGCAAATTCAAGGGTATGGAAAAGCACACATTGCTTATTTGCTTAAATCTTTCTTTTAACTTCAACTTTGAGAGGTTCCACAGCATGTCAGAGTTTTATGAGTCTTATTCTGACTTGCTTTTGCACTAAAGAAGTTGGCTATGACTCTACCAGGCAGGCATGAATTTGATGTGAGGTGGCCAAGGATTACTTAGAACTGAGAGTGATTTGATGCCTTCAGCAATGCCCTTCACTTCATCTTTCAAAGAGGATTCAGAGACTTCACAACTTCAGAGTCAATATTTTTTTTCTACCATCCTTCCAGTTTGTTTATTAACATAATTCTAATGTCAGTAAGATTCATATCATCAAATTAGATTTATTAACCCTTCCCTACAAAATCCTCTGTATGTTTTAAAATGCATTCAGATAGCTTTGTATTGTCAATTGTGTTATTTCATTTGCTTTTTTTCTAATATACATGAGCTTATATCAACTTTTTCCCAATGTACAATAACCTTTTTAATTGCTAAAACATAGTGCATAAAGCAAAAGTGGTTTCATTTATGAAAAAGACAGTCTATCATGGCTTTTTAAATTGCTTTTGTTATTTATATCTTTAAATATTATCCATTAATCATTTGTGAGCTATTCATGCCACATTTACATCCATTAAAACATTGGGCTGAAAAACCAAGTAGAAAACATTTGAAAAAAATGCTTATTATGTTGGATGAGATCCAAAAATAAGGCAATAATCCTGCATCTATATAAAAAATTGATACTCTTATGACCAAGTCATGTATATAAATTTATAGATAATAACATAATATATATGCTATTTACAAAAAAAAGGTATAATTTAAATTAATTTACATAGAATTAGATAAAATATTTATATGGAAAATATAAATTGACTAAAATATTACTGCTATATTTATTTTTATATATCATATATATTGTATTGGTTTATATATATGAATTAGTCAAAAGAATTTCTATTCTCTCTTTGTAGCTATTTCACATCTTGAAAGCCATATATATGTTCCTGATTTGCTAAGGTTATTCAGCATTTGGATTAAAATAAAACAAAAATACCTTGAAAAACTTGAATTGAAACATGACTTCAAAGAAAATATAATATAAAGAAACTCTGGCTATTTTGACTCTTTTCCAAAAAACAAAGGTTGCCATTTTTATTTATAAGTTATTTTAACATTTCTGAGAGGGTTTTCATGCATTTTGGAATGAAAAATCTCTGATTTTTATGCTCCTTATGGAAGGGGATTTTTTTTCCCAAACAGTTCCAATAGTGTGGGATAACTAATCTGAACAGTTCTTAGTTTAACTGTTTTGTCCAAAGGTTTTGTATCTTATTATTCCCACAGATCAATAACCCACACACTACAATACACAAGGCTTCCCTTTAGGATTTTAAACCTGCCCACATCTCTTCATCATAAAGTTCTTCCCAGAGTAAGTATTTCTCTGCATCTGGCATGGCAGTCAATTGTGACGGGACAGGAAGGTTCTTGAAGAGGATAATGAAAGATTAATATTACAAGTGGGAGTCAGAATTGCAGTGGTGGAAGTTGTTCTTTGGCAGCCTGTAAGATATAAATACTAACAAGTAGCAACAAAATTGTGTTTTCATACTGATGGAAGCATCTAACTCATAACCAAAGTCTTGTCACTGATAATTTTCTTTTATCTTGATTTCAGTATCATCCATCCATTGCATAAGAGGTTTATGTTCCACTTTTTAATCAACCTTCTGAATGGAAGGTAATCAGACATAAAATACAAATTACTGGAAATCCATAAGATACCACAGGATGGCCCCAATAATGGTTGAATATGTAAAAACTAAAACCAAAACATGTCTCCATATGCATAAATAAGGAAAAGTAGGTGGGATGAAATGGAAAAGTTAGTGGTAGTGGCAGCCTAAGGTGGACTGTAGAGTTAATTTTACTCCTCTTTTATTTCATTCTGCTAAGACTGGAAAATTCTTTCATTAAAAAAAAAAAAGAGAAAAAGGCCCTGATCTAAAAGATAACAAATGACAAAAACAAGATGACAGATACAAAGATTTCAGCCATGTACACATTTCAAAGACTCCCTTTCAAAAATCTATAAAAAGACATCAAACAAAAGCTGCACAGATAATTCAGAAGGCCTGAAACCTAACATCATTTGAAATTTCACACTGGAAGGCCATTTTGATCTAAGACTTAAACCTACACTGCTAAAATCAGTGCAAGCCTTGTCCTCAAATTAAAGGAAGGAGGCATGCCCTATATTAAGCATATTTTACAATTTAACCTGAATTACACCTTGCTTGTATTTATCATAGTATAAAGAATATGTTTTTCTTAGTCTAAGAACTAAAAATAATCATGCTGTATTACATGAATGAGACAATAAATTTTTAGTTATAGCAATTAATAATACCTGTTACCAAACTTTTCATCCTCAAAGCTAGTAATTAATCCTTATAAGCAATGCTAGTTGAAGGATCTGTCTTAAATAATTTATGTGAAAGTACATTATCACCTTTTTTTTCAAGAATTTCTTGCTGATATTTCTTAAAGAAGGGAAAGGGAATGTGATTCACATGTACAGTTCAAATTGTGTTCATTCTTAATGAGGTCCTACTCATTACATGGGATTATTTTTATTTCCAGAGGAAATCTTTGGAAAATATCCTTCATTGTTGATTTAGTTTCCAAATGTATGAACAGGATATTTGAGCAGTGCAGTCACATTTGAAAGCTGTTATTTACATTCAAAAGCAGAGACATTAAGGCTGAAAGTATTGACAGCTTGCCCAGATATTCAGAGGAATGTTGTCTTTGGTCCTGCATCTCTGACTGACATGATTGTCAGCTTAACAGACATAAAAGGAACTTTGTCATTATAAAATAAATTTGTTTTTCCATATAGCTACTTCTTACTATGGTGTTCCTTTCTCTGTAAAATTATGAGAGTTATGTTAAATTAGGAAGCGTCTGGCCCTGAACCTTCAGAGTATAAATCTGTTGCCTAATTGATCATGACCACATTACATCTTTTCCAATATGATTTTCTTTGTCTACATGAGGTGATAACAGCTGCTAAAAGGATACTAATGTGTTAGCAAACATGATTTAAATCCTTTTTGTTCCTGTAGTCTGGAGAAGAACTGTAGGATCAATAAGATGGTTGTTTTTTAGCATTGCCACTGAGCCATTATGGTTTGGTAATGATTCATCCATCAGATTTTGTACCAGGAACTAAGGATGCTTAAATACCATCAGGTAAAATATTTCCAACTTACTCTTTATTCATCCAAGAGAGAGCTTCAATGAAGAATGCTTGGGAGAAGATGAAAAAAGCTTAAAAGAAAATGCTTACCTAGTTCATTCTCAAAGTGTATTTTGAAAGTAAGAGTCCTAGCCCTTGTGCATCACTGCAGATGTGATGTGGCAGAGAGGTCCTCAGCTCTGCCCCATCCCTACCTTCCCTCTTAGGGATGGCAAGCAGGCAAAGAGCAGCTGCTGTCCCAAAGCATGAGCTGGAGGAGCTGGTGTCCATATTTGGGAAAGGTAATGGGCGGCTGCAAGTACAGAGCTGGGGTTTGTTCAGGGTCCCTGTCTTCTCTGTAGGTTGTTCTTTTGACAAGAATAGAGATTATGGTAATAAATAATTGTCTACAGATTGGAGACAACTCTGTCATAAATATTCTCTCATCTATGCAGTTTGCACTTTTGTTTCATGTAAGTAGCTCCTTCCTTTACTTTGATACCTCATTATCCCTCTGCTTCCCAAACTAGCTATACAGCAGCAGCAAGGCTGAAAAAGACTACTTAGCTGTCAGTCTTTAAAAGTGCAGAGAATAAGAAGGGTGGAACCCCTCTCTGCAGGTGTTGGTTTGTTGCATTTTATTAGACCTGTTTCTTGAAGGGGAAGCCAGATTAAAAAAGCAGAGAATGGATTTTTTGCCCTCCACCATAATAATGCTCCCAGTACAAAGAGTCAGTTGTGGTAGGAAATAAGTATCTTGGACAAAAATGTGCTTCTGACATAGCAAACTGCAAGCATGACCAGGGGCACATGGACCTGGATCTATCTGTACTGTAAAGAGAGGATGGTTCTCTCTTTCAAGAACTGAATTCACAGTCCACCAAAAAAAGAGGAGGGATAAGAGGAGTGCTCCAGCATAGTTTGGTGGTTTCATGCTTAAAAGCAAAAGGAAAACAAAGTAAATGCCTGCTCTTCAGCCTGATAACAAATATGTACTGAGACACCTAATTTAGGGCCAAGCCTTCCTTGCCTCACCTTTCCCCAGGTTTCTCTCTCCCTGAACCCATGAATCCAAGGCTAGACATGAGTTATGTGTGGTCATAGGAAGGATGGCTCTAGTTCATGCCTGTTGCAGGTCTTTGGGAGACCTGCTCTCCTGCCCCACGTTTGTGAGGGTCGCTGGGCTCATGAGTGCCCCTGCAGCACCACAGAAGGGATGGAAGGACTTGGGGATTGCTTTCTTAGTTGCCACATACCTTGTCATTTCTGATGTCACTGTCATTTCATTTCTGATACGGACTGGAAGAGAAGTGACAACTGCCCAAGCTTCCAGAAAATGTCTAAGTCAGTGGCGGATACTGGTTTCTGCTGGTTGATGATAAAACCGTACAAAGTCCTGTTCTTTAGAGCAGAATGAAGGCTGGGCATGGCAAACATTTCCATGTCGAAATGGCATGTTACTACAAAAAAAAAGAAAAAAAACGAACAAAAACCCTGAAAAATATTTCATAAGTAAAAGAAAAATCAGCCCAGAAATATTTTTGAAATGTTCAGAAACCTTTTTCCTGAGTGTGGTCTCTGCTGGCCAGCTGCACAGTAACATCTGTCCACAAACCAGCCTCTGACCACTCATTCAACCAAGACCCATAGTCTACAATGTCAACATGTCCCTGCCCTCTGAATAAGTCAAAAAGAGCAAATTGAGTGTCCTCTCCCCTTTGAGAGACTTAGATTGCCCCACTGGATCCTAGTAAATACCTTTTTCATTATTGTTTGAAAATAGCTCCCAAGACAAGCAGGCTTTCTGAAGAAAAATTCATATATATGTAATTATAATGCAAGTTAATCCTCTCCTTATCGTACAAAATAAAGTGCTTTTGTGAAAGACTGTATCCGTGTTCTGAAGGCTATTGTGTTTACTGGATGAAAAAAAAGAAATCTCCTGGGGAAGAAGCCGTATCTTTGACTTAAGATACATAATCAATAACCTTGCAAGGCATTAAGGCTACATATTCGCTACGGAGCTGCTTTGATCAAACACATCCATGTCTCTTTTAGGATAAATCCCTGTTGTCAGCTACACTAAAACAGTATTTTCAGCTCTTGTTTTCATAATGTTAGTCCTACATGACAGTTCTGTGTCATCTGACAACCCTAATCCATCTCAAGGTTAGAATCTATTTTGTATTTCAAATCTCCCAAATCTCTGACCACTTAGTTTAAGTAGGATTAACATAAGCACCAGAAACCATGGAGAAGCAACAAAAGCCAAGATTATGCTTTGATCTGCTCAAGTAGACATTTGCTGAACTCAGAAATACAATGAGCAACAGAGCAGAGAACAGGAAAGCAGTGCCTCAGAGCAAAGCTTTGTGATAGGTAGGAAATTACCAGCTACATTGTGTGCTTCATTAAAATTTTTTACAGAGAAAGTTAGGAGAGAAATACCAAAAATGTTCTTATCAATGAAGCGGAAGCAGATTTTGTTTCAACACCATTGTTAGTCCACTGAACAGACTAAAATCACTCAGGAAAATGGTCCCCATGGTACTGGAATTTAAATCAAGATTATTCCTGGCCCTATATATGCACTAAGAGGCATCTGAATGAGAAATATTTGTCTGCTTATAAGTGCAGAGATTTGCAATTACTACCAGCTCATTTGACAGAGTTGTGTAAGCTCTGTATGATGTGTAGATTTAAGTTTAAATAATGAAATGATCTAATGGAAATTCTCAGTTTCATTTTCTGTTTCCTAGACTCAGAATTTATTTTATAGGACAGCTTTTGTAGTTCTGTGCTCATGTGGGTACAGTGCAAAAGGAGTTTTGTTTACTGATAACCCAAGAAAGTAGATTAATGGTCTTTATGATTTTTCCTGAGAGAAATGTAAAAAGAAACTAATAACTTAAGTACTCAAATAAGATTTTAAATAATTTTAATTATATTTTTCCTATTCACCTGTAAACTTGTATAACCAGACACATGTTAATAATCACTTTAACAATCATTTACCATTTGCATTTTTTTTCTTTAACAGTCTGATTTTCAAGTGAAAGCCTTCCACTGAAGAAGGATGCTGATATTAATCTCATATTTAAAACTATAGTGTGAATGTTGCACATATTCTGAATATAAGCTTTTACAAAGCATTTTACACAACACTGTCTCATTGCTAGAACAGTGATAATATTTTAGTTCTGAAAAACTGGGAGTTTACATTCATTATTCTTTTGGATGTTCTTCTACACCTTCAGAATAATGGTATCATGTTTCTTATTCCCTGAACTAACTAATATTCTTCCC
This sequence comes from Dryoscopus gambensis, assembly GCA_013389985.1. NCBI lineage: Eukaryota > Metazoa > Chordata > Aves > Passeriformes > Malaconotidae > Dryoscopus > Dryoscopus gambensis. The sequence goes on along the minus strand of WEIT01018889.1, from coordinate 12,197 downwards.
ATTTTTATTTTGTTTTAGGTTCGATTGGGTATTTGGGGCTCTTTTTTTGCTGCTGCTGCTGCTGCTGCTGTGTTAATGTGGAGTGTACTGGCTTCTGAGTTTCAAGTAATATTAATGAGAGAAANGGTATGGGGACAAAAGTAAAAGGTATAACATAGCAATTGCAAACACTGAAGATTTTTGGTGGGTTTCTTTTATGTTGGCATCAAAACAGACATGCCAGCTCTGTCTTTCACAGACAGGTCCTTCAGTGTTCCTGAGCTTAAACAACAGAACTTGAGCCACCTCCAAGCATAATACTGTGTTTGGCACAGAAATGCTTTATTTAAGAGCCAAGCCATCCCATTTGTGACCCACAGAGCAGTTTCAGGTCTACCTGCAGAAGATCTTGTGGATAGAGCTGGAAAGGAGCACCTTGGAATTATTCAGCAAACCCATTGGATTGCTCCGATTCATGTCTGGACTTCTGGCTTCTGTCCTAATGCACTATAGGCAGGCAGAAGATGCTTTCCCATCTGTGCTATTAATGGGCAGTGGGAGTGTTCAAAGTGTCTCTGAAGAGACATTAAATCCTTGCCAGTCTGTCACACCCGAGACGGGAGGGGATCTCAAGTCAGCCGCATCCTTCTGGCGGCCAGTTGCCATCTGTCCCTGAACAAATGTGATGGATCACCTGCAACCAGGTCACCTGCCAGGGCTCATCTGGGGATGTGAGGAGGCAGCGAGGATGCACCATTTTCCCACGTCCTCTGAACTCACTGGGTGCCATCGGTTGCACCTGCAGGAGCTTCACCCTCCTCCATTGTGTTAGGCTATCGAATGTGCTGCCAGCTGCATGTCATGGGACAGCAATCCTATCTTTATCTTAGCAATCCTGTCTTTTTCCTCTATTCCCAGTCCTTCCAGCATGCTACCTGGCTCCAGAGAGCCACACTGAAGGCTGGCCCAGAAGCCAGTGTCCCTCCTGCTCTGGAAATGGATCTGTTTGTCTCACCCTGAGACTCAGTACCCTCCCACTGCTGTCTGGCCTGGTGAAATTATCATCCTAACCTCACTAAAGCACTTCATTATTTTCGGTGTTGTAATTCCATGGGAATGCTTATAAAGAGGACAAGATAAGAAACTGTGGGATGATGGGATTCTGCAATACAATAAAAAGGGATTATTTTTCTTAATAAAAAAGGGCTTTTCTGAGACTTGCAAGCCCAATGCACTCAGCTGTCCTTTTAGTACTGAAAATCCACTCTTTTTTTAAGGCTCATATGCAGTAAAATGCTCAACTGAGTCTCCCTGTGTCTTTTCCTCTCAAAAAAATCTGGTAATGTGTCCCACAATATGGTGTTATAGGAAAATCGCCTTTGTTCTGCAGCTCTTAGCTGACTTCTAGGGGTGAAAGCCAGTTCAGCTCAGACCTGCTTTCATTTAGAAACTCATACCCACTACAACAAGCAACTCCTTTTCCTAGTGCCATGTCAAAAACAACCCATCACTACTTTTATGTAACTTGTAGGTCTTTTCAGGAATAAAGGTCTCAGTAGTGGAGTTTGGCTCCATCAAATATTCCCTTTCACTCAAACAGCTGTTTTCATATTGACCTGTTTCATACTTGGGATAAATCTGGGCATTTTAAAGGGGAGGTAGCATCTGCTGAAGTCTTGTTTTGCTTTGAGCATATTATGAATTCAAATGTTGGGTTTACAGACCACAAAAAAAGGATCCTACTGCCTTCTTCAGACTTTGCAACAGGAAAATTTATCTCCGTGTAACATAATTTGATGTTTAGTGGAAGACAAAGAGGGAGAAAGATGATAGTCTCATGATTTTCCATGTAATTGCAATTTGGGGCTAGGGTAGCAGGAAGACAAGGAGGTTGTTATTTATTAAATTTTAATAAATAAAATTCCAGATAATATAGGTCTAACTTCTTGTCTCATTAATTTTGTTGCAGAACTAGACTAATAAGGTGAAATAACTTATGCCAATATAACACTTCATGTCATGGTGAGAGGGATGCATCCCATACAATACTGTCTGGAGAAACAGAGATAATTCTCCAAAAATAGCCAGGAGGAAAGCATCTTCTATGCTCATTTTCACTCTTCAGTGTATGTTGTTCATACATTAGTCTGTGCATTTTTCTGTTCAGTCTAGCCAATCAATATGTCTGAATCTCCCAATAAAACTTGTTTCTGCAGATAATCTACTAATTTAATAAGATGAAATGCATGCTACAAATTCCTCTCTTTTCTTTCTATACTCAGGGAGAAGAAAATGTAATAAATAACATCTGATCTGAATGAAAACTACTTACTTACAGTTTCTGCATGAAATAGAAGCTTGGAGAGAAACAAGGAAAAGAGTTCACTCTACCTACCTTAGATTGCTACTATTAGACCAGTGGACTTCTTAGCTACTCAAAGGTCTCTTGTGAGGGCAAAGCAAAAGCAAAACGAACAGGAATGTGACTCAGGTCCTGTGAATCATCATTTGAAAAAACCTAGAGAGGTCTGCTGACCCTCTAAGAGTCTCATTTCCTACCTTGAACTTAGACTTACTAGTCTAAAAGTTAGGCAGTGTGAATATCCCTGAATATTCTATCAGTTTCATATATCCAGCCTTCAAGCTGTAATCAATTTTTCTTTCCTTCATTCTATTTTTACTGCTCTGCTGAAATTACAGAAGCCCCAACCTGGAGTGCATCCAATAGCCATAGCTTCTGATGGATAATAAAAACTGACCCACAGCCAACAGAAAATGGAGTGATAGAGAGGAACCTTTTTTTATTTGGGCTTTCAGAATCCCATTTTCTTCTCCCTTTCAGGCCAGTGCAAATGGAGCTACACAAATATCCACTGCTTCGATCAATCACCTCTGTCATGGTACCTCATGTCTATGATCCCTCTTTCCACTTCATTTGGTAAAAATCTTCCCATATTTACTTTCAAAGCCTATCCTTGACGTTTCTTTATTCTTTTTTATGCATGAATAATCTATGAAGCTATTGATGCCCTGTGCTTACACACTTCCATTAATGCTGACCTTGACATCCAACATATTATTTTATTCCTTTCATGGGAGAAGATCCACAGGCCTATTCAGTATCTTTGCTTGGGGCATATGCACTATTTATCAACCTTTAAATCTCCTCCAAAGCTGTACCTATTCTGCATTTGAAGCCCACCAAGGATCTATTTTGCTGTGACTTATAATGGTTTCACCATCACATTTCTCTAGACACTCATTCTGAATGGGACACACAGAAATGTTTTCTTACAAGTAAAATGTCTTTTAAAAGGTCCTGGACCACAAGTTGGGCACATTTGACATGTTTTTCTTTTGTACAAAAGAAAAACATGTCAAATGTTCCTTCTTCATTGAAGGAGGCTATGGGAATTTGAAATAAAATATAAGAAACAAGATCTAATTTTGTATGGCCAGTCAAGAGCTTGCTGCCTAAAGTGGAGCATAGGGCAACCTTTATCTGTATTCTCCGAAGACTGTCGAAGAGGAAAACCCAGTTGGACTGGACACAATCCAAAAGTACTCTGAAGTCAACAGAAAGTCCCTCTTTGGCTTGTTTAAAAACAAACTTACACCCAGAGGGAGAGAAAGCTGATATTAGAATGCTTCACATGTCTTCATTCTGAATTAGCTGGGCTGGAGATGCAGAGAGGACAGACAAAACCCATTAAGTGTATTGAGGAAGATTCATGGTGTCTAGATTCTTTCTACCCATTATTATGCTGGCAGTTTCAAAAAAGTGTCAATTTTCTGTGCCAAAATATGGGACTAAAACCAGAAATCCTCTTTTGGATTCATGAGAAGGGAAACTATTTATTTGTGATTCATGATGAAAATATACCTTATATATGAGTGTAAAAGTAGCCAGTTTTGTGTTACATAGAAAATAGCCTTGTAAATATCTTTCACATTGACTTGCTCATAGTCCTTATGCTTTATATGCAGGATAAGCCCTGGGTTTGAAGTGTGTTTATTATTTAAAGGCTTGTTTTGATATATCAAGGTCTCTCCCATTCTTCCTAATGATCCTTTCCTTTGAAGGTTCACTACCTGATTGAAATGAGAATTTCCATCCACTGCATCAAACAAACAATGATCTCTCCTAAAAGGTTCTGTATTTAGTGGCACCGTGTGTGATGGGAGCAGAGAGGAGAGGGGAATTTTTTTTTCCAAATTCTTGGTCATCTTGTTAGGTGCAATAATGTAGAACCTACCATATTACAGATGGCAGAACCAATGTAACCTTGGTGTTTCTCTAATAAATATAATTCAAGCCCAGGTAGTAAATGAGCAGTATGCTAAAGACAGAATGAGAAGTCCAGAGGGGAAGGTAATGAACCCAGGTAATGTCAAATACCCTTATCTCAACTATCATTATAGTTCTTCATTACACAAACTTTGAACCACAAGAGACAAGAAAATAAAAATATAATGCCACATTTTTTTATCTTGGTATACTTGCAGATTAGTACCTTTCCAGTATTACCTCCTTTACCTATTACCCTGGAGGTGCTTTGGTTTTATTTTTGTTGTTACTAACATTACTTTGTGCATGCTAGCAAGGCATATGCAATAGGAATTCCTGATTAAAAAAATTTTGTTTTCTTATTGTCCTGGGAGTTCTCATATTCCAAAAGCAAACCTTGTAATAACTTTTATTTACATGGTAAATCACTGGGTACACACTGAACTCAATGCAGTTTGGTTTCTTTGCAGCAAGTAAGGGTATCTTCCATTCTTAATAAAATTTAGAGTCCTTACCTTTAAGTAGCTTACTGTTACTACAAGTCTGACTAATCTACTGGGGAGACAAATCATGGTCGGCATCTTGGCTGCTCTGGAACAATGTAGTTTTCCAGGGTTCAGCTAAACCTCCTTGAGAAGATGAATGCTATTGGGGTCAGTCTTATACTTTGTCTTAGGCTACAGCTACAAGGCATACCCAAAATTCACCACCTTCTTTCTAAAAAGGTGCTTTTCTTATCTTGTCTTCTGTCACTTAAAAGTATAGCAATATATAGGGGCAAATACTTTTTTTTTAATATGCATTCAGCACTGATGAGGCCCCAGATGGACCAGCATGTCCTCTTTTTGCACACGCACACACACACACCATCCATGACACAAGTGGAGAAACCTCAGGGGATCCAGCAGACAGCAACCCCAGCAATGGGGCAAGGAAAATATGATCCTTGGCAATAGGACAATATGACCAGAGAGGCTGGTGGCACTGAGCTTAGTCTGGCAAAGGGAAGGTTGATAGGTTTGCTTTAAATCCATTTCTATTTGAGGGGCGGTTACAAGGGTGATGAAACCAGGTGGTGTTGAGTAACACTGAGCCGTGTATCAAGGGGTCATGGCCAAACTGTAGCGGGCAAGCTTCAAAATGGACATTAGGAAAAAAATATCCCCATGAAAATTATTAATTATTGTCAGTGCAAGTGC
>WEIT01018888.1:110564-151719 GCA_013389985.1 Dryoscopus gambensis | reverse complement strand
AGTAATACCAAGGTTTAAAATCATAAATAACAGAGATCAAAAGAGCCCTCAGATCATCTCACCACCCTCCTGAATGTTCCCCAGAGTACCTTCCCCAAATTTGTTCAGTCCTGTTCCCTATGACTTTACTAATAGGGCTTTCAGCAGCTTCCTTCAGTAGACAGCTCCACGGTGTTATATTTCTGAAACTTGACAATGGCTATTATTGTGCCTAAAGGGGGAAAATTAGGATTTTGGCTTTTCAGTAATTTTCTCAACCATTACTAGAAACTCTAGCCCTAAATTTCAGTTGACCCTCTAGGTCACTGTTAATCAACCTTACGTATCATTTGAAACTCCAAGACATGCTCTTTGTCTTTCTAGCCTAGTGTTTTAAAGTCCAGGAGTGGTGGGGCGGGGGGAGGGAGAGGTTTGGTATAAATGTAGTAAGTACAGCACAGGGGAACATGATATGAGGATATAATATTCTTGACTATTACCAATGGTCACTGTTAAACACTCAAAAAGTTACCTGAGCTTAGAAGCCAGGGAATAAGGATCCAAGTGGCTTCTTGGGAATTAATAAAAAATCAAGTAGCAATATTCCAACAAAAACCAAATAGGTACGCACAAATGAAGCCAAAATCTGCACTCTCTTATTCCCTTTACAAGTTCTTTGGGCAGGAAATGTGCTTTTCCATCTAGCACAAAGATCTCATCTCCATTTAACTTTGCCGTGCAGTTGGGAATATGTACCTGCTATTAAGTTTGGACACGTTTCAGTTTTGTCTGACTAGAATTCACATAAAGATAGCATCTTTTCCCTCTGATTTTGCCACAGTACCATGCATTCTAGTGGGAAATCCTCTTTTGAGTTGTCCCGCAGATTCCCTTCCTCACTGGAAGAGCACCTCCTCTGGAGAGCTTTGTTCACTCCAAGCCTTCATACAGTTCACATGCATTCTCACAGCACATTTCAAGTGTGTCATATGGGTAATGTTTAGGAGCTGAGGATTTACCTCTGTTTAATTACTAGCCTATCGCATGACACAAGTTCATAAGCAGTGCTTGAAATGGCCATTGTTGCAACAGGGACAGAGTATGAAGACTATGTACCCTGTGCCCTTGCCTCCCTCACAGCCAAATTTTTTAAAGTATTCCCCCAGGGCCCTATGGACAGGCGTTCGCATCTCTTGAGTGGGGTTGGATTACGTGTCGAAAGATAATGTCATTTCTTCTGCAGAAGAAATATTTGTCCTGTGGCTGTATCTATAAAACAAGGAGCCTTCAGGGCTAATGTGGAGTAACTTCAAGGTGTGTTAAGAGCATTATTCATGGTTCTCATACCTTAGCCCTCAGCTTTGTAGTGACTGAGCACCCTGGTCTTGTCTTGTTTACACTACTGTAAATTTGACCAACTTTTTTGCATTTTCTGAATATATTTTATCAATGATCAGCACTGTGGCAGGAGTGAAGAAAAAAAGCTCTGTCATAGCCCTATCAAATATCTGAATCTGAAATATATTCCAAAGGCATGCCTCCAAGCCTCCAGTCCAATACCTGAGCAAAGACATGGACACCTGAAAATAATACGAGATTGGATGAGTGGTGCACATCTGGCCAGAGATTCAGGGGGTGATAATTTTCACTGGTGCATGAGTTTCAGCTCCTACCCCAGGCAACTGATCTCCTATCAGCTAACCATGAAAATTGGTCACATATGTCTTCTGAACTCTTCCACTTACGCGATTTGACAGGGTCCTGCACACAAACATCTCCCCTGACCCTTTTTAGCTTGTCTTGTGAATTTTTTATCCAAATAATAGAGGGTGACCAAACAATTTAGGGCAGTTTAGGGTAGGGTTGTGCAAAAAGGAGAAAAAGAAATGTAATATAATCATATTAAGAAAGGGGGAATTTTAACAAGAAGATGAGAGAAGAGATTTCTCTGTGAGCCTTAAGAAAACTTGAACTCAAAACCCATATGATGTTCAAACTGTAGGGAACAAACTTACCTTGGGCGTAGTTGTCATTCCTGTCTCCAATATGTAAAATTTTTCAGTATACCACAAAGGCAACCAAAACAGTGCAGATTGAACAGGCACTGTAGAGACCTTAGTCCTTCTGGGGAGGGCGTAAAACCAAACCAAGGCCAGGCCTGAGGTCAAGAGGAACTGAGAGTCAGTTTGAGCAACGTTAGCAGTGAAAGATGGACCAGATGATATTTAAAGGTCCCTTTGAACCCAAACCATTCTATGGTTATACGAAGATAGTACATATTTCTTTGATTTTTGACACTTGGCATTTTTCAGGACCAAAAGAAGTTCTATTTATTGTGTTTTCTGCAGAAGCCAAGAAAAACTGANGTGGCATCCTGGCTGGAGAAGGGCCGTGTGTTACTCCCACCAGCCTCAAGCCCCCAACCGTACCTACCACAGCCCATTTTTTCTTTTGACAGAAGAGGGTCATGTGCAGAAAAAGACCTCTGCCCACTCCTAAGAATGGGATCTATGTGATTAGAGAGTCTCTCTCCTGGTATAATAAATCATGCTTTCCTATGCTGTTCACTAATGCTGAATACTTCCAGTGTTCAATATTTCAAGTACTTCTGTTGGTCAAAGCCCATACTGATTTTCTGGAAGTAGTTTCATTCAAGTGCATTATACCTGTACAAAAACATGATTTATTTTAAATGTCAGGAGTAAATTACAGTTTTACAGATTTTGTAGAAGGTTTTTCTTCCCGACAAAATAGATTATTCTTCCCCTAGAATTACCAGGTTTCCTCAGGTCTTGGTTTTCCTTCTCTTTATTTAGAAAGTTACATGTATGAGTACACTAAATATTTATGAATATAATTTATGAGACCAGTTGCTTTTTCTTGCCAAAAGTAAGAATTTGACCTGTGTGTGGTCTGAAAAACTCTAACTATGACCAGACTGAACCCATGGAAGTGATGGCAACTTCACATTCAGTAGGGAAAAGGGCAAAAAATTCCATATATGACATAAAAAATATATCCTAAATAATAAGAAAACATACATCATCTCTAGGCTAACCAGGCTGTTAATTCAAATCAAAAGGCAATAAGGGAAGTTAAGAACAAGACATTCATCAGCAATATTACAAAGTACATAAAAAGTGTACTGTTTTCCTGGCTGAATTAATTTATTTTGCTTTGTTGTATTTGTTTATTGGTTTCCTTGTTGTCTTTAAACAAGCTGATTTGGACTTCCACCCAAAAATTAAAGAAGGTCTCTCCACTGAGTGTACGAGAAGCTGGATCAAGCCTCAAGACAAGATGCAACAAACCAACTTAACCCCCCAAAACTCTGCCAAAACAGACTCTCATTGTGTCAGGGAGCAAATCCTGCTTCCTCTGATGCTTGGCACAGCCCCTCAAATGTTGCCCAGGTTTCTGAAGAATGAGAAATGGTAAGATCTCTGTCATTGCAGATCATCTCAAATAGTGATTTTTCTTGATTAACATATCATCCCTCACAAGTTAAACCACCTTTTTTTATACGAAAATACAGCATGATCAGGAGCAAATCATTAGTATCTGTTCTTCACAATAGGAGAGGACATCTGATTAATGCTCCAAAAATTCCAAAAACAAAACTCTTAGATTTATCAGGCTAGAATTCCTCCAAGCCAATACTTTGACATGAGTGAAACTAAGAACTATAGGTATTTTTAAAACTAAGTGAAAAACAAAATAAAATGTTTGCATTTGAATTTCAAAATAACAGTTTCCTAAAGTTTACTGTGTTGAGTAGAGCTGAAGAGACAGTGACAGGGGTTGGGTTCTTTTGAAGCAACTGTTATCGTAGTCCCGCTGGACGTGGAATGGGAGAAATGCATTCTGGCATCGTGCAATCCTCCACTTCACATTAACTAACTTCGCTCCTCTCTTGAGTTAGGGAGTTCCTTCTTTCTTGCCTCCAGTGTACAGTTTACAATATAGTTCAAGTATTTATAACTAGGTTGCTTTTCATGTTCCCCTCGGTGCTTGTTTTATGAGATTTTGGAAAAGCAAAGCATGTCCTATAAATTGAAAGATTGAAATCCACTGGTACTTACCAAATATCAGTTTGAGGATTCAGAAACTTTACTAGACAGCAGAATTCTCTGCCACCACCTATTGTAGCCCTAATAAAGTGAACTTTTCTGTTTACATGGTGGTTAAAAAAAACTGCTGATCAGAGATCTTCAGCTAATCTTGTGTTCTGTAGAAATGCAAAGAATTTTCTGAATGAGGCATGTGTTTGAAGCTCACAAAGTAAAGAAAGAGGTCTCTGGGCATTGAGTACTTGTCCATATGAACAAGGAACACCTTCAGATCTGTCTGTGATACCGTATGGATCTGTGGCTACTGTAAATGGATAAACTTCACAGGCCATTACTTTTGTTTTTGTTAACCCACAGAATTAAACCCATGGGCATGTTCAGAAGGTTTATTTCAGTCTGATATTCCACTGACCCCCCATTCTGCCTACAGGAGTTCAAATATTTCCAGGGTGGATACATAATCAATTATTTTGTATGCAGTTTACTCTTAATGGAAATTCAATTAAACACAATCTTCTCAAGCACCATTCTTTACCAATATGTTTGTCTTCAGAGACATTTTGAGGAGAGGATCCTTAATGTATTTCATAAAGTGCTCATATACAATGCCTGATGCTATAAGCCAAAACCAGCTCCTTAATTAGTTCCAAAAGAGGGAAGCTAATGCAGCACCATCTACACTGGTTTTCAGATAAGGTACTTCCCACCTATTTTTTTATGGGTTGAGAAATGCCAGCTGAGCTGGCATTTATCAACCATCTATCATGACATCTGAATTTTTTCAGTCATTTAAGAGTGTTCAGAGTTGTTGTTTTAAACTAAATACTAACTTATTTTTAAATCTACCCCAACTCCAGTACAAGCTTTCACTTGTAGAAGACCTAGCAAGTCTATCAGCCCTGGGTAGTCCAAACTCTGCAAAGCAATTCTCTAGGAAAATACCTGAGAAACAATTTGAGGTTTTATTTGAAAAGGCTCAGCCAAAAATCAGAGAAGCTCCAACATAAGCAATTTTACATTTGCAATTATTTACATCTGATAACTCCCTTCCTTGGGTCAGTGTCAATTAAATTTTTTTCTTTGTTTGATTTTTATTAGACCATATACATTGGATCTGAGTCTGTAAAATATCATGAAGTTCATAGAGTACTGTCATCTCACATATTTGAAGTGATATTTCTGTCAGGTGTGCTATACTGTCATTCACATGCAGAAGTGATGGAGCAAAGGGGTTCTATGAAGCTTCATTGCCCTCTGGAATAACAAAGGCAAGAAAAAGGGAAGCAAAATTTTCCTGGGTGCTCAGAACATGAGCACTGCTTGTTGTATTGCCCCATCCCTGCTGCTCCTTCAGAGCCAGCTACACCAGGTACCTGGGGCAGGCAGGTCTTCCCAGCTGAGGCAGAGCAGTCTGTGCTAGTCCTCCAGACCACACTTATGCCTCCCCAGAAGTCAAAAAATGCCAACATCAACCCAAGCAGCAAAAGTATCTGGCAGAGATCTCTTGCACACAGGCAGAGCAGAACTGCAGGACCAGTGCCTTCGCCTCCTGAGCTCAATGTATCAGCCTTGAATCTGAAGGACACCCTGCAGTATGAGCAGAGAACACAGGCCATGTGTTTATGCCTGCTCAAACCCACCTGCACATCTGTTCTTTGCCCAGCTCAATCCAAAGCTTTAGGAGATCTCTCAGCTCTGAAACACTGGCAAAAGCCAAAAGCCACCCTCTGTACAGTTTTATATCATCTTTCACACAAAGATCTTAAACCAATTTGCTGGCATTAATTAAGCCTCATAAACTCCTGTGGGAGTTAAATGAATGTTGTTATACACACTTTATACTGGAGCTTACTTTAAGAGTTTTTCTAAGTGCTCATTCCTGCTGACCTATGCAAGAGCTACAGTCGGTATGAATATGCTGACATGCTGAAATGCTGCTTTGTGCAGGTAAGCCTCAGTTTAGTTTTCCACTAAAGTAACATATGGGAAAACATGCACTAACTATGCCCAGTGTGATTTAAATATGTTGCATACTCAAGGGCATACATGAAATAAGGCATATCAGCCAGACTGTTCCAGGCTTTGTAAGACAGCCAATGCACTTGCAAGTCAGGTAGTCTCTGGACAAAATTACAGCATTCATTTTCAATATCATGAAAACTGATCAATTCTGGTTTAGATTTTAGACACCAAGCACTGTTGGACTTTTTTTAGCCTTTTAACTGACAGTTGTATGAAAGGTACTTTGATTTTCCCAGTAGATCCCTCTAAAGCAGGCCATATACAGCCAGTTGAGCTGATGTTGTGCATTTTTATGAAGTTTATATAAGTTTAACCCCTGGATTAATATGCCTCTCTTCGGAGACTGGGCTGTTGGAGTCCTTTACTTATTCCTCTAAAACACAGGTGATATTTCTGGCATTGCTGCAAGACAGTCTGTCTACATTACTGAGCCTCCCATCCAGTCATGAAATGAAATGTTTTCTTTTTTCCTTGAACACCACAAGAATTGCTGAGGTTTCAGTTCTGAGTACAATGAAACTCATAATTTTGTCATTGGCTTTACTAGGATCAGGACTTCCCCGAGACCAAAGGTATTCCACTGACAGTCAGTGGACCCTTGGGCATAAATGGACCACTTCTAAGTCAGCATGTGAAAAGCCGGTCTGTCATGCATAGTTTTTAATTCTCTCCATGTACACCCTTGAAAACCATTACAGACCCATATTTTGAAAAACACTGAAAGCCATTTCCCTTAGCCACTGAGAAAGATAAGTTCAATAAAAAACTGAAGTCATGTCAGCACTGCTCAGTTTGGGTCTTTATTGAGGTCTCTTGACAACAATAAAGGCCTGTTTCTTATATATGTGTCCAAACTGTGGTCCAATCTGTGGGTGTCCCAACTTGATGGACACTTTGCCTCTATGTTTAACAGCACATATGTCACTTGTGTATTGAACAGCCCAATCTAGAGGACAGGACTGGGCTTCATAGCATCATCCTGGCCCTAATTTCCACTCTGCTTATGCTAAAGCTCCAGTCCCTTTCTTTTTCTGCATTTGCCTTCATCTTAAAATGTCACAAGCCCACTGCACAGCTGTTGGGTGCTTAGGGATTTTGTCAGTGCTAAGATATGCAGGAAACCGCCTGCAACAGACTTAATAAGGTTTGAGTGCAAACTTGCTAACTACCCAGGTTTTGCTTGATAAAGACAGTTTTGGGTTATTTTAGGCTTTCAGGAACTTGGCAATACCAGAACTGCAGGAGTAAGGCTGAAAAAAACTACTTAGAAATCTTAATAGGAGAGAGGAACCCACGGAGCCATTTGAAAAATGCTCCTGCCATGACAGCTAAGGCCCCAAATACCGCCATCTGCCTTTATTTTCCCTTTTCCCTTTGGTATGCTTCTTCTCCCAGATGTTTCTCATCATCTAAGGTAGCAGTTCAGGCATTTATGTAACTGATCCTAACGAGTGTGCTGCATGTGATTAGCATCAAGTCACCAAAGAACAAAGAAATGCAATTAATCCCTGTTTAAATAAAAAACAGATTAAATAAGATTAAACATATTAGCAAGGGGCAAACCTCAGATGGTTTGTAGACCAGAAATGGGCTGGAAAAGTGTTTGGGAGTGCCAGTATAACCCAGATCCTATCCAAAGTTTCTGATACTTCCATCCAAGAAAGCTGGAAAGCGCAAGGAAAACTCTCCTGTATGGTACTTTGCACTTCCTGTGCTCCAATACAGTTGGAAAAAAATCCCACTCTCACGGCGTTTTGACTTCTGGCAACAGCACCACTGATTGTGGTCGGAACAAGAAAATATTGAGGGTAGAGTTGCCCACTTACTTAGTAGGGTTTAGTTGAATGGACTTGTTACAGTTAAACAGACTTCAGGGTTGATTTAGTTGGTTGGTCTGTTTCGTTATAGGCTGAATTTGTTTCTAGGCTTTATGGCAGAAAAATGACCACTGCCCTGTTATCCCACTGGTATTCATGATGTTGCATGTGCCTCCAAATGAGCATTTTGAGCAACTCATCTTCACAAAAATAACTCCCATTTGCTGATGGGGGTTAGGTTGTAGGTATTCTGATTTCAACAACATTTTTGTCAACATCTGAAACAGAAACATTTTGACCAAGTCATGAAAGTGATTGCAAATAGTAGTGAAAGACTCTTCACTAGCAGCTTGCATATCTTGCCTGATTTGCCACCAGGAGTGGGCTTCAGCTCATCTCATCTCACTGCAGGATCTGCACCTCTATTTTTAAAGTGAGCCTGGAACCTAAGCTTTTAAGCAACATATCCTAAGAGTTCTTATTTCATCAGAACCAGTCTTCATTACCCTTGTTCACAAATTTCTACCATTTCTACATGTAGAACAGAATTACAGAATGAACTGTGTATCAGTCAGGAAAAAAATTATTCATTAAAAAAACTAATTTTAAAAGTCTTCCTGGGAAGATAGGACAGATAGGTGGATGACTGGACAGACTCCTAGGGAACTATATTTAGTATAATACCTCCCTGAAAGGAGCATCTTCTAAAGTTTTCTTTTACATCCAGTCCAAGGAAAGTATAAAATGGGGAACAAAAACACTGTCTCTGGAAAGAAAAAAAAATCACTCAGTATCAGAAACATGAACTATATTCAGAATTTTCCATGTAAGAATGGTCACTGCAGAGAACATATTTATAGAGAAATGACGAGCAGAGGCTGTTGGGGACTACAAGCATACCTGTGCATCACAATGTAGTTGTCTCCCACTTCCATGACTATTTTCATAGTCTTTAGTTTGAAGAAGTGAGATCAGAGACAGTCGGGGCCTCTCCTGTTGGACTGGTCCAGCTAACCTCTGGAAAGCAGCCACTCAGTACACATCATAAGTAGCTCTCAATCTGAACTGGAGCCACCATTAAGTCAAACTTACGGGGCCAGATTCTCGGCCAGCATAAAGTAAAGTAGCTCCACAGAAGGCAACTTATGGCAGCTAAGGTCTGATCGATGGTGTTACGTATGCTGGTAAAGCTTCAGCCATCGGGCAAGAATGATTTCTCACCTGTTTCCCAAACATTTATTATTCATGGCTGGATTTCAACTCCTTTGCTCACGGTGACTAGCACCCTCCTAGAGAAAGAGCCTTACTGAGTTCTCAGATATACATGGAATATTTAAAAAGGGCTCAAGAGGAAGGGAGCAAGATCTTCAGTGCTAAAAAATTAAATGCCTCAGAGGTCTCAAACCCTAGCCCTTTTACAAACTAAACAAAAATCCTTCTCTCGCTTTAAACCTACCCTCAGAAACTTTTAAAAATATGGTTTGTCAAACATTTTGGATTTTATTTCTAATGAAATTCTAATAAAAATGTGGAACAATAATTTATTTTGTAGTACTGCACTCAAAGAATGAGAATACTTAGTAGCTGTGTGCTCAAGATGAATTGCTGGGAAATGCTTTTAAAATCTGTCCTGTCTTTTACCTGTTTAAATTTATGCCACCTCAGATGTTAACAGCCCTTAGGTGGCTTCTTAATGCCAAATGTAAATACAAAAACAAGAAGAAAATGTTCCTCATGCATTCATACATATCTTTCCTGGCAAAAGGCCACTTCTGTCACTCAGAGCTCAGACAGTTCTTCTTTTAATTTGGCATCAATTCCATAGCTGCTGTTAATAGCATTATTTGCGTTGGATGTAAGCCAGACAACACACTTTTCTAACCAATTTGTCCAATAAAATGGATTATTTTGTTAGCTAATCTGTCACTTCTTGAAAAGAGAAATCTTTAATACCATTTTTACAAATATTCTTGGTTTATGTCTTCTGCTTTCCCATTGCCCTGTATCAATACCAAAGCTTCTAAAAGAGCTAATTAAGTTTTGATAAATTCACAGAAAAATAACTGTTCAGCCTTGATCAGAATCTTCATTTTGACACCTTTTTTCCACCCCCCCAAAGATTAAAAATAGTGATTCTTTCAACTCTGGGATGATAACTTTTCTTGTCTTCCTCCTACAGTCCTTTGCCCACACAGCATACTAGCTTTTTCTGGGTAGAAATGGAAGAAGGGACAGTAAAATTAACAAAGCCAGCTTCTCTACAGTCATGCATTCTGCTCTGCCATAACTCCAGCTCTCTGGCTTCATCCTCACCACTGTTCTTCCCTCTCCCTTTCCCTTTCCCTTTCCCTTTCCCTTTCCCTTTCCCTTTCCCTTTCCCTTTCCCTTTCCCTTTCCCCCTCTTCTTTTCCGACTATGGAGCGGTGCCATCAGCTCACCCCTCGTTACCCTCATTAAAGCCTGAGCAAATGGCTGGCTCCAAACAAGGCACACGTGGCTGAGCAGCCCATACATGTGTAGGTGTGGTGAACTGGAACATTAAACAAGACTAAATGTTTGAACACACCCTAGAGATTTTCTTCGCTGAACTATTTTTCCATCTTTGCTCATCTATCAGTTTTCTGAGGTTTAAGAGCTCACGTCTGAGACTGTGACTGCTCTGTCTAAAGATGTTAAAAATGGCCAGCGGGTTCAGCATCTACTGCAGATGGCCTGGCAGATGAGCAGATGAACACGCTGGGGTACCACCTTCTCTTAAAGAGGAGCTGGAGAACACAGGGAAGAGGACAAAACATGAAAATCTTCATTATCTTCATAATAAAAATGGTCATACACAAAAAACAGATCAATAAAATATGTTAAATTTTAAGAAAAATCCTGAAATGATTAAAAAAAACCAAAAACAACCACATGGAAAAAAGTCCCACACATTACCTAAGAATTCATTGTCTCCTGTGCTGGACTGCAAAGAAACAGAGACAGATATTGCGTGAAAAACACTGCATGTTCACTGACAGTCTGGTTTTACCTTTAATATAGCTTAAATCAGAAGCAGAGTAAACAGGACTGTAAGGAGGCATTGAACATAAACTGTGTAACTCTGTTTGGTCCGAGAAACTACACCTCCAGCAAGGCAAGCATAAGTACCTACTGCCTCCTTCCCATACAGATCCAGGTGGTTAAGTGCCTGTCTGCAGTGTATTTGGGTCTGGAATATCTTCTAAGTGGAAAGTAGGCACCTTGATGGAGCTTATGTTAACGAATTTTATTTTCTTTAACTGTATGCCAGCACACCGGTTTGGCCAGCATTCCCTGCTCCGGGGTGAGCCCACAGCCCAGGGCAATGTGACAGCGGCTCAGCCATGTGCCGCTGGCAGGGCAGCAGCCTGCCTGGCCTCTGTCCTTGGGCACACAGAGGAACTGTCAGCAGCTGCCTCTGGGCAGGAAGGACTATGCAGGAGGCAAAGGTACCAACTCAGAGACCTATTGTGCTTTAACAGTGCCCAGAGCAGCTGTGGCACAATGACAGCAACACCAAGCCCTACTCCAGAGCAGCCAAGTCAGCATCATGCCATGCCCACCTGATGTCCCCCCAAAAACCTCTCTGCTGGAGAACTGCTCCTCCTTTGGAACTGCAAGAATCCCTCAGGGCAGGCTATTCAACTTGGCCTGATGAATATTTAAACCAAAGGCTATTTCCTCTCATGCTTAGGAGTATAAACATGGACAATTTATATCTGACATCTCTTAACTCAGGGAACGGCTTTATATACACATGTGTTTGGTGTCTTCTGGTTTCTTTCTCAACCAAACCCTTTAGAAAGTGTACACACACTTCATAATGATGAGAGCAACATTTTCCTACTGCTGAGTACTGGAGAAGTGCTTGGCATAGCGTTTATTCCAACTTGAGTGTCTGCATTCAAATCCCCTATGCACAGCGAGGCTGAAGTCTGGACTTCATACTTGCTGCTCCTGATGAAATGTGCCTGCAGTCCAAAGGAGAAGGCTGTTCATGAGCGCCGAGTCCTTGCACCTGGCCTCCTGCACTGCCAACGCCATCCCAGCACAGGTCTCCAGCCTGACTGGAAGAGATCCTCTGCGCTCTGCATTCCTTGGAAAGCATTCTCTGTTTAACAAAACCCAAACACTTTATTAAAGAAGCTCAAATGGAGGCTCTGCATTTTTTTAATGCAAAACATTAGTCATTTGTGGTCAAACAGCGCAATCCTTACAGCACACAGCATTGTGAGACATCCCAGAGGTAACGCTCTGTGTTATCCATGAGGAACTCCATGCTCCCAGGCTGCGCTATGCATGGCTTTGGTCACCGGTCCATTTCCAAACAGGCTGGGGTTTACTTCACCATTCCCCATGAACCTTCTCACTAGAAAACATATTTACCTGATGACTTGAGATAACAACTGACAGAGCTTCTTTTAAAGCTTTCAGGGCGACTTCCGTTTCTGAAAAATATGCAGATATATAATAAAATAAAAAACATCAGTGAGCAATTTATTAGAATTGGAGGCTCAGCTGTTTTCTGACCTGTAAGTAGACTACAGAAGCCATTCCTTTGAAAATCCTCAAGTTTTCTACACAATGTTCCACTTTGTGCACATTTCTGTGCATAAACTGCAGACACCTTGAATGCCCCAGAAAGGACAAAATAGCAGCAAGAAGGAGAACCCAAAATCTTTGCATACACAGATAGGCATTGTAACTAGATTTGTCCAGAAACATCCCAAAGCAGGAACCAAGTTTCCAAAATGCCTAGTAGTCAGCTTTAAACGTGGAAAAGTATCTCTCAAGACAAGCCATCTCACACTACCTATTTACAGGATAGGCATAGGGCCAGCTGTAGTGGGGGAAGGCAGAAATAAGTAACCTGAAGAAACCCTCCAGCCTGAGTAACCTACCCAAGAAAAAGAGATGCATTCCTTGTAAGGAATGGTCCTGGAGCTTGTGTCACTTCACACAAGCTGCAAGTAACCAAACACGCTAGGGAACTACAACACAAAACTCAAATTGCAGCCAGTGGGAGGATTTTTAGGGTATCTGTTTTGCTGAGTGGCTTCTAATGGGTTTTGAGGGCCTAAGAGATTGTGTCTGTCCTGAGCCTGACAACAGGCTTGTGGACAAGGGGCTGCAAACCTCAACAGGATCAAGAGCCTGACAGCAGCCCAGACTATCACTGTCATTAAAAAAAAGCTTAGGAGGCACTGCTGGTGGTAACAAACCCACATAAATTTTTAAATTAATGCCTTGGAAACAGGCATGTCCTTCCTGATCAGAGAATTCTCAAGGATACAAGAATACAAAGTTCTAGTTGTTTTATCCAATCCCAGAAGTCCATATCTGTCACAACAATATCTCAGCACTGAAGTGGGATTGACTCTAATTGGTGTACTAGCACTTTTTCTCAAGCCTGAAAATCAAACACTGATGCTGCATGATAACAAGCATCAGCTCTGCCATCTTCACCCTGCCGGCTGCTCCCTCAGTTTTGCTATTTTATCTGCACTGACCAAGACCCCACAGCAAGGCTCCTGGGCACCACTTCCCACCTCAGCCCTGCTAAGCACCATCCTCACTCCATCCAGGACCTGCCCACAGTCACTGCTGGCTGCACCCTGACAGATCAGCTCGGAGGTGCCCTGGCAGCCTTGCTTTAAGACTTATTTCTGCCCTCTTCCTCACAGCTGCTTCCCAGATGCTGGAACCTTAACCCCTTCCCTGCCTTGCAGAGCTTTAAGCCCTCATAGTGAAGGAGGAATGTCTATCTGTGCTATGTGTTTATAAAACTCCTTTGGGGTTTTATCAACCCACAGGCCCAGTTCTACACTCCCTATATTTTTCATGTACCCAAATGAGGGTATGGAACAGCCCGATTCATACAAATCCGATACCTGGGGGAGGAATATGGTGTAAACTATACCCTTCTGAATATAACACTCAACAGAAATATATTCCAAGAGAAACTTTCAGAGCTTCTCAGGCAACTTTAGCTGTATCAAGTAATGCCACACCCAAGGGTGAACACTGCTGGTGCAGGATTTGTCTTGAATTTAGGAAAAGCCTTAAAAATCACCCCTAAATAGGCAGAGGTTTATACACTACATGTAGGCATGACTGTGTGTGTCAGACACACAGATTAATCCATCTCACTCTCTGAAGACTGCTGCGGTCAGCCCCAGCATCCTGCCTTATGCAATGGTTCCTGCAATCCTGACGTTTATACTTAGAAGCACGAAGTGCTGCAAGCAGAACTAAATGGAAATGCTCCAGGTTCTGAGTCTCTCTCCAACCTTTGAGACCACTAAGATAAAGTTAAAATAAATTTAAAAATAAAATAAAACAAAATAAAAATAAAATAAAATAAAGTAATAGAAAATAAATTTCAGGTGAACATTCCACAACTAAGTTCAAGAGAAAAGCACACATGGCAAGATGTTCCAGCTTGGAGGTCACTATCCTCACATAATACTACATACCTTTAGCATTAAGTATTTCTAATTTATTATCATTTGCACGTATCTGGGCAAACTGACAACTGTGGCAGGGTTGGGTTTGGATTACAGGCTAATAAAATCTGTAGTGAAACCTGTAAACCAAACACATGAAGTCAGATGGGGGCATTAGTTAATGTGTGTCACTGATGTGTTAGCTCCAGCCCCGCACTGGCCATGCTGTGAAGGTGTTGGGATGAAGCAGCCGAGGTCTGGCAAGCCACTTTCCAGTGAGTTTCCTGAGAGACGTTTACAGACACACGTATGTAGCGCTGCACTGAGGGGATGTGTCAGCAAGCCACAGCAGTGGAACAGACTTCCAACCTTCACACTCTCTCTCTGAGGACACACCTCCTTCTGCCTTAGGATCTTGGCTTTCACTTGGCTGTGGAGGGGCCCAACAGTTTTGCTTCTCTGATGCTGTGCCCTGGCTTCAGCATTTTTGCATTTTGTTGCTCTTCCAGTGAATTCCAAAAAAAACCCTGAGTTGCACTTGGCAGTCCTGCATTGGGCAGGTGTTCATAGTGAGAAAATTGTTTTCCGAAGCAAGCCAAACTCTAAATTTTGACATGGGATACAGTTTTGCAAATCTGGACTAGAAAAGACTAAGCACATACCTGAACCATCAGTATCATATGTTGCTTTGACCTAAAACAGTCAGAAGTCCATCCTCTCTCTGCATGGGCAACAGAATTTTTATGAAACACCCTGACACCTCTTGGTTTCTAAACTTAGGTGTTTTTCATGCTAGCTACCTCCTGCCAGCAGTCATTAAAAGTCCTTGCCCAGTCCGTGGTTGTCCACAGCACTGCCTAAGCCACTCTGCTCATGTGTTGGCACTTGTGACAGCTCAGCACCACTCAACTGGGACCAGCCATGTAGAAGCGGCACTTTCATCTTGTTGTCTGTTCACAGGGAAGAAACTTACCCCCACTCCCTCTTCCTAGATGACCACAATGGAAAGAAAAATAGGAAAAGGAAGGAAGGAAGAAAGGAAGAAAGGAAGAAAGGAAGAAAGGAAGAACCCTTAAACTTTATTTTAATGAGTTTTCACAAATGTGTCTCAAAAGGTTGATTTCTACCTTCCTTCCAAGCCTCCTCTCCTTCCTTCCTTCCTTCCTTCCTTCCCTGCCTGCCTTCACTTAGCTTTTATTCTTTCATTTTGCCACTCCACCTCTCTTCCCTTCATAATTTTTTCCTCCCCTGTCTTGTCTTGAAAACCAGCAGAAGAGGATATGCAAGAGATAAAAAAATACAGAGGAGAGGTACAACTTTACCAAATTTTAGGAAAGGCGGGTGCAAATCCCAAACTGCTTTGTTACTATTTTTGAAAACTGACATTTAAAAAAATAATAATGAAGGTCTTTTCAGTTTTAAATAATCTGTACCTATTTTATTTATTTTCTACATCTGTAGAAAATCGGCTCTTTTGGTAGATGATTAGTTCAAACTCAGACTCTAAGAAGCTTAAACAGCATCTCCTCCTACAAAGGTTTAAAGACAATAGATCTGGATAAGTCATGACGCTAACAAATTGTCTGCAATTTACTTAGCAAAGATTTTTGTTTAGTGGTTTGATAATTTTTAAGGACTCTGGTACAAGATTGACCTGATTTGTGGGCAAATCAGACAGTTTTGTCTCTGGGCACCAGAGTAATACTTTCAACTTGAGAAGCTAAATAAAACAGTTTAAAACAGAATAAAACAGTTCATGAAGTTCACTTTATGTATGCAGGGTGAGGGTGGCATTGGATATTTCACCCATATGGGCAAAAAAGAACTAGCTCAGTTCTGTATAGATATGAAAAAATTTCCATACTAATTTTTAATACTTAAAAGTTGACTCTTATTCTGAAACTTGCTAAAGAAGATATTAAAGAAAAAGAAAAAAAAAAGAGAAAAAAATTTTAAAAAGGAAAAAAAAAAGCTCTTTTTTTCCTAGTTGTTTTAGAAGGAAACTTCATGTATCTTGACTTTCCCATGGAATTGGTTTGAGGTTTTACAGACAGCAGTGTGAGCACACAGCCAAGCTCTCCAAGCTTTGCTCAGCTTCTCATGGGCAAAATATCATGAGTTGCCCCAGAAGAGCAGAAGATGGTGCAGTAAATGTTGCTCTTCTCTCAACCCCAGAAAGCATAAAAGGTCACCCAAGTAAAGACCACCAAATTTTTTTGGCCGTGTTGTGCCTTAGCCACATGGGTTTTCAGGGTTAAACAAGGCATGGAAAGGGAAATTTGCAAGTATTTTGTTCACCATTTTAGTAGCTGGCTGAGGCCTATTGGCTGTTCAAGGCAGAAATACAATAACCTAGAAACTGTGGGACTGTGAGGAAGAAAAGCCTTCCTGGCACATAGTGAGCAAAAGTGAGAGACAGAGAGGATGAACTGCAAGGGGAAAAATATACCATGAAGAGGCATGACCAAAAATATTAATGAGTCAGGACATAAAGTAACTAGCTTTCATTTAAACCCATGGTTTAAGAAAGAGGCTATGATCTGCTGAAGATGTCATCTTTTCAGTGGAAAGGTAAAAACAGAATCAGGATTATTTACTCTCACCAAACATTTGCTGGCCCTTTTTTACATACATTCTGGCCTCAGGGATCTTTATCCAGGCATGCTGGTCAAACTCCGGTTTATGTCTCCATATGCTACTTTCCTATCATACGCCACTTTCCTGTAATTCATCCCACCATTTCACTTAAAGCACTTGATCCTAAAAATATTGTTGTGTAGCCACTGTGGCAGCACACAACCTCCAATCAGTATCAAATGATAAGCAATAAACCTGCTGTACACTCTGGGCCTGAACGTATCTCTCTCAGTAGGGACCCATCCAGACAGCTACATGCATACAGATTATTTTAGATTATCAAAGGTGCCATCTCAAGCATAATACCCCCTGTGCATGCATATACACTTATTCATTTACACATAGATATATAGCAAGATGCCATGAAAGCCCAGCATAAAAAAAGCTACCCAGTTCCTGCCATCGCAGCCTTGATCAAAGCAAGACTACAGCTGGGGATGGGGACAAAGTGTAAAAGAAGATACTGGGAGCAAAGACACCTCACTTTGCTTTGCATAGGGCTGAAGCTGAAATGGCCTTGAGTAGTTATTACCCTATAGTTCAAGTTGATTTGTTCTGCCTGTGAGTTTTGATTTGGAAATACAGCAAGCCTGAGGAAAAGGATATGAAATGACCTGTAGTTGGGACTTATATTTTTCCTTCCCCAGTGGATGTCCCTGCATACCTGCTTGCGGTGTAATAGTGCAATAAATTGAGTGCATATCTATATCCACAAAGGGTCAAACTCTGCTCAGAATAACACCCGTGTAAATCCTCAGTAACTCCACTGGCCTCACCGGAGTTATTTGGCACAGATTTACACTTAGGTAACTGAGAGCTGGTTTTAAGCTACAGTATGAAAAGGGTTTCACCTTCAGGGTAAAAAAATGCTACTAATGTCAGTTGCTTTTACCTTTAAAATAACCAGAAGGAATTTCACCTGGATGGGATCCATCCACAATCCATGACATTTCCATGAACCTTTTCCCCTTATTTCTGGTGTGCCTGCATACGTGTCAAATTTTAATTCACTGTGCATCCATGCCTTTTGTTTTGGAAGGACTATTGTGCCTTAGATCAATCACCAGGAAAAGGTGTCTATATTGATAACACATTTGCCTCTGAGATGCTACAGGATGTTCCAAGCCAGATTTCCTTTGAAGCCAGGCACCACTTTTATTATCAAAGCATGAAAAATAGCTCTCATTCATGACATCAAAATGCAGCCAGCACACAATGCTGAGGGCTAAAATGAGACTCCAGTTACATCATGTAAGCCCGGAGGAGTTGTGGGCACTTTTGCTCCCAGTGCTGGGATGCAACTGTCCTGCCTCAGGACAGGTCCCGTGCCCCTGGGGCTGCCCTGCTGCCAAGAGGCAGCGCACGACCCGCAGCTGTGTCACCCTTCGGGCACAGGGCAGGCAGCCATGCTCTGACCCAGGGACACAGAGCTAAGGAGAGTGTAAGGATCGAAAAATACAGGCTGTCAATTGTGACCTTTTGCATTCATCGATCCCAAATTGAGCTGAATTCCTTTGAAATATCTGAGCCATCACTGATGATGTCAGAAGGGTTCTGGCTCTAGGGGTTCAAGGACTAATTTTCCTGAGGTCCCCCCACCTCATTCTGGCTCTGTGCTGGAGGTACAGAGGGAATGATTTCACACTCCTTCCTGCCAAACAGCTAAATTTCGTTAAGATACAACAGAAAGGTATGTGAGTTTGTTTTGTAACCCTATTAGAGCTTACAGAGCAGTTAGTTAGAAATACAAACTTTGTTCTTTGAATAACCTCAGCTTGAACTGAGTCCTGGAAGGACTATCTTTGAGTTAAGGTAATACAAAGCAATAAAGCTTCCTGAGAACAGAAGACTGCCAAAGTTTAAGTGGTATATTTTATGATCTGGATTATTGTCCATTGGGGAACTCAGATGAAAACACAGACTCATTTCATTTAGGTCTCTAGTTGTGATTTGAACCATGATCCAAATTTCCAATAAAAATACTCAAAGAGCAAAGCTAGTGCTTTATCCGCTGCATACCAAGACTTGCTGGCCCTTTCCTGAAAAATCACAGTAATCCAAGGTCAAATAATACATGTGCAATGACTTGAATACTCCACAGAATTTCAACTTCCATCATTTCTTCTCTTTCAGTAGTGCAAACCATATACAAAATTATGAACAGTGGGGTACATCAGATGTGATAGGGACAATTATGCAAATAGTCTACAACAATATGAACAAGAAGAAAAACATCTCTATAGAAAGGCAGCATTTCTGCAAATGATTTTGTGCAATAAATCTTCACTATTTCTTGGGCTCATCCCGAGAAGCAGTTGGTACCATGACCATATTCCATTCTGTCAGACGAGGCACAAAAGTACAAGTGCAAAGATATGTACCAAGCATATCTGTGTCTGCATCTCGGGAAGATAGCCATATAAACAAGTGATCAAAAATATGTTTATTGTTTTCTCCTCAAAGGAATGAGATTCAAATGATTTCTGTGAGCAGCATGGGAACAAAAAAAAAAAATCTCTAAATAAATCTCTAAATAAAATTGACTACCACCAGCTACATTCTCTCATGCAAGATGACAAATGGTCTGACTTTTCTGAAAGGTCATTAGTCAAACTCAATTTTAAAATATTCAATTCAGGGAAAAAAATCTCTAGATGAAAGCCAAAGTTCTACAGAGCACTAAAGAAAAAAAGAAAACTCTATCATGTTTTTTCTCACTCATCCCTATTAAAAAACCTAAACTGTAGGCTGTTTTCAAGTCAAGAGAAGACAAATAACTATTTTTTCCTCTGACAAGTCAAATGAATCTAGGTCTGTCTTTACACTTAGCCCACACAGAAATGCAGCAGAACACATACATTGTTCTAAAGAAGAATCAGAGGTATCTTGAAATACAGAAATACTCGGAAATACAGTGCAGGAAATCCACAGAACAGGGAAGCAGAAGTTCCTTGTCTCAACACAGCATCTTACAATGCAAGAGGGAGAAGAACTGGCTCTCCCATAAATTTGTTTTCATTTCTACCAATGTTAGTGACTTGAATGCGTGTCAGCTTACAGGTCCTGCACTGCTTTTATGGACACTCTCCAGTAGTGGCAATGAGTAAATAATGTTTCGCTCATACACTGAGAAAGCAAAATGTTTCAAAAATGTTCTCATTCCATTTCAGGCAGAAGATAACTCCA
This sequence comes from Dryoscopus gambensis, assembly GCA_013389985.1. Classification (NCBI taxonomy): domain Eukaryota; kingdom Metazoa; phylum Chordata; class Aves; order Passeriformes; family Malaconotidae; genus Dryoscopus; species Dryoscopus gambensis. The sequence continues at coordinate 131,544 of WEIT01018888.1, read as the reverse complement.
TCTCTTCTCCCTCTTTGCATGCTTGCAAGTAATGTCGTGTTGGAATACTGATCCAGGCACCCTCCCAGGATCACAATATCTCAGATTCAGTGTCCTACTTGAGGACGCCCTCAGTGATTTGTATGAAGTGGAATTGCCTGCACAGGAGAAACCAGGAAATACTCTTCCCCCAGTGTTTGAGCTGTGGGATCTCACACCTCTCTAAAGTGCCAAAAAAGCCCTCTGGATTACTGAGTGCTCTGGATTTCCCTCCCTTTCATGTTCTGCCCTGTCTCTCTGTGACAGTTGTGCCAAAACAGATACATATTTGCAAATCATCACTGTGTGTCCCAAAATACACTCTACTTTGTCAAAAAAATGCAAGATTTCCTGTGTCCGAGATTTGTTACCCTACAGTTACTGTTTTGTTTTCCTGCCGTGACTGGAAAACTGGCCCCTGAGAAACAGTGATAAATACACAGTAAAAAAAAAAAAATACTATGCTAGTAAAAGTTTTAACCAAACATAATTTGTGCATCTATGTTAAACTCATTGAATCTACAGCCCACAGAGCAAATGTCCTGAGATCTACATCAACAATTGGTTTGATATAAAAAAATGAGGCAGAATTTTACTCAGCAATATCAGAATTCTCACCGCATTTTTCCTAAAAGTGTCTGTAATCTATTCTTCAGCTAATACTCCTGACCACATGCATAGCTCCAACACACTGGGAACATAAAAGGGCCTTAAGCCTGAGCATTTGGATTGCCCCTCATCTTTGAAACATGCTCACTACTGCACCTGGATTAATAGGAATTAAATTAGCCCATTCTACCAAAACCCAAACAAGATTATTTTGCATAGGACATAGGAGTCATGAAGCGAAAGAACCCACTTGCATATTTTGAATATGAGCTGCATTATCTCAGTGTGACTCCTTTTCGTCAAGATTTTTGGCCACTGGTTCTGTATGAATACAGAAACTCACTATTCATAATTTGTATTATTCTCCCATCTCTGTTACTTAAGTAAGGAGGCAAAGCCATGCTATGCGGCCAATCACAAGTAATAAATAAAGAAGAGTTAATGAGCAAACCTCTTGTCTAAAAATTACTGATCCAAATTATATGGCAAAAACTTTCAAATATTGACTACGGCCATGGCTAATAGGACTGGTTGGTTCATGGAGGATTCTTTCAAGCTGCACAAGTTTTATTAATACATGTATGACTAACAATTTCTCTATAAAAATATATTAAAACTGTCAGATTTATAAAAGTCAGACAAATCCTCCATTTTTCTGTTCCCAAACTCTCTAAATCCCTTTGCGGAAGATCCCAGACCTCAGCTGCATTCCTCAAGGATTTACAGGGCACCAGAGGAACAGCAATCTGCTCCAAATGAATATGTGCATTCAAAAGTATATGGAGGCTTTTCCAGCTTTTCACGTACTTCACTCAGATTAATCTTCCTGAAGGCACTGGATGTATTTGCAAGGGAAATTTTAATCGCTGTTCCACTCTGCCCCTTTACAGCACATCCATTGTGTCTTGTTGATGGGAATAACTGCCATGCAACTAGAGGTGAAAGGAAGAGCGGCTGGAACATTGGAGGGAACCCACAAAACCAGGGAAAAACCCCCACACACACTTAACAAGATTTACTCCTCTTGCAGTAATGTGAGCTAGGACTGTGGATCAGATTCTGATCTCAGTTACTGTGGTCTTAATCTGAACAACAAGCACTGATTTCGGCAGACCCTCCCTGGATTTAAGGCCCAACCCAAAGATGGCCACTAATTTGTGCTGACTGTGTAACAGATTCCAGCATAAGAATTTATCCTAGGAAAAGTTAACAATGCTTTTATCAACACTGCATTAGGAAATGCTTTGTACTAAGTTGTATAATGCGTAACAAGGTTTGCTTATTTTCTCTTTTCTGCTTGTTTGATCCATGTTTATGTCCTTCTCCAATTCTAATTATAAATACAGATAAGTAAATTTTATTGACCCTGTCTGCCATGTTCGCTTCATTTGCTGTATATTTGTAAGATATAAACAGAAAGAAAAATGCTACACAAAAAGCGAGAAAAAATGCTACAACACAAATGCATCATTACAGAATCAACACTGGACAAAAATTGTTTTTCCTTCTTCTTTCCATTCCACTCTGTGTTTTATCTGGGGTAAGTTATTCTTCATATTGCATGCCATGTGTTTTTTTATTTTCTGGTCGGAATGAAAATGTCTTCAGACGTGGATGCTGAGGAAAAAAAAATACGGTTAATATGTTGTCAAGATTTGCCATGCTAAGTAAAAATGACAGTGTTACTGTACGCAAATTTTTAGTTGCATATTTACATAGATACTAGGATAAGCTGGATCCACCTGTTTTCCTAACATCTCAGTATGAATTAGATTAGCAGGATATGATTTATTTGGGTCAATCGGAAAAGATCTTTCCAGTTGTCCTGGAGATCTGAAAAAATAAAAAGGCCACTGCTATATTTTGCACCGCAGATTCTGAAGAAATCTCTGCACTTTTCTGAAACAATGCTTTAAAAAGGAAAAGGCTGCAAGAATCCTTCTTTCTCTTCCCTCTTCTGCCTCTCTAGGTAGAGGTCTTGTGAGTTGTCTCCAGTAGCATTTACAGCCATAAGAAAAGATGATCAAATATTTTTCTTGAGGAAAATTTTGACAAGCACAAAGAAAAAAGAACATAGGTCAGGTTTTTCCTTTAAAAAAAATAAGGAAATAAATCATAATAATAAAAAAAAATCCCAAACAAACAATAAAATGCAGCGGCTGTTTCCTTTCAAAAAATTTTTTGTTTCTCACACAAATGTTTTGGCTTGACTGAGTTTTTCTTCTCTTTCTTGACAAAAATGTTGAAACCTTCCCAGAAGAAGGGGGTTTTCAGAGATGATGTCAAAACCAAGTTTCCTGGTGAAAACCAGTTGTATAAAAATGTCAGTGAGGCTGTAGGCAGAGCGAGTGGGGAGGAAGAGGGACAAAGCCAGCAATAGTGGGTGCTTGTGTTTTTCTGGAAGGGCAGAAAAGCAGTGCAGGACATGGCAGGGGCTGTGCTGTGCAGGCCATTGCACGCACTGACTGCACATCAGCTGCTCCAGCTGTGCTCTCCCCGCGCCTCCCGCTGCCCCTGCAAACAGTGGGATTTCAGCCTCAGAGGAATCTTTCGAGGAGGACTGGCTGTGAGCTCTTGCCTTGTCTAGCAGCCTTGGCAAGAGGTTTGCAAAATCTTAAGGTGGATTTTGGAGCAATCCATCATGGACTACTAGCAGAAGAGCACTAGATGCGAGCACAGGAAAACTGTCATGCTGGTGCTAGAGGAAGATCAGTGTGGAAGATACAGTGAACACAGCACCAGTGATGTACATGAATATACAGACCAGGAATCACAGAGTGAGGAGATATGGGGAGGGCAGAGCTGCTTCCACATTGTTTGGCCACACCATACACCCTGCATTAGGTGATATTCGAGGTGGGGCAGGGAGGAGAAGAGCTCACTCCTTCAGTTCCTTCATATGCCAGAGCTCAGACACATAAGTACGGCAAACATTATGCTTCTGAATGATCAAATAAATAAATAAATAGAAAATTTCTTGCATGGTTTGGCCAGGCAGAGATTGGACTCCCCCCAGCCAAAACAGACCTCCCTCTATCCCCAAAATATCTGGAAAATTAAGCACTTTTAAAGCCCCACATACTGAGTATACCTTTCTTATGTTACAGGCTGCTGCCTTTTTCCACCCAACACATGGTAAGGATTATATTTAAATAAAGATTTAACACTCATAAATGGTTTCTTTTAATATTGCTGTAAAGTAATAGATCTTTTATGGGCAAATTTAAATGTCATTCCCCAATGTACAGCTGCGCCAAACAGTATGGTACCGTTTTATGCAGCCATAACCAAGGAGGCACGTTGACCAGCAGTGCCTGTGGACAGAGTGTGGATTTTATTAGCCAATAGGAGCCGATGACCCATGAGCAGAGTCAGTTTTTGCGTCTTGTAAAGTCAGCCATTGTAAAAGTACCACCGCATGTGGACAGTGAGCAGCTTCCAGCCCAGAGCAGCCGAGCACAGCCTCCTGTCTTGGATAGCAGCAGATCCTTTTCAGCTTGTAAAGGTTTTGCTTCACCTCTCCTGGCAGGTGTGCGGCTGTGCTGGCTTTGCACACACTACTGAAGAGCTGGTGTCAAACCCTCTGTTTTCTGATCACCACCTCTCTGAGCGTCTGCCTGGTTGAGCCAGCATCAGATTCTTTGTGGTCTCAGGCAGAGAGTCAGATTTTTCCCTCCCAATTCCGCACAGGAGGGCTCGCAGTGCTGCTTAATGCAACCTTCAGCAGCTGGCGTGTGCAACTGAACACAAGGCTGTTTCAGATTAAAACTAAGAGTTGAGTTCCCAGTGCAAAGTATGACATGGCACAGATATTCACAGCTCTTTCCAGCCTCACAAGATGAAGCATTTGGTGACTTCAGAACTCAGTGGACTTTTTTCCAGAATTTTTTGCTGGAATGGATGATAACTGCCCAGTTTAAAAACATTCTTGACTTTTATAAAAAGGAAGGATTATTTTGCTGCCTCATTTTTGCAACACTGTGTTCCTTGCAGAGGTGAAGTAACTGTCACTCTAGATATAACTATCTCTGGAAAATTACAGACAAGGCTGGAATGGGCCTAATTGTCTTAAAACAATGGTCACTCCCCTTGCAAAATGTTATGTCAGGTTTCTGCTCCAGAAGACACCATCCCAAAGACATCTAAGTAATTATTTATGCATTTTCCTGACATTATTTCCTTCCTTTTTTTAAAAGAATCTTAATTTCTGATGTTTAAAATAAGTAAAATACTTAACAAAATATCTCATTAAAAAAGCATCATCCCAACTCCTAGCCATTAGAGATTCTCCCATGCTCTCTACATTCCACAATATGCAAGCTCCTGCCAAAAAAAACCCTGGCAGATCAATCCTCCCAGTGGAATGAGGGATCAGAAAATGCTATCCAAACCCCGCTGCAGCACAGCCCCTTGATAGGGCTCATTGCCATCCATGGAGCAAATGAAAAGAAACCTGTTATTTATTTCAATCAGTTTCTCACCAGCCAACTAAAAAGTATCCCAAACTGCTTTTGGGTCTTGATTCAGCAAATCATCTCAGCACATTTCAGAAAAGATGTGATCATGAAATATTTTGGCCTCATCAAAGATGCACACTCACATTGTTTGTTGTGTGCCTTACACGGGCATGGGAGATGGCCAGACAGAAATTTCCAGATGCCTGACTAGGGGCTACATTTTCAAGGGCTTTTCTGGGCCAAGCAAAGAGACCAAATGAGCAGCAGCACTCTGCGGTAGAACTGCTCGACTCAGTTTCATTGGCTCACTAAATAAATCTCAAGCATTTATATAAATTTTTTACTCCTCAAGAAGTAAGACAGGAGAAGCAGCACAACCCACTGCAGAGCACCAAAATTCAAGTCAGACTCTCTTTTCCTACCTTTTGTCTCATAGAGAAATGGAGCTGCCCAAAGATCTCAATATAGGGATTTACTCCAGAGAATGTTCTTTTTCTTTGTTGGTTGGTTTTTTCTATTGTTAATTTGGGAGGTTGTTTGTTTGGTTTTTTTCCCTCTTGAACACATCAGCACACTCTGGGTTTGGTGATTAGTTTTATTTTGAATCTTGCTTTTGGTTTGGTGTAGATTTGAATATTTTCTTCACACTTTGCAAAGGCTTTGAACACAAGAACAGCATCTTGTTCAATTTTAAAGCTGTGGTTTCCTTCCCCTTTTTAACTGTGAATCATGCTGTGATTTACAGTGGCATATATTCAGAAAACTGGGCCAAAGCTTTTATAACTGGATGCTCCCAAAACCCTGTTTAAATTTTCTACAGGGGAATGCTAGGGCAGTGAGGGTTTCTTAAAGCTAGGATTTATTTAAGAGACTGAGGAGAAACCCAGGAGCTTAACTTTATGCCCTGGTGTTGGAAATCTTAGCCTAGATTTACATTTTAATTCATCTGTCAGCACAAGCTCTGGGTAATGCAGAATTTCACTTTTTCTTTCCCTCCCACCTGCTCATGAAACCTCAACTAGCAATTCCACCTCCTTTTCATTAGGAGCCTGGCACTTCTCAAAGGACTCAAGCTGCATGGAACTGTCCCTGTGAAAGCTGAAACCAGGAGAAAATGCCTGAGCTTTCAGATTTCATTGCAGAACCAAAAAGTCGAATTCATTCTGCTGCAATTCAGCATGTCTCAGGAGCCAAGGCGAAGATTTTTGTGAAACTGTGCTCAATTTAAAGTGAGTGTAAATGGAGGTGGTAACAGGGAGTAGGCACAGGCAATTCTAGTTTCCTGGGCAGTCTCAAAGTTTAGCATAAAAATTTTAATATAATATAGCTGAACTGTAAACTGCAAAAGATTTTATGTGTCAGCATTTTGAACTGCACCTAAAAAATAAGTGGAAGCAAAACAAAATGTTGAACTATGATAAATATTTTCAAGGAAGAAGGCAGTTGTCTTCTGTCCTGGTTGGATATACTTTTAGCCTTCATTCAAACTGAGGATCTCTGCTTTCTTGGGATGGAAAAAGCTATTGGATGTGTGAGAATGCAGTGGAAATCATCTGTGTGAAATGCCAGAGATCAACTCATAAAACCTTCTCAAACTAAAATAAACTCAATGTCTCCTTTAGCTCTGGCACCAGAACTGCTGCCTAAGCCCCAGGAAATTCCGGCTCCCTTCATCAAGGGGTTAAAAGCCACCATGCTGGGAATAGTACATATTCTGCTCTTTCCTCTTCATACTCCCTGATGGTTAATGACATCCAGTCCCATCTGGATAACAAGCACCATAAACAAACATATCCGCCAAAGAATGTTGCCCAGATAATTGTCTTTGATGAAAACCAATTCCATGATATTCACATTACAGGCCTTTTTAAGCCAGTCACTCATTTCTGGAGATTTAGGCTTCAGAAGTTTGAAGATAAGTGTATATAAATGCAATTACTAGTGCAACACTTCTGCTGAAGTGTCACTGGTGTCTTCCACCTTTCTTCCACACTTTCAACAGGTGCCATGCTTTCCTTGTATTGGAAGGCTGGCCACATTCACAGGCTTTTCACAATAATATGATCTTGAGAGCTTTGGATAACAACCCACCCATCACTGGTGGCACACAAGGACAGAAAATGGTGGGCTGGGGGATATGGGGACAGCTGGGACAGATCTGAGCTCCACAAACCTTCATTTCTGCCCAACTCACTCTGTGGCAGCTGACAAACTCACAGGCTGCGGTCCCTGAAGTTTGTAAATTAGGGAGAAGCTAATTCCCCATCAGGCTATCTGATTTTTTGCATTTTCCATGATGGAGTCTAAGTAAGGTAAGTATTTCTACATCTTTTCTGAGTGTTTCCCCTTGAACAAAATACAAAAGCACACAAAAAACCATCCTCAAACTGAACCAGTCCTTTGTCCCTGTTTTCCATCTTCTGTTCCCTTATCCTTTTTCTCTTAATTTTGATATTTGGCTATCCTAATCATACCAACGTGGGGTTGAAGGACTCATAGGCCAAAAGCTTCCTTTTTTCTAAACAAGGATTCAAACATCATCCTGGACCTCCAGCTCACAGGTTGTTTTTTGTAGGTCTTGCTTCTCTGCAGGAACAGCTAATGTGTATTTTGTTAATGGACTGCTATTCTTTTTCTTACTTCATTAAGGTTTGCATGCTTTTTGTGGTATTCTGGTGTTGAAAAATCTCTATGCTAGATCATATTTTGATACTGAAAAGTACCTACCCTGGTTGTCCAGGCTGTATCCTATTTTCCTGTTTGCTTACACCCAAACCCTCAAAAAGCTTTATGGTAAGACCAAGAAAAGCAGTATTCCAGAAGAACCAGCTACTGTACTTCTAAAATAGCCATCAGATGGTGTCTGATTTTAAAGTGCTCTCTTTTTTTCATATTTGGGAAAAAAGTCTCTGTGAATAAAGTAATACAACATATCAGGAAAATATTATAGTTTTCAGTATATTTTAACCTCTCATTACAACCAGGATATTTTTATTCAGAATGTGATCACAGCCTGTGATTTCATCAAAGAGAACCAAATCTTCTGTTAGGTAGCACAACTCCCTTGGTTATCTCTGTGCCATGTGTTCTCTGCTCCCAGTGACCAAGTTCCCGGACTGTCCCGAGTGACAGCACAGTGCCAAGAGATTCTTGGACTTCCCTGCCCATTCCTGTAATGCCCCCTGTGGTCTTGGTGGCAGCAATTCCGTGCACACAGAAAATCCAAAAATTAATAATGCTTACACATCAAGCTGAGTAGCAAACTTGCATTAGTCCGTGACCAAAAACAATAGCCAAAAGGAAAAACTATTAAAACCAGATGAACTTTTGCTTTTCAGGCCACTGGCTACAGAATGGCTTTTTCCCTTCCCATTATTTCCCAGAGCCCGGTGTAGGTGTGGAGGAACTGAGGCCTGGATCTCATTGTGAGAATATTGAGGGATGAGTGTAAAAAACCAGGGTTTCAGCACGCTGCTGGAAGGAAAGCAGTAAGACAAAGGCCACTAATTGTCCATAGTGCTCTGAAGACATTTTGAAGGATGTTACATTCAGACCAGTATCAGCATTATATAGATGAAGGCCCTGGGCAGCACCTGGTTGATTTTCACTGTGACTTAAATTATCCAAGCCCTCTTTTCTCCCAACATCCGTTCCTGCTCAGGAGCCTCATATAAGGTCTTGATCTCTCTTCCCTAGCAAAGGGCAAATTTTTTGTGCCTGTCAGGACCATGGCCTCAGAGACGAGGCAGGACTGGAAGAGAACTTCAGGGTATATGGGCAGACAGTGCAAAGAGTTAGCAAATGCCAGGCAGTAAGTATCTCAGCTCTGTCTTTGGCTTTGGCTCCCTTTGAAACACTTGGACATCTGCAATAATTTCCACTGCAAAGCAAATCAATTCCTGCAAAAATCCACAGGGCTGTGGAGGAACTGAGAATTCCAGAAAGTTTGAGGAGGGATTTCTTTTTTGGAAAGATGTGTTGCACAAGGTGAGTTGCCTCATCATATCTGGCACTGGCTCAAAGTTGAAGACATCAAGGAAACTGGGAGCCAGAAGAATAACTCTAGTGCTTGTTTGTTTCTATATCTGCTGCTCCAGTTAAAATACCAGCCTGAACTATGGGGCAGGCAGGTGAGCAGCAGACTTTAACAGAGATGCCAAGTCACATTAGGCAGGATAGAAAAAAGTGGAATAACCAAGGGATGAGACAACATTGAGCCATTTTTTGGGTGTTGAGAAACACCCCACTTAAGATAGTACAGATCAAGGCATCTCTCTCCTTATCAAGCCTTCGTCTAAATACCTCTTGAAGGGGCTGCATATGGTGGATAGATGGTAACAGTTCACCAAGCAATGGTGCAAGAGGGAGAGAATGGAAGATAATGGGTACTGGGGCATCTCTTCCCAAAATTGTTTCAGGACCTTTGGCAGCTGAAAAAATCCCTTCGCTTTCCAGCATCCTTCAAAAGATCGCCATGAAGTACATAGTGCGTTACTCTGTCCATACTGGCAAGATGAGACACTGATCTTACCCTGCTAGAATGTGTAGAAAACCAATATCCTGTGGTAAAGATTCAGCCTTATGCTTCTCTTTTAATATAAGCTGTCATTACTGAACCACAGTATTACCCAGATCTGTTTTACATGAGTCCTTGGCAAGACAGTGTCAGCTGTACTTAATAAACAAGGTCTGCATTTATCGATTCAACGATATTGTAAAGGGTGAAGTGTCATCTGGTGTTACTAGAACATCAAACCTGCACATCAGATGCAAGACAACCATCAGTTGCTGGAGGGCTGCATTACCAGCTAATGCAGAAGGAAAAACAGCATGTGAAATTTCCATGAACAACCCAGCTCCCAACTTTTGAGTAAGAAATTGATTTCCTCTGTGACCAATCTTCCATCCCCCAAGCTGGAATGACATCATGGAACCATGCTTCCTTCATGACAGCATCTAGTGTAGACTGGTTGTGCAATTCTGTCTTGACCACAGTTCCCTGGGGCACCCCTCTCCATCCCAGAGCCACTGAATGAAGCTGTTGTCCCCATGCTGCTTCTGTGCAGGAATCATAGGGGTGCTTCTCACTGGATTTTTTTTTTTTCTATCTTCTTTTTCCAGAAACCAGTGGTGAATTTCACTTGAAATAATACTTTGTTCTTTGGTTTTCCTGAAGAATGTATCAGAGACAGAAGTCTCTACAGCATCAAGGAAGCAAGATAATAGAGCTGATGGGTAATTTCTTTGTATCCAGGATGTTTCATCCAAAGCATCCATTCACACTAATATTCTTCCAAGCAAAGTGCTTGCAGCCTCTGCCTCAATTTCTCAGAATGTTCCTGAAATATAAGGCCTTTATCTCCAGTCTTGCCCAGAGAGTCTGTTTACAAGCAGGGTACAGACAAACCCAGGACAACGTATGAAAATAAATGTCAAAGCAAGTATATGTACCACAGAGCTCACACCAGCTCTCCATAACCAGACAATTAATCCCCAGAGAAACTCCTGAGAACACCTTCAAACAAAGAACATAGGAAACCCCCAGCTTTGAGGAGGGTACAGTTTCCCCCAAAAATGTTGGTTTCATTTATGTCTGGTTCAAGCCAAAGCTGGTATTCTGCACACACACACACGTGAAAAAGAAATGTCACATTTTTGGCCAGGTGTCCCAGTGAGATAAATCAGAAGTAAAATAGCAGTGATGCTAGACATAGAGACAGGAGTGTTACTCCTGTAACACCATAAAAGCACCTTGATTTGGAGCTCCATGTATCCCCTGCCATGGCATCTTTGGGAAAGAATCTCATTTGTCCTTACATTCCTGACCTACCATGTTACAGACCTCAGCCTGCTTCTTTTGCAGAGACCTTTTTAAGAGGCTGAGTCAAATTGTCCAGAGATGTCAACAAGTTGTGAGAGGCAGGCTCACACTGGCAGCAATTACCAGAGGGCAATGATCAATGGGGGTCTTTTGTTAGCATTACAGGATCTCTATTGACTCAGGAAGGAAGTGCCCCCATGGTTTAGGCTGAGCTGAAATGGACAGGCAGCCTTGCCCTTGGCTGCTCACAAGCCACTAACCTACACTTATCTCATTAATTATTCCTGTCCAAATGGCAGCGATCGTTATGATCCACAATCAGCTGAGGAAGAAGAGGTCACAGCAAACACAGGGGCTCCATTTACCAATCCAAGGCATGCATCTTTTCTCTTATTTGCATCCAAAGTGTTGTACAACACTGGTGCTGTTCCTTTGACAAACAGGTAACAATACATGACAGCCACACCAGCTCTCTGCAAACAAAAGGGTAGAGCTTACATGTTTTTCCACTTATAGAAGTAAAACTACAAGGCACAGTGACCTTGCTAATTGCATAGATGGGGAGGGGGGAATAGTGTTCACATTCCAGTGCACCCAGATTGCCTTGATCCTCACATGCTCCTATCCCAAACTATGGCCTGAGCCATCAGTGGTTTACTAGGCACTTGATGCACAACCTCATTGCTTCAAAAGTACAGTTTGTGCAAGGGAATTTATAGGAAGAAAATACATTTGACAGGAATAAAAGACATTTGAGGGATGAGGGCTTCTGGATGGAAGGATGGAGTCTCCTATTAAAGTCACCTTGCACAGCTGAGGGATAAATCACTCCCTCAAACATATTGCAGTCTGTTGTAAAGGCAGATGATTAGTATGACTGAGAATGAAACCACACTCAGTTCTTACCCCCCACTGTGTTATTTTTCTCCCTTGCACTGAATTGTTCAAGCCACAGCATTTTAAATCAAGCTCTGGTTTAAGAAAGGGAAGAATATACAAAAGGAGCAGTATATTCCACACACACCCTGCCCTTCAAGCTTATTGCTCCCCAGCCAGCCCAGAAAGAGGAAAATCACGAGCCCCAGAGGAAACCTTACAAATGTGCACTTGCAAAGTGAAGTTTGCCACGTGTACTCAGCTGGGAAGGGAAAAGTCCCCAGCACCTCTGTTCAACACCCTGAGCCCTGGGGGAGAATGCATTTGCAGCATTTGGTTGCTGTGCCCCAGTCTATCCTGATAACTAACCAGGGAACAGCAGAGAGCCTCAGGAGTTTCAGGACATAAAGAAAGGCCCCCACCAGGAACCCATTTCCTTCTCCAAACTGCATTTGTGCAGAAGGGTTTTTTTTTTCCTCTCTTTCTCCCCTCAGGGGGGATAAAATATGGAAAGAAGGGACTTTCAACATCTGCTCTAGATTTTTATTTTAACTCCACTGATTTATTTTCAAGATTCTTATCTAGTGCTATAGCTTAAGCAGTCTGTATTTTCCTGACAAACAACTGTCAGATCCAGTACTGTCTGTTGAACAGAAATGCTATCAGCCTTTGACTGAAGCATTTGCAGTGGGAAAGATCAAGCATTTACAGACTGGGTTTATGCCAGACTCTACTGCACCAAAAGCATCTTACAGCCATCTTCCACAGCCTCGAGAAGTGACTGAGAGATGTAAATGGCTCTTTCCTACAGCAGCCTGCAACAGCAATCAGGTGGGAGATGGCAGAAGGAGAGGTGATGATCACGGGATCTGAGGAGCTGCACTGGTTTTCAAACACTCCCCACTCTGTGGTCTCCTAGCAAACAGCAAGGGAGTTTAGCAATTGCTACTGTACTACTATAGCAGTACAAAAACTGGTGCTAAAAACACCACTCAGGGTCTGTATTCGCCTGTGAAAAGAGATCCCATTTTCAAAAGGCACATAGGGGAATTTACTATCCCCTGCAGGGTCAGGACTAAGGCTGACCAAACCCTGTTACTTCTGTTTAAGAGAAACCCATTCTCCCACAGCCAAAACTAGCAACTTTTGTTCAGGGCACAAGAGATCAGGGATTTGTTATTAGTACTTCTGCAAAGCACTCATGTTCAGCAAGAGATGATCTTTCTCCCAGTTATCTTCCAGACACAGACCTCTTAGTGGGCGTCCATCTCTTCTCCCTGCTAATGAGCAGTAAGACAAGGGATGCCAGGGAAGGTTTAGATTGTATATTAGGAAAAATTTCTTCACTGAAAGGGTGGTCAAGCAGGTACCCTTCCCTGACACTAAGGATGTCTTCTGCCCTCCCAGCTGCCATGTTGCCTCATCAAGACTTTTCTCTACCCATTTCCATGGGCTGTAAGTGCCCATGGGCAGTGATCTCAACAGACAGGGTAAACAGCCACCACTGGACAGTGCTTCAAACTGACAGCGGCTAAAGGACCAAGTTACACGGAAGCATATCCACAGAAATCATTTAAATAACAACGGGCTGGCTGGGGCAGCCATGGTGATGGTGGGGTGAACGTGCTTTCTGTTAGGGCAGCCACCGTGGCTTGGCCAACTATTCTGGCAGAGAGCAGCTAGCTGAGCAGGACTGCTGCCGCAGCTGGGCAAGCCACAGCCTGTGGCAAAGCCCTGTCAGCAAGTGGCCACTTACCCATCAGTGAGAGCCCAGTGGCTGGAGGAGCAAAAGCTCAGCCATGCTCCCAAAGCCGTGCTGTGCTACACTCCGCACACCGCTGAGCCTGTTTACATAAAGCCATTTCTTGTTTTCCTTTCCAGAAAGAGCACTGCCAATCGCTGGAGGCAGATGTGTTTATCAAGAAGTGTATCTCAAAGCCTGACATGAGATCTGCGGCCTCTGGTGCAGCTGAAAAACTCTGTCAACACCTTGGAGAGAGCAAGCCAGTGGGGCCAGCGGGGGACCAGCCGGGGCTACAGTCCTGCCAAAAGCTACAAGAGAAGCTCAAGTCAAACAAACCTTTTCCATGCCCTCTGTTCAGTATCTAGTGGGGGCGTCAAAACCACAAATCAGCCAGTTCTTACGTGAAAGGAAAAGCCTTCTTTTACTATTATTTTTTAACCTCTCTCCCTCATTTCGAGACCTGCTCTGCCCTTAAACCTGTGAATATATCACTGTATTAGGTCTGAAAGTTTATGTCCGAGGGATGTTGAAGTCTGACCACGCTGAAGATTGCCTGCCTAGTAAATAAAACACCCTTCTAGGGATCGCTGCACTTGATCAGCCTGAATAAAAAAAATACTGAGGGGCAGAGTAAATCCTTCAAGCAGAGACCTGCCGGGTAGGGGAAAGGGGTGAGTCACGGGTTAAAGAGACTTTTTGTTAATGCTTTCAGGCTCTGTCTGCTGCTCCTGAACTGCCACTTCAGGGAGAGCAGTTTCTGGAGGAGCAGAGGGTCATGGAAACCCTCATCACAGGATGGGAGTCGCCCACAGTCCTTGGGGTGTCACTGCAGTCTGCACACCACGATGGGTTCTTCCACCTCCTTTTCCAGACGCACCAGCTCTGGAAGCAAGAAGGAGAAAGACAGGTAACTTGCAGAAAACTGATTTCACAGACCCATGGAATGAAAGGGAAAAAGAAGGAAGACAAGAAAAAGAATTGAAGAAATCCTGCTTTACAGTGAAATGCAGTTCCTCTGAGTTACATGGAGAATGTTGCCCATATCTGTGCAAAATTCTACTAGACTTATTGCTTATCTGGTAATCATCAGTCAATTACATTTGCACCCAGCTAAACTTCCTGAGGCAGAGAAAACTTCAAATCACCTCTTTTGTAAATCACTCCTTCTTCTCCACAACTCTTCACTCCAGCACCTTCCCCATCCCTCCTCCTTCCTGGGGCTCTGTGACTTGTGCTGGGCAAGGTGCCCAAAGCGGGCTATTGCAGCTCCCCGTGGGAGAAGCGTAGCTGACATTCCAGGGGACTCATGTCCTTGAAGCCTCTAAAAATGACAAATAGCTGGAGAAAAAAAAAATTGCACACACACACACAAAAATGCCACAACTCTCACAATTATGTACGTAGGACAAGATTGGGGTTGTATGTAGACAGGTACAGTCCTGGCCCCCATGCATTTTCAGAAATTCCTGAAGCTGAATTCCAGGATGCAAAAGCTACTTTCTCAATCCTCTTTCATTAGGAGCACCTCAACCTTCCTCTCTATGGATGTATGATGGGAACACATTCCTCATCACTCCTGGTCCAGAGAGGAAAGCACAGGTCCCTAGTTGATCCGTGGACAGGACATGTCCTAGGCCACAATAACAGTCCCTGGACTATGCTTCTTACACTTCATGTAAGGCAATTTGAAGGTGCTCTTCTCTGAAGCTTCCTGTTGCTGCTTAGTTTATAACATGAGTACAACAATAAGCAAATGCTAGTTATTCCTTGCTCATGGGCACATGGAAGAAACTGGGCAGAAGGATATCTTGTGACATCTGATATCACCAGTGGGATCTAAAGAGGCAATAAAGACATGAAAGAAAGATTTATTCTTATAGACACCCTGTGGAAGTGCAAATCATAGTGTTTCTCTTTTTGTCCACTGGGCTTGCAGGATTCTCACCTTTGGGCAACCAAGTTTTCCTTTCCAAGATAAAGGTACAGACCATGGGGGTAAACTTGCTCATTTGCAGTATCCTATTCTCAGCAGCAATTTCAAGATGGTTTCCATATTTAGTGTCTCCCCAAATATTACTTAAGTCTTACCTAAATCTGTTTGCATGGTTCTGACAGGCTCAGGAACAACCATTTCTGAAGTTCAGGCTCATGAGAAAGACAGCTTTCTGGTTTCTCCCATAATGCATGGTTGTAGTTTTTTTCCAAACCAAAAAACCCAAACACAGGGGTTTTTTTACCCTTCTGCTCCACCTTCCTGCTGTTCAAAGCTTTTCCATCGACCACAGTACTCACTCCCACGTACCCTCCAAGAGCTGCAACCTATAATCTTCACACCAAATGAATTTCTGTTTACAGTCTCACAGTTGGTCATAATGAGAGGGGCTTCCCGAATTCAAAAAAATCAGCATTTGCCTCTTGCCGATAATTTCCACTTAATATCTAGGAAAAATACAGCAACAGGACCATATTATAAAAAAACACATGAAAAATTTTTTTCCGGAGTTTATTCAGAAGCTACCCAAACACTGTACATTAGGTTCAATGACAGGCTTTATGTTGGCGAATAGATAAGGAACAGAGTGGGATAGATTTCCCAAATGGGCTAAATCAGCACCATTCCCTTGACTCCATTCACATAGCACAAGTCTGGCCTGAGATATCTAAGACACAGGCACCATGACCAGGAGTTAAATTAGAGTCTGCAATTCCCATTAGTATTTCCTGTAATAGGAATCTTTGCTGGAACTGCCATATCTTGGTGCTTCCTGAAGTACAAGTAATTATTAGAGATGTCAGGAAAAAATTCCTCAGGATAGAGTCGTGCACATACCTACTTGGGCACACTGGGCACACCTCTGCTGGGAGCCTGGGTTACTTTTCTGGGTAATGAAACACTGAATGTCTGCTTTTCGGGATGATATTTTGTGCACGTAGATGACAGCACAGGCAAAATGTCAGAATAGTCATTTTATCTGGCTAGTCGACAATGGGGCTTGCAATGTCCAAACTAAAACACGTTACCCTTTGGAAAGATCACATCACTGCCAATAAGCAAAACATTCAAAACTGCTTATCAGCCCGACTTGGAGCAAGGCCAGAGCACCTCTGGAGCAGAGGACTTTCTTTGCCCGTATATCACATCATCTCCGTTATCAGCCGCTTCTCTGCAAGGTAACAGTGAGTCTTCTCATACTCCCTCTGCATCCAGTTCACCAAGGCCCAGAGGAGGAGGATGAGAAAGCATCTGAGCTTCTTTGCTGAGTGTTTCCTGTTTCATTTGTTTCTGTGTTTTGAAAAAGAGAAGAAAGAATCTGTCTTGAATGTCATGTATAGAGACTCTGGCTCTGAGACTGCTGCAGTGCTCCTATTCAGCTCCAAGCATCGCCACGCTCAATGGCCTTTTATCCCCCGATCACTGACATGACAGGAACTGCGGTTACCATGTCACCGGCAGCTATTGCAGGCTCAGAGGGATCAGGACCTTCAGCCACAGGTTATGGACTCAATATATAATCACAGAGTCCCCTGAGCTCCATGATCACTCAGACCTGGCAATGTAACCTTTGGAATGCATCTGCCCTCTCCAGCACACCACTTACATTATACAGCATGGAGAAAATCTAAGCATTTGACCCTTTTTTTTGTACACTGTTAGAAGAAACAATTTAAATTTCAACCAATTCATTTTATCTTTAGTGAGCTACAGTTTTGCAAGAGCACTGTGCAATCACTGACAAAAAAATGGGTCCCTTTTACCCGGTCTGGCACCCAAATCATAGTTAAAATGATGCGGATTTTTTTTTTTAAATGAGAGAATTGTTTGTTCTAGGGTTGCCTACTTGAGCTTGTCACTCCCTTGGAGTTGGGTGAGTCACCTAGAGGTGGTCCCCAACCAACCAGAGCTTATGAGCGGGTTGCTGGTGAAAGTGCCAACAGAAAGCAACTGGGCAAATTTGCCTTTTGCAGCCATTTGGGGCCTCAAAACTCCATTACGTGAGTGATACTGAGAACTCGAAGAAGCATCAAGCTGGACAAAGGGGACGGGTTAGGAAATTAAAATGAAAATTCACTGAAAGACATTCCACTGTGTATCCACTCCAATTTGTGTATCCATTGCCTGCTTTGTATTAAAAGCTCTCTCCTGAATTAAATGCACATTTTCCCAGGATTTCATAAGACTCCACAATTGCATTTAGACAACAGTAAGACAGCCCTCAGCTTCTCCAGCATTGTCTTACTGTTTTCTGTGAGGGAAGCAATGTGAAAATCTTCCCAAACCAGCTGTAATAACTTCAAAAATTTGTCTTGGTATTTTTCAAGCTGTAGAAATGTTTTGATTTTTTTCGAAGGAATTAGTTCCCTTGCTAAGGCTAGAAGTATCGGGGCACGGGTGTGGAAAACATGGCCTGTTTTTCTTTACGGGAA
Source organism: Dryoscopus gambensis (assembly GCA_013389985.1). Taxonomy (NCBI): domain Eukaryota; kingdom Metazoa; phylum Chordata; class Aves; order Passeriformes; family Malaconotidae; genus Dryoscopus; species Dryoscopus gambensis. Next base: position 113,594 of record WEIT01018888.1, on the reverse strand, counting down.
TGCGGCTTCTGCTAACCCAAATTTTCACCAGCTTTCCCATTGTATTAAACAAACCCATTGCCTCAGCGGAAAACTGTCCGGCAGCCTAGCAGGGGAAAGGGAACCTGCTGGAAACGGGGACGTGCGGCGGCGGGGCCGCTCCCCGGTGTCTGCTGCCCTCCGGTGGCCGCGCGAGGGTTCGCGGCGTGGGCACAGGCGGGGGCACGGGCGCGCACAGACGGCTCAGATTTTTCACGTGGATCTACCTGTATGTGTACGTATAAACATGCACACATATATACATGCACATATGTAGGCATACAGATGTGCATACACGCACATATAGTGCGTGTATGTATATATATATTTATATGTGTGTACATACATATGTATACATATATGTGTGTGTGTGTATACATAGGTATATACATAAAAAGCATCGTGTGTGTCTTAACTTCCCCCTCGACCCCAAACCGCCCCTGCACTTATGGCTTTGGGAGTGAAATTAGTAAGATTTGGGGACAGCATTTAACAACACTGCATAATACTCCCTTAATGAGAACAAAAATGTAATACCTCATACCAGATAGACACACGCACAGACTCCCAAGCCAAGCAAACACATCTGCGTGGAAGGAAATAATCTGTGGCACAGCAATAACTGCAAGCCAAAATGGGGGAGAGGGGGGGCTTTGAAATTCTTATTTTTCCTTTTTTTCTTTTTTTGTTGATTGCTTCGTTGCTTTGTTGTTAGTTTTAAACCCCAGCCCCCTTACTTCCCCAGGGAATCACTTTCCCTTGTCGAGTCTGCAGACGTGACACTGTGGGAAAGATGCCGAGCTGTACTTTGTCCTGCTTTGTTGCCCCTGGCACGGATCTGGCTGTTTTCCGGCCAGCATTCTTCTGCAGTGCCTTAACTTCATGGAAAGGAGAAAACCGAGGGTTTAGGGCGGAAAGGTTTCAGGGTTTCACCAGAGCAGACAGCCCATGCTATAGAAACAAACAAACTACGCAGTGAAAGCATTTTAAAGTCACAATTCTTTGACTCCGTACGAAAGCAAAACAGACTAGAAAACCACAGGGTCTGTATTCAAAACCCTCAGGGTGCAAAGTGGCCCGAATAAAACCAAAAGAAATGGTGATCCAAGAAGAGGCCAGAAGGGTGGTGTGATACTGAAGAAAGACTGGAAGAGGCTTGGGGACAGAGGATTAGTAAGAGGAGGGGAGAAAATGTGTGGTGGGGCTCTGGTTCAGCAGTGACCCTATAACGAGCTCATCAGCAAACACATGCATTTCACCACAGGGCATGCTTAACTCCCAGTGCTGTTCCTGGGAATGACCAGTGCACTGGGAAAAGACAGGAGGGGGGACCAATTTTGCCCAGGGTCAGTTGTTTCCGATTATTTGGAGATGGGAGAGGAGATTCTTTCCAAGCCCAGTGGGTAATCAGACTTGTGCAATGAAGTGTAGCATTTGTTTCTCCTTGTTACCATAGCAGAAATATCCCCTCGGCTGTGGAGCCATCTCTGTTTCCCTGATCCCTCCCCAGCTCAAGGCCCCTTTCACTTCTCACCAAACTACGCAGTCATTTCTTGAGGGAGTGAATTACAGCAAGTTATTCCCTAAGGAACCTTCCTTATTTAGAGAGAAACCACAAGCCAGGGAAATCTGGGAGTGGAGAAAGAGAAAAAGAAATCAGGCTTGTTTAGAAGCAGCAGCTAAACAGCTGGGAGATCTTTCAGTTGGTTTATATTTCTAACTCTGTTTGGGTCTTGCTTTACAACCTCGAATGAAAACAAATCAGGATTGTTTCCTCCTTCTTGGAATGTCTGTTTAGGGTTTTAAGGGCGGAACAAGGAGGGGGAGAGGGGGAACAACTCCACATGGGTTCTCGGGAATCACTGCTTTCCCAATGCCTGCAGCCTCTTTATCCCCCTGCTAACCTCTCCAGCACACATGCAGCCCCTCTGTCTTCCAGCCACACAATACAGAGACAGTTGTAAAACTGCTTTGTCAAAAAAAGTGGCTTTTCACCCTTCTCTTGGAAAAGGGAAATGTCTTTCCTGTGTTGAGTCGCTGCAGAATAATTTGTCCTGGAGCATCACAGCGATTTTAATTTTTTTTTCAAGTCACAAAAGCATAATACCTTTCCCTTTCCCTCTCTTATTCCCTCCTCACCAAAAAAAATAAAAAAAAAAATAAAAAAAGAATTCAAAAATCCCTTAGTTGCTTCATACAAATGTCACATGTAATTCTTTCATGGGATTATTCCTAAATGCCAAGTACTGAATTCAAGAGCCTTCTCACGTACATAAACACTTGTGAGCTGTCACAGCCCAGCTCCGAGAGTGTCACACAGGCACGACATGACCTTCTACCCCAGCGTCACTGCCACGCCGGGCAGAAGCGTAGCGTGATGTTTTTTGGCCCATTAAAAGTTGTTTAAATTACACACTGTACGCAGTGGCCCCAAAGTGCCTCATCTGCTAAATCAAACCGAAGGGACTGCAAGCTCCCCTGGAGTCAAAAATGCAAAAGCGGGATGAGAAGAGGGGCAGGAGGGAGCGGCGGCTGGATGCGGCCGCGGGAGCTCGGCGGGCAGCCCCGGCTCGGGAACGGGGCTTGCTGTGACAGTCCCGGAGCCTGCGGACAAGGAGAAGATAGAAGCAGCTCCAGCGAGCTCATCGGCTCGGAGAAGTTCTTTAGAGGATAACTTTCCTTTTTTACGCTTGAAGCTACACGTATAAAATAGAAACGCTCCCCGTGCCAGTGTGTGTATGCGTATATTTGCAGTCCCGTCATGGGTACCCGAGTATGCAGCCTGGATCAGACCCTAAACACTTCGATGGGAGCCGGGCATGCCGGGCTGCCGCTGCGGGCTCTGCGCGGCGGAGCGCTGNTGCCTGCTGAGCGCGTGTCTGCCTGTTCGGCGTGGGACCGAGCTCCAGGCGGTGCCCGCGATCCCGCAGGCCCCGGCGCGGGACTCGCCGCCGGCCGAGACGACCCCGAACATCCCCAAAGCCGGCTCCGGCAGCGGCGGCTCCAGCGTGA
>WEIT01018888.1:74262-102419 GCA_013389985.1 Dryoscopus gambensis | reverse complement strand
AAAAAAAAAAAAAAAAAAAAGTCAATCACTAAACAATTGGTGCCAGGTTATTTTATTCTGTCTTAAATCCTGGTTTAGTTTAATTTTCTAAATTACTTTGTACATATAGTTTGTCATGTCTGACACTCAATGGCAGAAAATTCTACAGATCCAGCTTAGTAGGACTTTTAAAGGGATTGTGTAGCTGTATGGATAATAAAAAAATGCAAAGAAATGGTAGTACAGGCATGTATAAGGGACAGAAATACTTATACACCAGGGTGTAAAACAAGGACTAGATTCACATTATTGGAAATGGTGTTTCCTGGTGCAGGCTTTTTCATAATCCTTTATCATGGAGTCACTGTCCCTTACTTCATCTGGAACTGATATCTGTCTGAATAAACCACTTTTAATTTTGCCAACGTTTATATGTATTTTCCTTTTTGAGTATATTAATTCTTATTCCCTGCTTCATTCAAGGTCTGTTTCACCATAAAATAAGTGGGAGTTTTCCCAAACACTGACAGGCATTGGATTATGCCCTAAAGGAATCATACACTGTATTTCATGCAATGCCAAAGGAAGAATACGCGTGAAATCTGATTAGATCTATTTTTCTCGTGTTACAGTTATTGTGGTTTGCACAATTGCTACTCAACATATTTTGCAGATGATGTACATTTTATGCGTGTTAGAGAAACAGATTTTTTCCTCCACACTTTTTTCATCCCAATATGTTAAATAGGTAGCTGCTCACAGAAAGAAAGAGTGAAGCAGTTAACTACATGGGGAGTTCATAAGTGAAATTTTTTGCAACAGAGATTCAAGAGTGGTTTACACCTGAGGCTGTACTCCCTGGTGATGGGGACAGGATAGCAGAGTGTAATTCCTGGTTTCTGTTTCTGACCCTGGGGACTGACTAGGTGTGTGACCCTCTCTCGGTTTACAGGTCTGTAGGTAGTAACTCAGAGTTTGCCTTACTGAAGCACGTTAAGAATCTTGTCTGCAGTGCTCCAAGAGTCACTGCAGAAAGACTTTTAGAAATACACAGCATTGAGTGGAGACAGTAACAGAAACACAGGCAGAAATAGCAGAGCTCTTGCATGCCAGAAACATTCAGCCTATAGACATAAGTCAAAAATATCAGGGATAATTCACAGCTACATCAGAAGATCAATTTTCCCTATACCAAGCACAAACTGAAGTCTACTTTAAAGTAAAGTAAATTCAGAAAGCGTGCTTTCCAGACATGGGGGGGGAAAAAAGAATAGCTCTTTTAAAGCACACTGTAGTAATAGTTAAGTGATTTTTTTTCTTCTCTTAGGTGTTTTTAGTGGCATAAAGACTGCTGTTTGGACAAGCTGAACACTTGAAACTGATTTTTTAGTTTGTGCTTTGTGATTTGGTCTTGGTTTTGTTATTTGTTCGGGGTGTGTTCCAAGCCATGAGCTTCTTAAATGCAGTAATAGAAATCTTCTGATCATGATCTCTGCTGGACGAGAATTATATTACTCTTAGGTGGTGTAATTGTGAGCCAGCTAAGGAATTTGTTTCACATTAGACCATTATAATTGTGAGTTCCAGACCTGGCCCTCTAATTCTGTTTGAATTATTCACTCCTGGTAGAGTCTATCACACTCCTGTGCCTTGACTGTTCACTGTGAACCCCATGTCACAGGGCTTCTATGAACCTTACCTTGCCTTCTTAAAACAAACAAACAAACAAACAAACAAACAAACAAACAAACACACACCTATGTGCTCATAGCTTTACAAAAACCAGATCTTTATGATTGTGAATGCCATCCTGGACGTTGCTGGAACACAGAATAAAAACCCAGAAGTGTCATGTGATAAAATTATTAAGACACTCAAAACTCCATTAATGTGCATGGTCTCAGGCTTGTCCGGTTGGTAGCATGAGCTCTGGAGCCCTGCCTAGCTGCTCTGAGAACTGAAAGCAGGTTCCAGTTCTCCCCTCTCAGAGCAGAGAGCTGCGTAATCTCCCGTGTAGAAAAGCAGGCTCTGAGGTAATTCTTTAATCTGCCGCAGGAGGGTTGGCGGACTGCAGCAACACTGAACCGCAGCCCCGAAGTGCTGCCTCAGCCCTTGGTGTGAATCATCGGCAGCAAACCAGAACGGATAAAAGGGAAACGGAGTAAGGGAAGCGCCAGGAATGAATGACATCCTAGAGAGACACGAGCTGTGTTAGCTCAGGTTAGCACTTCCTCTGAACGCAAGTTGAGTTTACACCTCTTGGCCAGGTCTATAGTTTAAATATACTTGTTATACAAATACTTCAGGTTTGTTTGGGTTTTCTGACGGTGCTAAACCGTTTTGTAGAACCTCTTTTGGTCACTCAGCCCCTTTTCTCACCAGTAGGTCAAAATACCCATTTCATTTTTTTTGTAACTATCAGAAATCTTGTTCAATATCAACAGAAAAAAGAAAAGAGCAAAGAGCAAAATCTTCTTCCCCTTCGCCAGCCCAAACACGCACGGCAGCTGCAGAGGCACAGGGAAACCGGTGTATTTCTGATGCAGAAACTCAGGGGCAGGTGTAAGGTTCAGTCTTTTCCCATGGAGGCAGAAAAGGCGCAGGTTTTGCCACTTCAGTGGGCGCCCCCACGCATCTGCCATCCCCGTTCCCATGCAGAACGTGGCATCCAGCTCTGGAATTGCTGTGCTGACTGCACAGAGAGGGGCAGAACTGCAGCCCTGTGGAGCCTGGGTGATCTGGAGGGGTCCACAGACTGCCTCCTCCAAGCCCTGGGCAGTCTCTGTGTGTGGTTTTCTCGATCCAAACCCCTGCCCTCACAGCCCCACCTGCCCAAGGTTGCCAGAAAGGCTCGGGCTGGCTCTGGGGTGATAGGACCCATGGTGTTGCCAGCTCAAAACAGAAAGAGCTGCTTTTCTCTTTCTTTTTCTTTCTTCCTTTCTTCCTTCCTTTCTTTCTTTCTTTCTTTCTTTCTTTCTTTCTTTCTTTCTTTCTTTCTTTCTTTCTTTCTTTCTTTCTTCCTTCCTTCCTTCCTTTCTTCCTTTCTTCCTTTCTTTCTTCCTTTCTTCCTTTCTTCCTTTCTTTCTTCCTTTCTTTCTTTCTTTCTTTCTTTCTGTCTTTCTTTCTTTCTTTCTTCCTTTCTTTCTTTCTTTCTTTCTTTCTTTTTATTCTTTCTTTCTTTCTTTCTTCCTTCCTTCCTTTCTTTCTTTCTTTCTTCCTTCCTTTCTTTCTTTTTATTCTTTCTTTCTTCCTTCCTTTCTTTCTTTCTTTCTTCCTTTCTTCCTTTCTTTCTTTCTTTCTTTCTTCCTTTCTTTCTTTCTTTCTTTCTTTTTTAATTGTAGAAAGAATAGCACAAATTGCACATTGAGGGCAGCCATTTTCTCCATTGCCATAACATAACTGTTCCTTGCTTGTTCCCCAGAGCTTTACTAGTACATAATTTCCAGATTATCACTTCCATCTTGTGCATATGGAGATGCTACTCTAGTAGAGTTCATCCTCAGGAGAAAATATTAAGCATTTTAAATTGCTCTCCTTGTCTTTTCCCTGCAGATATATTTTATGCTAACAGGGAATGCAATCTTCAGCACAAACTCCAGAACAACATGGTGAACTATAATAATTATTGGACCTGTTAGGTCTATTGTGGGAATAAATCTTCTGTGAACCAACATTTTCCCTCTTATGTTTCACAGAGAGACAGTAACCCTTCTGCTGTCAATGAATTAATTTGCTAAAAGAAGCTGGAGTTCATAGATAAATCTTGAGATTATTTCTCATTTACATATTAGCTTAGCATTTATGTGCAGTTCCATTTGTGTGATACTCCTGGGGACAATCCAGGGAATAATATGAATCATCTAATGTGTTAAAATTAGGCTACAATAGAAGGGGAGAAAACCTACCTTTTTTTTTTTTTTAATTATTTAGAATAGTCTTTGTGATTAATTATCTAGCACTGTATGCATAGTATTCCAGAGTCGTTTTTGCATCTGTCTGATGCTGGAGCATACTTAAGAAAGCTTTCTGTGCTTAGACTCCTTCAGAGTGTGCATTATCTCAAGGACTACTGGTTGTGGCTTGTGTGATATCCTGGCTCAGACATGGATTGGTTTTTTCATATTATTTATGGTGAAGAAACAAGGTCAGAGGCATAAATGAAAGCAGGACCAGTGTACTTGCGATTTCCTGTGGAGTCCCCAGAGTTCTGGTTTGAAATAATTACTGCTGTTAATTAATGATTTGCCAGCTGTCTGCACTAATTTTATAGCATTTATGTATGCAGAGCCATTGTACCTCACATTCCTGCTTGAGAATCAAGAAGCAAGACACTAGAACCACACTTATATGTTCCTTTGTTATTTTGAATATGGTCTGTTTGCACAGACCAAACTGTTAGGCTCACTGAAGAGGTTTGGCAGCAGCAGAGATTTACTTTGGGACATTCTAGACATTTTCATTTCAATTTTTGCTTGATTTTGGGCAGTAATACATCAGGAAAAAGGCAAAGTGCCCTGTTTATTCTTACTTTAAAGGTAAACATCAGTTTAAAATTGGAGTGAAAAAGCTGGGCACTATAATGTGTTAGCCAGACAGATTCTTACAGAAAACATAATTTCCGTGTGTTTTAGTGGCTGCCCCACTGCCCTGAATGCCTGCACTTAGCTGCAATGCATGCATGGCTTTGCTTGCCTCCTTCCATCACTCTTTCATAAAACCCTCATTTTTCCTGAAGGTTTGGGAAACCAGATGGTTGCGGTAACAGCATTCCCAGTGACCAATTCCACTTCTCTGTAGCAGTGCTGCAGTTACAGTTGGCTCAATATTTAGTTCAGTCTTTTTTTCCCATTCTGTCCTTTGAGGGCTTCTGTCGATGTGGGCTGTTAAGCAGCTGTGGCATTTCTCACAGAAATGGCAATATCTTACTGGTGGCTGACTGTGCACACCCTATACAGTGTTTAGAGTGGGAGCCCACTACTCTGGAACTGATTAATCTGGAGGGTTTAGTGTCCTGGTTTCAGCTGGGAGAGAGTTAATTTACTTTTCAGTAGCTGGTGCAGTGCTGTGTTTTGGACTTAGAATGAGAATAACATTGATAACACACTGATGTTTTAGTTGTTGCTAAGCAGTGGTCAAGGACTCTTCAGCGTCTCATATTGCCCTTCCAGGGAGTAGGCCGGGGGCACAAGAAGTTCAGACGGGACACAGCTGGGACAACTGACCCAAACTGGACAAAGAATATTCCATACCATATGACAACATGCTCAGTATGCAAACTGGGGGCACAGCTGGTATGGGGCCACTGCTCAGGAACTGTCAGGGCATCGGTCAGTAAAGGGTGGGCAATAGCACCGTGCATGGTTATTTTGTATGTAACAACAACAACAACAACAAAACCGACTATTGTTGTTGTTGTTGTTGTTGTTGTTATAATTATTACTGTTATTGTTATTATTATTGTTATTACTGTTGTTATTTCCCCCTTACTTTTCTGTCTTATTAAACCACCTTTACCCCAATCCACAAATTTTACTCCTCCTGAATCTCTCCCCCGTCCTGCTGCAGGGAGAGGGAAAACAAGTGAGCAAGCTGCTGTGTGGTGTTTAGTTGCCAGCCAGGTTAAACCACAACAGCCACATTTCAGGCACCCAGCGTGGTGCCAAGAGGGTGAAGACAATGACAGGTCTGACCAGAGTGTTTTAAAACAAATTTTTATAAACATTCATTATATTAGTTTAATAGTCACTGCTCACTGTGTTGATTTATTTGCTCACAGAGTTGTTGCACTTGTTCTCAGAGCTGCACTACGTAGCACCTTACTTGCTGTATATGTTCTCTCTTGTCGTGTTTTTCACCTCTGGGGCCTGGGTTATCATTTTGTTGTTGTTTGTAACACCAGCTTCTGATAAGATAAAATTGCTGGTCATGAGACTAATCTGGTATCTGTACTCAGACTGCCTTCACCTCCACACTCTGGGAGCCATGTCTCAGAAACTAGAAATAATTTATGACTTCTCCTTACAGACCCAAGTTATGGGTGAGACAAAGTGGGGTGGGGGAAGGTGTCCCCCACTCCTTTACCCTCCTTTCCTCCTTTCTGTCTTCCCCTTTTCCTTATTCTCCAGGCTAGTTACAATAGCTCTTGAGAATTTTGAATATTATTGGGATGTTCAGACTGTCATGTTTCTGTTGATATGTCTTACATTACTGAATGTGCTCCAGATCTTGTTTAAAGTTAAGTATCTATTTAAGAATACCATCCAGAGATCTATCTGGAGGCTGGACATTTGTGAGTTTCAGGGTGTATGGGAGAGTATGGGCAAATACCTAGGACAGTAGGCACCTCCAATGTTTTGGACTTCATCCCTGAACAAGAGCAGAACCCTGAAAAACTAGCAAAATATTTGGAAAAAGTGAGCTGTCACCCTGGCAATTCCTGAGAGACACAAATCACTGCAACATGCCGAGGCCTGGCCCACAACCACTGAGCCCTCTTCAACACCACTCACTACCCTCAAGGGCAAGAGAGGGTCTCTTAATCTGACAACAAAGTGACAGGTATTGCAGCTACTCCAACCCCCAAGATGTGGCTGAACCAGAGAACCAACCCATGGCATTCAGTCACTCCTCTACACATGAAGAAATGTTGGAAGCAAAAGTCCACTCATCCAATAGAGGAAGAAACTCTTCCCTTACTTAAGGGAAGAGGTGGATGAGGCAGACTACTCCCAGTCAGGGCCATCATGAGAGCAGAAGGAAGAAGAGACAGACCTCACAAACAAGGCAGTAACCACCCAGTCTCTACCCCTGTGTTTGCTCTGGGATATGCGAAGAGATTTCACCCATCTTCCAGGTGAGCACAGTTTCACCTGTTTGTTCCAATGCCAGGATAACTGGACCAGTAGCCTGGAATTAGAGGGTAGGGAAGCCAAAAAGCTGGCATCTGTTTCTAGGGAAATGGGCACTGACAAAATTATTGGAAAAGGGGCATGAGGCCTCAGCCTCTGGACATGCCTACATTTCAGGAGAAAAGGAAAGGTATCCTTTCCAGGAAGATGTTATATATCACCCAGACAAGTGGATCAACACAGAGAGAGATATCCTGGACCTGAAGAAATTAGCTGTGCTGGACGTGATTTATGGTAACCCACACGAAAAGTGTCTTGGTTTCAACTGGGATAAAGTTAATTTTTTTTCCAGTAGCTGATGCAGTGCAGTGTTTTGGATTTAAGATGAGAATGATGTTGATAACACACTGATGTTTTAGTTGTTTCTAAGCAGTGGTCAAGGACTCTTTAGCCTCTCACATTGCCCTGTGAGCAAGTGGGCTGGGGGCACAAGAAGTTGAGAGGAGACACAGCCATGACATCTGACCCAAACTGGACAAAGAGTTATTCCATACCATATGCCATATATACCCCAGCATATAAACTGCTGGGACGGCTGGCCAGAGGGTGCTCCTCAGGAACTGCCTGAGCAGTGAGTGGTGAGCAATAACATTGTGCATCATTTGTTTTGTATATTCTAATGATTTTAGAGTTCTTCTTATTTTTGTTATTATTATTGCTATTTTCCATTCCTTTTCTGTCCTATTAAACTCTCTATACATCAACCCACAAATTTTTGTCCAATTCTCTCCACCATCCCACTGAGGAGGGGAGAAGTGAGTGAATGGCTGTGTGGTGTTTAGCTGCCTGCCAGGCCAAAACACAACACAGGCTTCGCCTTTAAGCTATTCCTGACCCCTTGCTGCTTTGAGTTCCTCTGCAAGGTTTGTATTTTTCATACCTACTCCTCGAAGATACTGTTTGGCTTGTATATAACTCCTTGTAGACAAAATACTCCTTCGTAATGTGAGAAAAAAGAAACAGCACATGAGTCTATCTAAAGCACCAACAGAAAAATAAAGCAATGCTACAGTAATTCCAGTTTTTGGTAGTCTGAGTAGTGATGCACTCTGAACTTGAATTAGCAAGGTTTCATCGTATTTCAGTTTAAAGCACAGGTGCAAGTGTTTCACCTCGGTAAATGGCAAAATTTCTGTGGAAGGCAAGTAATGGTGCAAGGATTTGGAGTCTTCTGAAACAAACGGTGTTACACAAATTTTGGATCACCACAACAGCAAAAACTATAGGACAACTGGGTGGTTTATAGGTATATGTATAGCACAGAAGTGATCTAAAGATTTACAGGTCCCCTCTGAGGCCAGACTGCGCTTATTTCTATATCACTTTTACACTCCCTTGATTCAGAAGTCTGCAGTTTTGGCTGTCTTTATCAGATTTTGTCACTCATGGGGAAATGTCTTTCAAATAAGCACCTTAAAATACTAGATATTGAATTACTAAGACCATAAAGCAAGGTTAAAAAAAAGATGCTTAGATATCAGTGGGCACAAAATATGCCAAAGGATTTCTCTTCTCCTCCTCCCTCTCTCCCATCCCAAACAATCCTTTTCAATATTGAAGAGATTTGAGAACAATCCAATCCAGCAGGTCAAGATAGGGTCAGATTTCCTGACCTGCTTGCCCTCACCTCTTGATAATCTAGAAATGAAAATCAATTCTTGTCTTCGAGCTTGTGAGGAGCTCATAATTGCTTTAGACTAAAGCACCGAGTGCCTGCTTTTTCTGCCACCTTTCAATTCTTAGAGGTGGGAACGTCATTTTTCAAGTCGAGTGCACTGTCAGAATTAGATTGCGTGGTAACCAAGTAGAAAGATTTCTGCTCAGAATGAGATTTCTTCTCACTGCTGTGCCTTTTATTTGGGTCCGAATTGCTTTCTTCACTCTTATCCGCAGGGATATCATAATATATTTCAAGTACATTATCTATGGAATACAATTATTTTTATTAGAGACAAAACTGGAGCTCTTTTGTAGCCACTGAAATTAATTGATAATTAAAAACTAAGGCTAAATTTGCTTCTTGATCTTTTGTTTGCAACACTTTCTGCCACAAATCATAGCAGTCAAATGTGGGTAGAATTACATCTTATTTTTATTAAGTATAGATTTTAGCCAATTAAACTGAACATAGTACCTATTCAATTATGATAGAACATTTCTAGGCCATTTCGGATTGCTGTGAATTGCTTTCCTGAAAATAAGTTTGTGGGAGGCTGTGCTGTTCCAGCTATCTGGTGGGGCTTACCCAGCACAGTGGGCTCTGACAGGCAGGTTGCTGCCCCTGGAGTCAGGAGAATGGAGCTGGAAATCTGATCCCAGTCATCAGCTGGGGAGGAGGGAACTTGCTTAGGACCATATTCCCTTCTTACTAGATTTCCTGTGTGAGTCTGAAACCTCAAATCTTTACCACTTAATCTGCATTGATTTCCAAAACAGATAATAAAATAAGAGGGATACAGCTTTATTTTTTTTTTTTTATGTGGAGGATCCTGGAGGACTATATGGGGGAAATTAGGTGGAAGAGTGATGTATCAGTCTCTTTTCAGCAGTCTTTTCATTTTTACAGCTCATGAGTGCATGTATATCTATTTTCATCTATCCTGATTAAAAATATCCCATTTGTGATATTGGTGAGGGCTTGACTTTTACAGTTTGTGTCCCTTATGCTTAATGCTATGGCTGTTATCTAATGAAAGGCCACCCTCACCTCTGGGGAAGAAGATCAGAAGTTCTTTTGCTGAACAACTCTAGCATTTCTGACAGCACAGGTATCCTACATACCTGCATAAAAATTAGAGAGAATGCAGCTCTTTCCCCACTACTCTTCTGCTGCTAAGATTTGTGATTTGCCCAAAAGAGCCATTTAGACAGTGAAAGAAACCATAACTAAGACAATGATTTATTGCTAGAATGATTATTTTTTTAATGCATAGATTGAACATTTTTATGTCTGTTTTTACCTCATTTGGCAGCTGAGAGTTTGAGTAAGGAGAGCTGCCAAGAATTACAGTAAAATAAAACCTAAATAATTAATTCTGTCAACGAATGATGGTAGGATATCAATAGCTAAGAATAGTCTAAAAGTTAAGGGGAAAAAAAAAAGAGGAGAAGGAGGAAAGACAATCCTTGCTGGGATGACCAAAGTAAGGGCAAGATTAGAGTAATAGAATTTGTTTGTTTGTTAGTTTGTTTGGGGGGTTTTGTTGGTGTTGTTTTTGTGGGAGTTTTTTGTTGTTTGGTTTTGTTGTGGTTACTTTGTTTGTTTGTTCGTTTTTGAGATCCGTACTGGCTCTTGACTCTCCTTTTCAGAGACTCTGTCACAGCAGGTAAGCTCACAGAGTAAGTGAGGGCTTGGTGCCATCAATCTCTCTTTCCTGACAAGGAAGAACGTCAAAACAGGAGGGCATCTTTCACTAAACAAAGCCCATCTCTTCCAATACCAGCTGGCCCAGGGAAGCTGCATCAGGTAATGTCAGTGGAATCTCTCTTTCATCTTTTTCCTCACTTCACGGATTCAGTCCTTCAGTCCTTCAGTCCTGGCCACTCTCCAGATGGCACAGCCATAGTGTTGGTGAAAGGAGGTTTGAAACCCAAGGCCAGTCTTTACCCTTCTTGATGTCACGAGAATTGCACACACTGATTTTGAATGTTGCGTTTTGAATTGCACTCGCTGATGCTACAAATTAGCATTGCTCTTGAATGGAGAACGGAATAATATGTACTTATGTCAGGTGGAACTGAAGCACGTGAGTTTTGTATTTGTGTACTTCCTTGTACGAACATATAACTGAAAAGCAAGAGAATTTTTCAGCTCAATGTGATCAGAAACATCAATATCCTCTGTTTACATTCCTGTGCTTGTTACATTGTCTCCACAAGGCAAGTTCTGGTTTCTTGAGCAGATTAACAGCATTCTGAAGTTTTAATATATCTATAGTATTTGAGAACTTGTTAAAATGTAACTTTAATTCTGAACTTCCTGTGATTATTAACTAAGCTTGTGTTCCTACAGAAAACAGTTTTCAACTGAATAACTTCTTTTTCCTCACATCTTGCTTCCTCTGTGCAGAAAAGTCTGAGGTGCTCAGATGGGCTTGAAAACCGAAAGTCCAGAGTGTAAANGGGGGGGGGAAGACTTTCTGACCAAACGTAATTTGAGAGCAGGAATGAATTTTTCTTCATTTCTTTGTTTTGCTTTTGATAATTACTCCAAATCCCTATAACATATTCTACACTGAATTACTGATATGCACTTTCAACCTCAGCCCCCAAGCGCCACTGTTGTTTCTGACTGGGAATAACAAACACACTTCCTCCTTTAATGTGCCCCTTGAGAAGTGACAAAATACAAGTATTTATCACTGCCGTCCTTGCTTGTACGCATCATCCCAGATGTTGATGTTGAACCCCATTTTTTTTCCTGTTATTTCTTGCTCCTGAGGGCTGTGCAAAGCTGATTGAGCTCAGGCTGGGACCTGGGGCCTGTCCTGCTGGTAGGAATGGGCTGGTTCCAGGTGGAGGGTAGCCTCAAGATCACTTGTAAATGACTGGACATGTAGCATGATGCAAAATGACATGTTGCCTTCAGAGTCAGGTCAGAGAGAAAGAATGTTTTTTCCAGTAACTTCAGGGAAATGGAATCTGTGAGACCTGATAACACACATGCCCCTTGGTCACCCCATTTTTACAGACCTTTTCAGAACTTCTACAATTGCAGCAGGTTCTAATTTGGATTCCCATTTTAAATCTTCCTTTTCTATATCAGTTTTTCAAAAGTTGGTGATTTTAGTGTCCCTGGTGTCCAGCCTGAACCACATGAGGAAATCCAAGCAGCACTCTGGCAGCCAAACAAGGCAAACAAAACTCTTTTTTTCTTTGATTCGTTGGCTGGGGGTTTTTTCGTGGCGTTTGATTTTGACTTGCAAAGTCACTTTACAGACAAGGAGTGCTTCAGATCTGTAGCACACTCAGGGCTCTATTAACTCATATGGCTGCTAGATGTTGATCTAGATCCAAATCACCTTAAAAATTAAGCTATCTACCTGTGGACCTTCACTCAAGAGGAGCAATATTTACTTTTTTCCTTACTTAATGCACACAGCATTATATATTATATGGGTAGCATGAATGGTAGATAAATCTAGGTTCTGGTTTTGACATTCAATGGTATTGCTAATGAAAGAAATATGTTTCAAACAACTTTTGTATAAATCATGGTTATTTTTGTAGAAGATTAAACAATAGTTTGGTCCCTTAGGATATTCATGAACAGATGAAACATTAACCACAGGGTCTTAAATGTTTTATAAATCTGCAGTGCATTCCTGCAATGGAGAAATAAAACCCATGATTTATAAGCCAGCAGCCCACGGTAGGATATTTACTTTTGCAGAAACAGGGCTGCACATTAAGCAGGGCTGGTACATTTTGTTTATCAGAATCTGGGATATTTTCTGATGAGTTGCATTTGTGCAGCGAGTTGCACCTAATTGTGCATGGAGGGTAATTTTATAGTAATTACATTGTTTATTTGCTTGTGTGCAACAGCTATGCCTCTGGACCTGCAGGTTTTGGGTTGTCAGACAAGCAGTGGATACAGCAAACATCCAAGGAAGTCCATTACTCATAAACTTTTAATGCAGGACTTTTAATGCAAATGTAATATAAGATATCCTTTATAATCCAGACTACCTGGCAATCCTAGAATGAGGCCAGGTCACAGCAGGCCTTGAACACGTATCAGAGAATTTCTGCATTGGCCAGAGGGCCAAAAGATCAACCTTGGGCTCAAAGGCAACATAACCCCCCCCCACCCCTGTCAAGGTGGTGAGCAGGTTTGGGGGACATTCAATCTCACTGCACATCATGACACAAGCTTTCATCCTGCTCACTGACCAGCTGTGTATTTAAGGGTAGGTGAGACTATTTGGTGTTGGTCCCTTACTAATCTGGATGATGTGGACAGTTTAGCCACCTCCTCTTGCCGTGGCTCCAGATTGCTGAGATGTGCTCGTGCCCAAACAATTAGGGTAGGGATATTAGGTCTCAGCTCCCATAGTCAGCTCTGCATAGGTATAACTTCAGCTGTAGGAATGATTTCATCTCATCTTTTCCAAATATGCACAATTAAAAATCCCTTTCACTTGCTGTGGCAGAGAAATGGCAAGAAAACCTGTGAACCTGAGAGGAAACTTCTTTTATATCATTATATATCATGGGCAATGCTGCTATTCACTGCACGCTCTATTCAGTGTCACACAATTCCTTCGTACAGTAGAAGGGGACATGCTCTGCTGGGAAAACAGAGGCATACAGGTCAGACTGGAGAGAGGTGGCCAGAAAGCACACTTCTTGTTCAGTGGGAACGCTGGGCTTTAGGTCATCTGGTTTTCAGCCCAAACTGGAAGATGCTTCAACCGGGGGGACAGAGAAGTTCCTTGGCTGTGAGGCCCATGAAGCTTCCCTGCCTGAAGGAAGGACATCAGGCCAGCCTT
Organism: Dryoscopus gambensis; assembly: GCA_013389985.1. Taxonomy (NCBI): domain Eukaryota; kingdom Metazoa; phylum Chordata; class Aves; order Passeriformes; family Malaconotidae; genus Dryoscopus; species Dryoscopus gambensis. The sequence continues at coordinate 89,038 of WEIT01018888.1, read as the reverse complement.
CCCCTGGAGGTACTGTGAGGTCCCTTGTGCTCATTTCAGACAACAGAGATTTTACCAGCCAAGTGCGGTGTGCTTTTGGGAAAATTCCAGCTGGTCAGGTGGGTCCTAGGAACCTCCTTCCCACAAAGGCGGGTGTGAGACCTGTCCCAAGGATCCCAGGTATCCGTGTCCCAAGGATCCCAGGAATCCATATCCCAAGGATCCCGGGTGTCCCTCCAGCCCTGCGTCGTGGCGGCGGATGGGCAGCAGGGGGAGCTCCGCGACCGCGCAGCCGCTGGAGCAGCGCCGGTGGCTGCTCCCGATTCCCCGTTGGGTTCCTCATCCTCCGAATACCTGGGATTGGGAATAAATGTGCGCCTGTGCGTATCCCTGCGAACACCTGTTCGCCTGAGAGCCTGTACGTGTGAGTGCCCACACCACAGGCGTAGCCATACGCCGGCGCACCCCTCTGCATACAGGTACTTCCTCCCTAAACCTTCCCATGACAGAATTAAAAGTACAAACCTCGATGATGCAAAAAAGCATCAAAAACCAAAACAAAACAACAAAACAACAAAACCAAAAAAAAAAAGGCAAAAAAGCCGACCCCCAAAAACAACAGGAAAAAAACCCCAAACAAACCATAAAATTCCTTCCCTGAAGCAGGTAGGGAGGATTGGAGGTCAAGAAACATCTGTGAAAAAGTAAAAAGAGAAGTACGAATTAAATAAGCATATCAAAAAACCAACCCTAGCTTCATACAGTAGAACTTTAAGACATAATTGAATTAATTGAAAAGGCTGAGGCCCAAGCTTTAGGAACACAGACTGTGTGCCACAATTGCATGGACCGTATTCATTTTAGCTAGTGACATCAGCTAGAAATTTAAAACTACTTTTAAAAATACCAAGCAGTTGTAATTGCCAGGCTGCTGTGCTTTCCCTGACTTGCTGTTGTTTAAGATGCCTCTTTTAGGTTTTCGGAAATACAGATACTCGCAATTGTCATGTGCTGTCACTCACACTGCTTAAGTCAGCCATTTATGAACTAAGAATAATTCTGAATTAATTAAACATCAAGGTCTGGCTGTCCATTTCTGCTCCACATCCAGTGGTACTGATTTGTGTGCTTTGGAGAGTGAGAGTTAAATAACTTCATTGCCATGCTGCTGGCTGATTGATAACAGAAGGCTGCAGCTAGTGCTTTTTGTTTCCACAATGCAGTATTGTTCAGGAACATAATAATTTAGCGATACTGTAAGGTCAGAGCACTTACAGCTTATTGTCTCACTGGGCAATAATCTGAAGTTTTGCCTGGAATATTTGTGGGCTTTTGTGTTTTTTTAAAAGGCACAAATTAATTTGAAATCCAAATTTTTTCAGGGTACAGAGCAAAGCCTGATCTTAGCTATGGCCAGGCAACCAGTGCCAGGCAGACAAAGATGCTATTTCAGAATTGCTTCAATATAAAGCAAAGCTTTGGTCCCATACAGAAGCCTTTAAAAATGATGTATGTATTTGCTGTGTGTGTTGTACAGGCATCACAAAAGTAGTCACTGCATTGATAATGTGACAGCCAAAGTAGCTGTTTTCACATTTCAGGGCTTAGCATTATCAGCAGATGCTGATGGAACAAACCAGAAACTCAAAGCACAGCCCAGAGCAGATAAAACACTTTTTATGTTACCTTAATTTGAGGGGGGAAAGAAACCAATTTATCATTCTGATAAGGAAAGAAACTTTCGTGTGATGGTGTACGTTCATGTAAATAGGTTTTGAGGCTGGTGGCTTTTTCCATGGGCATCAGGAAGATGCTGCCTCCAAGTATTCTGGTCTGGAGAGGAAAAATGAATGGTAGGAAGGAAAGGAGGAAAAGGACAATCCTACTGAACAGTTAGCTCAGCGACAGAGCTGGAAGAATTGAGAAATCTGCCCAGCGACCCTGCAAAAGAAACAGAAAACATGCTAGTTGTTCATTTTCGTGCTGATAAATTCCTCAAGCAAAGGCTGGGAACTGCCAACTGCTGGACTCACCGCCAAAGCACAGCAAGCTGTGTGTTAACTCCTCACCACTGAAAATACTGATCAGCAGTGCTGCCATCATGTCACTGGCATGGCCAGCAGTGCTCAGACCTCCCCACCCATCTGCACAACAGCCCATCCAGAAACTTAATAAATAAACCTTTGGAGATTCCACCCCTCACTGGCTGGGTTTGGCACACTTCAGATGCAGCATAGCAGGAGTATTTTTATGGGGCCTTACCTTTGACTGTGCAGTCAAATGCTCCCTGCTCATATCTGTGAGTTGAGAGCATTTCCCTCACCTCTGGAGCAGCATGGCTGCTGCCAAGACCTTTGTCCCTGAGAAGGAGCCCTGGGAACAACAACCCCACTTTATGTGGAAAGCATCACCAAGAATATCTTTGCTGTGGCATTTTCCCTTTCAGAGGAGCCAGAGATGTGGTAGCAGCAGATCAGAGGGTCCTGTGCCCAAACAGGGGCACACCATGTTGGCTTCTGGAGGCTGGCATTGTTGTTCATCCTAATTTTTGCCATAAGTGATTCAAAAAAGCAAGGATGGAGTCTAGAAGCATCTGAATGATCTTTGCTTGAAGTATAACAAAGCCTCAGCTGGCTTGCTGTGAAGGGCACAGAATTCTCCCTCTATTAAACACTTCCTTTCAGTTGCAAAAGAAATTGTGGAGTGCCATCCATGGAAGTGCTCAAGGCCAGGTTGGACAGGTCTTTGAGCAAGCTGCTACAGTGACAGGTGTCCCTGTCCACAGCAGGGGAGTTGGACTAGGTGATCTTTCAAGGTCCCTTCTGAAACAAACCATTCTCTGATTCTATGGAAACCACTTCACATGGACCCACTTCATTCACGGGCTTAAGTTTCCCCAGCACTACTGCCCTCTGGGGCACCATTCAAGTTACTTGGCATAATAAGGAGGAGAGCACCCTAACAGATGATTCCCACCTCCAGGGATAGAAAGGCTTCTCTGTGAGGGGCTGGTAGATAACATTAAATCTAACTTAATGAATTCCCAGATGTCTTTCCCCTGTGAGAGCAGCATCAAAAAAATCTGTTGGTGAACTTGGCTGAATGTATTTTAGAGTCCTGACAGTATCAGGGATAATAATCAAGGGATCAGTTCTGCTGCCATATCCATGTTTGGTTCATGTCCACGTCCATGTCCATGTCTGGACATGATTCTCCAGGTGCTCAATCTTGATATTTTTGTGTGTGGAGGTGTTGATATTCTAGGAGCTACATCAAAACAAGTTAATTCATTTCAGAGAGATCACTGAAGAGCCTGGTGATCAAGCAGTGATGAGTCAAGTCCCAAAGTGCTGGTATTTTCTCCATCAGTTTCCACTACAATGCTCTGAACTGTACACTGTGAATGGTATCTTTTCTCCTAAAACTAACATTTTTGCTATAGGAAAAGGGCCCACAAGGTGGCTCAGGTGGAAAAGAAATGCAGAGTTTTTGATCTCTGGATAGCACAAATATGACTGGGACAGAAGAGTGTTGCTCTAGAACAGCTATTGGAGACTGTCGAAGAGATGTGTTTGTGTGAATTTGAATTCAGCCAAAGATGAAGAGGTGCAGAGTACCAAACCAGTGGCAATCAGTGCTGAGGGGACCTCGTATTAAGTGACCAAGAGCTGAGACAGAAGAGCCAGGATAGAAAAGAAAAATGTATCCTTGAGATCCAGATCATAGGACATAGCCTTTCTGACTTGCCCGCAGGTAGCATCTCCAAAAATTAAATGTACCCAAGTAAGACTGAAAAGCACACATCTTTTGGCATTTTTTTCCAAGTTAGTCAAGGAAGTTTCTGTTGAACCAAGAGCTGCCTCTCATGTTTGGCAAATCCTTTTAAAGCCTACAAAGTAATTTGTATCATTATAAGGTATTTTCCCTCTGATCATCTTTGTGGCCCTCCTCTGGACTTGCTCCAGCAAGTCTGGAGCAATCTTTTCTCTGTTGAGGACCCCAGACCTGGATGCAGTACTCCAGGTGTGGTCTCATGAGAGCAAAGAAGAGGAGGATAGTCACATTCCTTGACCTGCTGGCCACGCTGCTTTTGATGCAGCCCAGGGTACAGATGGCTTTCTACGCTGCAAATACACGTTGATGGCTCCTCTTGAGATTCACATCATCCAGCAACCCCACCTGTGTGGCTAACAGACTGCTCATGGCAATAATTCATTATTTTATAATACATCATTAGGCAAGGTGTATTGTTTTTGTTCTCTGGGTGCATGATGGGACATTTAACAGTTGAATAAGTGGAGAACAATATGTAAGCATGCTGATCTCAATACTGGGTAATTCAGGATTTCTAAGCCATAGAATCATAAAGTAATTTAGGTTGGAAAGTGCCTTTAAGATTGAGTCCAACCATTAACTCGGCATTGCCAAGTCCACCACTAAACCATGTGCCCAAGTGCCCCATCTAGACATACCAGCTAGGTTTGAATTGTCTGACCAGGGCAGAACAGGAGTACAGCAGTTATCTGACAGGTTTGCTTTGTGCGTGCATGAAATGGTGTGCCAATAGGTAGCTATCCCCTTTGCTCACAAGTGTGGGTTGAAAGGTCACCAGATAGAGGGTTTGGTAAAATGAGACTTTTGCTTAGCTAGCAAAGACTAACAATTTTTTCCTCTGACCCACATACTTCCAACAACAATATGCAAAACTTTTCAGATGAAGCATCACAGTGCCTCATGTAAGTTCCCTGAGACAAATGTAAATGGTCTAGGCAATAGTCCTTCTGTCTTAAATGCCTTGTTAAATGTCTCTTTTTACAGTTACCAGTGACAGATTCCTTCCAAAAAAACAGAATAGAGATTCTTGCTGATGTGGAATAACAGTTTCTCAAACCTGCTGAAAAGAAAATGATAACACATCAAGTCTCAAAGTTTAGACAATAATTTCCAGTGTTGTATTTTGGAAAGAGAAGCCTTCAGGATATCAGTTTTCCTAAAAGGAAACAAACATCTATGCCTGTTATGCTCAACACATCACTGAAAAAGCCAGCACGAGAACCAGACAATTTTTTCCCATCCACAGTGCAGATGGTGTGAAGGATGCCTCACTGGGATGCATCACTAGCACAGCTATGTTCTCACACACCCATTCTCATTCCCGCAGCCAGAATGGTCATCTGCCTTCACCAGCTTCTCTCCAAACACAAAGAGGCAGGTCAAGGAAACCTAGATCCCAGGACTGGAGTTCTCTGCCCTAGCAAACAGACTTGCTAAGTGTTTTTAGGGATGCCTCCTTCAAAATCTCCTGAAGTGCTCACCTTCTGTTCTCACATGCACACCAGGATATTTCTTATCAATACAACAGGAAAGAGAGGCAAAAGATACAGGGCATTGATTACAAAATACTCCAACAGGCACACCAAGACTCAAGAGACAAGAATATTTTCATCCCGGTAAGTCTGTAGTATTCCCCTTTGATGGTTTGTCCCCTACTCTTTAAACACTGAGGGCATTATCGAGGGAGTTCAGCAGTCTCTAATCTGGCAGGAAACCAGGACACTAAGCCTTCACCCCTAAGCATGGTGGTGGCTGAGGGCCATGAATCACATCTGCTGGTCCCAGGACTGCTGCTGTGACACCTATGGTCCTGTTCCAGCCCCTGCTCCCATGGGGCTCCACTGATGCCCCACGAGTGCCTCAGACTGATGCCCTCCATGAAGTTCTCTTCCCCAACATAAAACTGTTCTGCTTCATGCTAGCACTCATTACTTTGCATTACTGATTTGTTTAAGGGGGTCATGACGACCTCTTCTTTTATAACCAAGCCAGTTAGCAGAGCTAGATGAAAAATTGGCCACTTACATTATAAAACTGTAGTTTTTAAAGAATTGCTTCAAACCAAAGCCCTATGCCAAATGCATTTAGATGAGATTAACTAATTTTGCCTAACATTTTCTAGGCAGTATTTCCATAAAAGCAACACTATTAGATAGTAAGGATGCTGAGATCTGATAAATGACCAAAATAAGGGTGACTTAGAAATTACATTTCCCATAGATGAAAGAAATTAATCAAGTTGGACTTACCTCAAAAAATGAGCTCCTATGAGATATATAAAAAAGCAAAGCTCTTCATATGAAGGCAGTAACTGCTCTCAATAGCCATGGAGTTTGCCTGAATTGAATTTTGGAGAAAAAAAGAAGATTTTACAGAATCTGCCTATTTTTTAGTTAAAATGATCCAGACTGGCTCCAGGCACCCATGATCTCTGGTGGGAGCTCTCATCTCCATGCAGACTGGTAACTTAGCTGTGGGATACCCTCTCCCAAAATAATTTTTCTTTCCCATACAACTACCTCTTCATGGTTATATATCTTACCCAACTCCAGTCCCAAACCCTGCCATATCCTCGATAGTCCCAGCCCCATGGGCAGGGGAATGGCACCCACTATGCTGGGCCATGCCAGTGTGCGATATCATTACAGCTTCTTCACCTCTTCCTCTGAAGAGACAGGGGACAGGGACATTCTACCAAAGCTGTGTGAAAACTCATTTTCTACAGCTAATCTCGAAAAGCAGCAGCAGATCAGAATTCTAGTGGGAAGGAGCACCCGGCAGGTCTCCAAACAAAGGCGGTGTCATGAGTTCAAGGCACGGTCTCATCCCTTTGTGGGGGGAAGGTCCCCAACAGGGAAAGGAAGCAGTGACCCCCTCAAGGAATTCCATAGCAGTGATAACTGCCTGGGGTTGACCTTGGCTATGTGCATAAATGTTGTGTCCCCTCTGTGGGGTGGCCAAAGGCTGTTGAGTATCCACAGAGGGACACACACAGAAATAACTCTGTCAGATGCTGCCCCAGCCTCCAGTGACCAATGGCCCAAGCTGTCCATGTCCCCAGCTTGTGGCCAAGCAATGAAACTGGTCTGCCAGCAGGTGGAGATGGCTGGTCCCTGGGTAGACTTTCAGACCTCTTAATGTCTCAAAACACCAGATGTTATACCAAAAAGCAGACATTAAAAAAACCCCTATATTTGATGTAAATTGCTTAATTACAGACATTCTTCAGTTAAAAATCTTGTGGCAGCTGAGGATCTAGCCCTTTGCACGCAGAAAGGACAGGCTGAGTATTAAAATATTTACAAGGCTTCCAGGTAATGATTAAAAATTGTAAGTGCCACACCTGAGGCATAAACAAATTGAATCATATTTCACAGTTCCTGAAATTTAGCCATTATTTCCAGTTAACTGATCATTGGCTGAAGTCTCTGGGTATTCTTGGCATACTTGTTCCCCTCTTTATAGAATTCATAATTTTTAAACTTTTTTTTGCATTATTAAAGATAGAGTTGCTTTTTGTGTGTTCATGCAATCTTTCTTCACACAGTCCATAGATTTAAGACATGCTTTTTTCTCAAGAAAAGATGTGTTCTGGGCTCTTCAGTGAGTGTCAGGGAATTTTTCCTGATAGGCGCATTCCCAGGACATATGAGGAATGAGTTTACACAGAGCCACTTGCCAACCTGGAACATAGGAAATGATGGATCAGAGTCCTACATCAGCACTCATGATAGCAATTACATAAACCATGTATGAGTGGGATGATGAATTATATCATTTACAGTATGCAAAATGTTGTCCAATTTTTTTCTTTCCCCAAACTGAGGGTTAGCAGTAAAATGGACAAAAGTTAACACATTGTATCAGTTCTTCTTAAGAAGAATACTAAAATATTAAATACAAAGTGTCATAGGTAGTAAAGACACCATAAAGTGTTTTGAGCGAAGAATTTGTAAGGAAAGGAAAGGAGTGTAGTTAGTTATTGTTTCTTCCAGGAAATTCTTCCTTCCCATTTATTAATCATATCTAGGCAATTCCCATCTTAACAGTACATTCAAAGTAGATTATTTGAAATTAAATTTGAAGTTCATTCAAATTCAGTTCTTCCATACCATAGAAAAGTGTAAGGGCTGATCTCTAAATTAAATGTTTTCCTCCCTGAAGAAAAAGCAGTCATGTATATATGTGAGAATGCAGTTAAAATACTGGCACTAGCAAAGGATTTCTCAGATTTTTTTTCTCCCATATTTCTAGAGTTTCATTGGAAAATATGCTGTCTGACCTCCTGAGGGAGCAAAGCATCTTCTCCACAAATTATGTTGGAGAGCTTGGAAGGAAAGCAGCCATTTGCTTCAGCGTTGTGCTCTGTGGGTTGCTAATTTGAGTTTCTGCAAAATGGAACCAGTTTCAAGTGCCTCAAATGATTCCTATCAAGTGCTGACATTTCCAGATAAGGAGAACATCAGCTCCTATGTTGTCTTTCTCTGCAGCTTCAGCAGGCTGATTCTTAGCTCTCTGCTTACCAATATCACTGCATATTTACACTAGCTTTTGTTCTCAGTGCCAAGTGGCTAGAATTGCTGGGAGGATTTCTACACTGTAGGGAAGAACATGTTTTTTTATGAAACAGAAGCAGCTCAGTAGAAGAATTGAAAAAGTATAACTCTTATAGGCCTTGAGGTGAGGAATAGCGAGTATTACAAGGATTATTTAATGGAGTAAAGTCCCCTCAGGGATCTGAAACCCTCAAGAGGCTGTTGAAAGATGGAAATTAATTCAAGAATGTCTTGCCAGTCAGGTTATACGAGGAGGGGGTTTTGCTAGTGGCTGAGTGGGAGGGAGAGGTGGGATGGTATTCTTAGCTACCTGAAGTGGGCATGGCTGAGCAGCTGGAGTCCAGTACCCTCATTTGCTGAAGGATCCTGATGACTATCATGGCCTTTGAAGCTACCTCTGTACTGAAGGTCAGGCCTGGTCTTTGTCCCACTGATGCTCCAGCTCAGCTGAACTCGGGCACTGATCCTGCCTGGTCCACACATCCCAGCTCCTCGTCTGTGGAATAAGTGGATGCACGGAATTAATGCCAAACCCACAAGTTTCACATATTTCTTTATGACTTGCTGAAGGATCTTGATCAGCTTCTGCAAGAGCTGGTGGAGGGAGTCGGCATGAGGCCTGACAGGCCACCATGGCTTCACATCACTCTTCCTGAGAAATTCTGCTGGGGTTTCTCAGAGGGAGAAAAACACTGGCGTCCTACAGCATTTTGCCATTGGTAATAAAGTACTACTTGTAATTGAGTTTGTTCACTGCAACAGAAAAAGCAGTCCCTTCTCAATTAATGTGAGGAGAAGTGGCACTTCATCAGTTGTGTAATGAGCTTAATAACATCTAATGTTCACTTAATACTCTTATTGGTGGTTGACCGCGAAATAAAGCCAGGTTGATAGGGATTAGTGGCTTAATGCCAAGGATAGCTGGGTTTGAAGATGGCCACTTTAATTGTCAGAGTTCATTATTAGTGCTAGTATCTGGTGGTGTTATTTCTATAGCAGCACTAGGAAGCCTTCCTTACTTACTACTGCATAAAGCACATGACAAAATTGTGACCATTGCCACAGGTAGTTTGCGAGTTTGGAGGGGAACACACCTACCAGCCTGCTGGTACTACTGCTGCAGGACTATGGTACTACCTACGAGTCTTGTAGATTTTAAAATCATTATTATTATTAGCAACATGGACCGGATTTTTCTCAGTTCAACAGATATCCATCAATAAAAGGACTGAAAAACAAATGATGCAAGAAGTTGCAGAGCAGATTAACAGAATTAATGGTAATGGACACTAAGTCCTGGGAATTGTCTTTTGAGCTTTGAGTTTCAGCTGTCCGCCGTATCTCAAACAGTTTATTGTGTTCATCGCTTTGTTACTTTTTTAAGGTGAAAAAATAAACAAACCCTCCCCAAAGTAGGATCATACTATTATATATGTATATAGAGCTTTGAGGATGAGCACATTTATCTTGTTTTCTGGTTTAGCTTTGAAAATACATTGCCCACTGTTTGCTGTTGTTCCCACCCTGTTCCCATTAGGATGACTGTAGGCTCCAAAGGGGGTGCTGCACATCGACAGATCTGGGGCAGAATGAATTTTCAAAGGTGTGCACAGTGTTTGGGCATCTGAGCAAGGGCCTTGATACAGTAGTGTCATTCATTCACAATGTATATTTTTTCTGCTTTAAGCTGCATCAGAAACATTCAAAAATTCGAAAACACAGTTTGATTCTGTGCTGGCATCAGTTTCCTCTACTGTTTGACTGGCATTTAAACAAAAGCTGGTTTTGCAGGGTGGCCCTTATTACATCATACAAAACCTTCAAGCTGCCACAATGTCACTTATTGCAGAGCATTGCTGTACAACCTTCACTAATGAACAGAAGCAGCCAAATTCCTCCTAACACTGAGGAAGGAAATATTTCTCTACATCTGATGTCTTTCACTTCTCCTGCTCTGAGTTATAAATATTCTGGTGCATGAGCTCAGATGAATAATGCTCATACTACAAATAACTTAAGCTAAGGATCTTTATATTTAAAGGTGAAGAATCATTTCTTTTGGAATGTGAAGTGTGTTTTTTTCTTTTGCTTTGTTTAGCAGCTTTCAAATGTGAACAAAATCTTCTGTGAAGGAATTGAGATTATGGGGTTGTGGTTTTATTTTTAAGCCTAGAAACTCAGGCATGGATTTCTATCCAGTTTATGTTTTAAGATAATGTTAATTTAAAACAAAAACAAAAACAAAACAAACAAACAAAAAAAAACAAACAAAAAAAAAACAAAACAAAAACAACCCAGGGAGGGGTGAGGGGGGGAACGATGAACCCTGTAGCTCTGAACTATGTCGGCAAAACCCTTCTCATTGATCATTCTGTTTTCCAGCAAACTCATCAGTGCTGGGGTTTCTTTTGTCTTCTGTGCAACTCCATCATTAAGAAACTTTTCTGATGGCACAGTTCAAATCCAGACAGGGAATCTGAGATTTTATTGTTCCCCTTTTGCTAGGCTGTGGTTAGTAATGGCTTAAGTAATGTTTCATAACCCATTTGTAGTCTAGTACCTCCTTGAAAAAGACAGAAAACTTTGACCCTTTCTTTCACAAAATAACTCCTCAGTTTGTGTCTTCTTGGCAGAGCTGTACTGATTTAAAAACAAGAATAAGAAATTAAGTAAACATAGGGAGGATTACATTTGAGTAACTGAACACTTGCAATACAATGCAGACACCTCTTTGTTTTGGAAGTGCTGAAGTATAAAGACAGATTTTTGTTCTGTTCTCCCATAAAATAATTTTGAGAAGCAATGCTAAGAAAATTATGAGATGTATCAGCAATAAACATCTCTGGCATATCAAGGGATTTATTCATTAGGGACAGTATGACACACAAATTCAAGACTGATAAGATTATTGGTGTCGATCTTGCCCACGGCCATGCGCAGGACTGTCTTGTTACTGCAACTATTTAGCAGGAAGCCCTTCTCACCCTCCTTTTATATTTTTCTCTGCTGAAACACTGCAGGCCAAACCAGTCATTTTGTATTTGGCTGTTACCTATTACCATTCCTTTCTTTTCCAGCTAGTGAGCACCTTAACCCCTGTGGTGCCTGCTCTACTTTTTCCTCCGGTGTTCACATTAAAATAGATCGTGTTTAACATTCTGCACTTTTGAATGGGGACTATGGCCATTGAAAAGAAAAAACGATAACAACTTTAAATAGGCTACAACACAATGTATAAATTTAAAAAGATGTATATAACTAGTTTTGCAGTTCCTCATTCAAATGCCTTCAAAGGTGCCTTTTTCCCAGGCACTGACGTTGCCCAGTCACCAGCTCCAAAACCCGATAAGTAGCTCCTGTTCTCCCGTTGGCATGTTGCACATCAGTGCTTCAGCAAAGCGAGGGGAGCAGTGCCTTTAAAACAGAGGGCTACTGCAGGAGTAGGTCTGGCACTTCAGTACAAAGCAGGAATAAAAACATCAAACAAGTTCTATCAGGAGAAGGCTGGATGATGTTAATTATGAGCCTACACAAACACTTAAGACTATGCATGACTGTTAATACACAATGGACTGTCCACATCTTCAGCGGAAAGCTTGGACACAGATCAAGCATAGAAACTCACTTGTGTTTTCGGCTTGCGCAATCAGTCATTTCTTCATTTTAAGTCAATATAAACTGCCTCCAGCCTTTCTTAGGTTTGTCACTCCCTAATTAACTTTCCTCACTCTTCCAGCATTCCTTTATAACACTATGGGGATGGCCATTGTAATGGCTTTGAAAGAAATCCCAACAAGTCCAAAGACACCCCCATTTGAAGTGCTGTGGGCAAGCAATACACTACCGCTGCATCCTACTGGTGGCAGCCTGATTTGTCACCTGTAAGACCTGCTCCGGAGCTGCAGCCCAGCTTGCTGCCTATGCTGTGTCCTCCCTAAAATATAGGGTATGTGATCTGAGAGAGAATGGTAGGCATGTAATTTAGGTCCAGATTTTGCTCCACAGTACTTGTGTTAAATATTCTAGAGAATACATTTGCAACAGTAAATCTCTCTCCAGTTATAGTCAACCTGCGCATCGCGTACTTGTCAATTTAAGAAGTACCATTTTCCAGTTCATTTAGGTGAGCATGAAGAATGAGTTGCACCAACCTACAGATAACGCTGGTTCATGAATAGGCATGAAATTTTCACACTTACGGATTAAAGCCAAAGTTACTTTTCTGTTTGAATGTATCAGCACTTTGCTCCTGTTACCAAATAAACCACCAGGCTCCATTTTTGACAGTTTTATCACAAAGAACTCCCCAGTCCCTCTGGCTGGGATGTGTTTTGTGCTTTTCACCATCATGTACCATAATTGTGTCTTTATTAACAAATGCCTTCAGCTCCTCACTCATTTTGTTAAGATCTGGCTCCTACAAATATTTGGCATCGTCACAGCCTAGCTTGGCAATTGATGGTTCAAACAGCCACATCAGACATGAACTTCCTTACGTACTCTCCTGTTCTCAGAGGCTTTGTGTCACCTCCCTGAGTGCCAGATCTCTAACCTCCAGCCATCCCACTTCCTCCCTGCCTCCACGCCATCCAGCTTCTAATCCACTTGTTTTAGCTGAACAAGACCCTATCATCCTTTAATTTATATCTAGCATTTTTAGCCAAACCCGCTCAGAGCCTCTACTCATCTCCTCTTGTCCCCCAGTTCTATCATTTAGGCTATTCATGCAACAGTGGTACAGCCCTTCCCTGCAAAAAACTACTAGATTGGGTCAAATGGAAATACAAATACTCCCTCCAAAACCAGTTCTGTTGGAGACATCACAGCCAAACTACATCTCCCAAACTCTGATAATCGAAACACTCCAAAAAGTTTAGTTGCATGCCTTTCTCCCAAAATGTCCTTTATGTGTTTGTTCTTCTATATTTAACTTTTACTCCCTATTTGATGAAAATGTTTGTGCAATTAAAAAAAAAACTTCCATCAGCTAGATGGCAAATCCACTCTTGGGTTTCCCCGCTACTTCAGTGGTTCACAATATTAACCTTACTTACCTCCCAAATTCTATACAGTGTGAATCATGAGAAGATTTCCTGCACTTGTGAAGACATCCTTTAATTCTTTCCCATTTTTCCCCTGCTTTTTCTCAAGGTAATACAGTGCCCTGGACTAGATGGATATTTTGCTGCAAGTGTTCACTGCTCAAAAGGAAGTCCCCAAGCTGGCAGCACTGCCATCCTTTGCCCAGTGCTACACATGTATGGAGGTTGCCTCCCCTGCATGCAACCTCTTGTTACCTATGGTATAATCAAATCTTACCTCAAAAAAGCAGACATATTAATGTCTACAGTGAAGTACCTTTTGGCTATGCAAAACTCTATGTTCAAAAGATCCCTTCTGTATACTATGCACATGAAAAAACTTCATAAACTTCAGAATCTAAACCCATACTTTTTAAATCCATATATATGTGTTTATATGCGTATATTTAGATAATCATGTATCATTCAACTTTTTTCCACCCCAAAATAACAGTTTATGAAGCAGAATAAATAGCATCAACTTGGCAAAGCATGATCCAACAGCAAGCTCTCTCACAAGTGTTTTTTATTCTTAAGAGCAGGGAAATAATTTCAGTCTGGAGACTGTAAAATCCATTTGTAGTTCAAAGTATTTTATTAGGTTTCTTTTCACGTTCAATAACTTTGAATGTGACGAAATGACAACATTTCCTGATAAGTTTTACACAGCTAGCAGTACTTCAACTTACTGTCTCACACACTAAAACAATAACTGTCACCAGCATCTCTGCCTTTGTATATCAGAAGTGAGCTTAATATAATAATAGAATCATTTAAGTTAAAAAAGACCTTTAAGATTATCAAGTCCAACTGTTAACCCAGCACTGCCAAGTCTACCGCTAAACCATGTCCCTAAGCACCACATCTACGCATCTTGGCAACTCTACTACTTCCTTGGGCAGCCTGTTACAATGCTTGACAGCCCTTTCAGTGAAGAATTTTTTCCTAATATCCAATCTAAACCTCCTCTGGCACAACTGGAGGCCATTTCCTTTTGTCCTGTCACTTGGTACTTGGGAGAGGAGACTGACCCCCACTTCACCACAGCTTCCTTTCAGGCAGAGAGCAAATGTGGTTGTACAAAACTCAGCATTTTAACATTACCCTTAAAACAAGATACCAACTCCACATAATTTAAACACAAAGATTTCAAAGCACAGAAACGAAGATTGACATGGGCCTGCAATACAAGCTTTCCCTGCTTTCAACAGCCTTCATGCTGCTTACCATACATGGCAAGTGGTCCACAGAATGCTAAAGAAAGTATCTCAGCACTTAACGCTGTGAACATAGGCTCGGAGCTATGCTGCCCGTGCCCTTCCTTCA